>OU015492.1:186043758-186376258 GCA_907164885.2 Dolomedes plantarius | reverse complement strand
CATTTCAGAAATTCCAAATTAATATTATTTATAAAGATTATGCATTATATATTCTTTATAAATAATATTAATAATATTGTACTAAGAGGATAAAAGTAAGTCTTTAAATGATGTTAAAAAATATTCTCTACCAATGTCCAGGATTTAAGTGAGTAATATCTCAAAATTTACTCTTGGACTGTCAATTCTAACAATCAAACCCTGATCATGTAAGTCTTCCAGTTTGAAGAAGAAAATGGATATGTAGTATTAGAATTTTTAAATTGTACTTGGAATTTTTTCAAATAATAATAGTTTTGTACTAAGGTCAGACTCAATTGTGTAAAATAATTGCATTGGTTTTACCCATAAAATGAAAAAAAAATTATACTCGAGTCTATTAATTTCAAAATTTTAAGCATTAGTCAGTTATAATAAGTCTCAAGTACAATTGTTGAAATCTTAATATTCCTCTATTTTTCACAATTTACTCCGCAATATTTATGTTTTATTAATTTGGTTTTAAAAATATTTACGCTGTGTTAAATTTATTCGCTAATATGCATTCCTCAAAGAAAATATGTATATTTTATTAACTAAATTTCACTAAAATATAGATTAAATGTGGAAAGAAATGTAAAAAGTTGTTAAAAAACATTACGTTGATTTGTTTTGTAGTAATGAAAATAACGTTTGAACAAAACATAAAAAGTAGTTTAAACCGTAAATTTTATACTGTAAATCCCTCTTTAATTTGTTATGTAATTTGTGATAAATTACTGCAGGATTTCCATTCCTTTTGAATAAAAGCATTCGTTTAGATCTTTAAACGTGCATGAAAATGGATGCGCTCTCTAAAAGTTTAATTATTTTTGTTACTATTTGCATTCTTTCATTTATGATCAAAGCAAAAGCAAATCCTAATTTAGAATTTATTTAAGAACAGAAAAAAGTTTTGCTAATCTCTTTAAAAAATATAAACTGCAAATGAATAACATAACGTGAAACTACAAAATGTATAACTCTAAAGTTAATTTCAGCAATTTAAAAAGTAAAGTAATGCTTAATTTTCTAAGAAACATAATTGATCCGATGGAAATTTTGTCAGATTTCAATGAATTTTTTGATAAATTCATGCACAGCAATAAAAATGTTTTACGTTGTGCTAAGATTTCTTCCTAATTTTAGTGCATTACACGAACATTTACTCCATTTACCCTTTGAAGAAGAAATAATCATATAAAAATTTAATATTGCCCGTAAGTGAAATGCAGACGTTACTTTTAAAAGTCTTAATATTCTCTGCAAAATGTTCAATCACATTAATCTATTCAGAACTTCTATATCGTCATGAATCTATAAGATTGCTGTTTTTCGCGAAACCGCATTTTCCCTCTGAGCATTTGAACAAAAAGAATGCAAACTCAATACAACGGGACTGAAAGATACTTTATGCTTGACTAGCGGGAACATACAAAACAACTGCAAAGTATTCACAACTTTGATCGACAAGAAAAATAATAACATGTAACAAAGTGAGACATGCCGCCCTCGAGACAATGTACGTTACGCAGCCACAGTTACAGTTAGGAGGTATTGTAAGTCGAATTAGAACACTGGGTAGCGTCTTTCCCCTTCATTTATTTTACTGAAGGAAAAACTGAAATAACAAACCAAAATACCTGAAAAAATTCATTGGACCGTTAAGCGTCAATGCCCGTATTTTACTTTTCCTCTTTCTATGCCACTAGAGTTTTCCATGAGTTTCTTTTTTTCTACATCAGTTTACAGATAAGTGTTCTTTCCTTTTCAAATCGCTTTCGCTACTTTTGTTTTTTAAGCTTCTTTCTTTCTTGGTCAGAATAGAGTGGGTTGGATTCAATTGGAGATTCAAAAGTTTAGTTAGATTTCATTCCCTCTCTGAAAACAGATGCTTTTCCTTGTCGAGTTCTATTTTTAATTTAACAGCTTTTAAATATAGAAGTCCCACTTTTCATGTTTTTTAATCACCAGGAAATGAATAATTTAGTGGTTTCATGAAATGAAAATAATAATGGCATTTTTTTTTCATTTTTATCCTCAATAGAAATTTTATTTAAAAGGAAAGGAAGTCTGTAATATATTTCTAAATGGGAGGCTTCTATATTTAAATTTTTTCTCTTTTGAAAATAACTTGAAAAAGTTGTTTGATACAAAAATGTTAATGCTCATAAAATGATTTATTATTTTTAAAAACTTGGAGATTTTTTACACGATTAATGGATTTTCTATTAACTGCAACTTTAAAATTATCGAAATTGTCTTGTCGATTTGAAAATCTTTGTGCTTTTAAATTGGCATTATCGGTTTCTTATTGACAGATATGACTGACTTTTAACTTAAAAGATTCTACTTAGAATTTTTTTCAAGAACTTTTTTTAGTTTTAAAATTATATCCTACGGTAAATTCCTCATAATTTATCCAAAAATTCGAACTTAAATTATCTTTAAATAACCTTCCTCTAATCAAACTTGAAAATTTGTATATATAATAAAATTTAATTATATATACAAATATTCATATATTTCTCAAGTTTTTAAATCTTCATAAATCTAACAGATTACGTTACAATTATAACAGTTTTTTTAACTGAGATCTTTATTTTATTATAACTATTGCTGTTAAAATTAGCGACTAGAAGTTAAAACGTCTATGTATAATATTTACTCAGAGCATTAATTTTTTTTTTCTTTTGTTTAAATTATTTTGTTAAAATACTTATTTTTCTCGGAATAGATTTACTCTGAAAATTTTAAGGAAATATAGAGGTAATTGAAAGAACATAATAATACAATATTGAAAAGAATAGAAATAATAAATCGAGGAAGAAATGTGAACATGTACGCCTACAAAATATTACTGACTTCAAAAAGTATTGAGAGATTCGATTTAAGCAAATTACAAAAGTTATAAAAGAGAACACGCAACTTCTTAAAACCTGCAATAAAATTTTAAAATGTGAGTTCCAGTTTTGTGTGCTCCAGAAGTTTCATATAAGTAACAAACACTATACTTTCTCCCATGACGTTGAGGGTCACGCATAGGGAGATTGCAGCTTCTCAACCTATTAATACACGCAGCAAAGAAAACGAATTTACAGGCATAAGAAATAACGACCGTGCTAGACACCTGTTGATAATCCAGCAGTTCCTAGAGGGAATAATATTCTAAAGGGAAACTCAGTCTTTATAATATACTTTAGGAATCGCCTACTTTTTTAACTTCAATTCAATTTTTAATAAATTTGTGGGAAAATACGAAAAGTTAAAATAATTGATACTTTTTAAACAATCGGTAGGTAAAAAGGACATCATTAATTCAATAAACTTAATTTTTTAAATAAAAATAACTATAAAAAGTTTTACGTATGCACTACAAATATGCTTTTTAAATTTCTTGAATTATTTGTATCACAAATTTTTTGAATAATCTGACACTTTTGATATCAATGTACTCTGAAATTTCAAAATTTATGAATAATATGTAACTCTCATCGAAAGTCAAATCAGCAGAGAACGATCTGAAGTGGTTTGTGCATATATAGACAAATAAATGTATAACAATGTATTACGTAAAACTATTCATATCATTTTTATAACATGAATCGCTTAAGGTTGTAGAATGTTGAGGTCTGGCAATGCATATTAGAAAAAGGATGCTGAACTTAAGATACTTTATTTTCACCGAAACTACATTTTTTAAAACTTTTATTGACAAATTGGGATTCATTTATGTGTGCAATGATTTTAAACTTTTTTCTTGTGATGTGTTAGTCATATGCTCTTTATCTTATCTTTTTACAGAAAATTCTATGAGAAACTGAGAAAATAGCAATCATGAAGTTAGCGTGGATATTTTGCCTACTCCTAGCTGGTGAGTATTTGATCTACAAGACTGAGTTCAATCGCCTTAAACGTTTTAATGAGATAAATTTATGAACGATTATTTACCACTGCCGGCATTAAACCTAAAAAGTTGATATTTATAATTTAATATAGTAACGAAATATAAATGATTAACTAAGAAAAAATAATTTTTTACCTTATTTTGGAATTTAAGAAAAAGAAAAGAAAGATAAATTTCTTTAAAAGCGAAATGTTTAAGATGTTCTTTAATAGAAGTTTAAATTCTGTAGTTTATGATTTAACCTGATTGCATTTCTTTACTACGACCGAATCAAATCTCACTATCAAATCAGATTCTTTAAAGTGTAATATAAGTATACATTATTTAATTTATTTCTTCTACTTTTTACATAAACTGATGTGCATTCATTTTTTTCTCTGGTACTGTACTACAGAGCTACCTGGGAAGATTTTCAGTGCTTCAACCATCTTTTACATGTCCTGAAAGATATAATGATAAAAGATTCTGCTTTCAGGTTTAGACTGTAATTATTTTAAATGAGACACGCTACTAAAAGCGGCAGAAGTACAGACTGCAATTTTTTCAGGATGTCAATGAACAGGAATATTTTAATAAGAATTTCATCATATCCAACGGTGTAAATACAACAGTTTTTAATAACATGCGGATACGGTAGATACACACAAAGTAATTTTCTCCTCAGTAGCTAATCACTGTTATTTTTCTGAAATCATACTAGTTAAAAAACATGAAAGCAATACAATTGAAAATCTATTGGGAAAAATCCCTATGTTTTATTTAATAATGAAAATATAGATTCTTTGTCACACGTAACTTTCGCGGGAAATATATTAACTGCGTGATAACTGGCTAAAAATTAAAAACATAATTGCATTCAGTTTTGTTATTTCTTAAAAACAAAAAACGAATTTTGTGTATTTCAAAGGAGTGATAAATATAAACGCCAGAAGTTAATATGTTTGCTAAAAAAAGCTATACAAACCAGATAATTATTCTCCTATGACTAATAGCGTCTAGAAAAGTACAAAATATGGAATCCCGTTAAGGGATAGATGTATGAAAAAAAAAAAAGAAGAGGGAAAGACGAAAATAAACCGAATACCATTTAGACAACAATCAGAGCGCATCAGTAGTTTTCTGGAACTCTACTTATTTATCGAAACGAGCGATCCAATGTTCTAATTTCTAGCTTTTATGTTTGATCATTCGTTTTGACACGGTTGTTAGATACTACAGTTCGAATGTCATGGAAAAAAAGATGCTCTTACTATTCTTTTTTTTTTTTTGCTTGTCTAGAAATCGTTCGTAAATTGGCCGAAATCTAAACATGCCAGTCTGGTTGAGTAGCTTACAGTTTTGTCAGGCATGATTGATAAATGGAATTTCGAAAATTCCAGGGCACAACGATAAACGATTCGAAAATGATGTTCCCAT
Source organism: Dolomedes plantarius (assembly GCA_907164885.2). Lineage (NCBI taxonomy): Eukaryota > Metazoa > Arthropoda > Arachnida > Araneae > Dolomedidae > Dolomedes > Dolomedes plantarius. Next base: position 186,370,917 of record OU015492.1, on the reverse strand, counting down.
ATGCGACAGGCCTATTTCATAGTCTGATTCGCTTATCGAATTTTCCTCTCGAAAGTTACGATCTTAGTCACGTGAGAGGGTAAACTAGTTTTCAGCAAAGTTTCAAAATATGCAAAATCCTGAACAGAACTTCTGTTAAAAATGTAGTTTTTGATAGTATGAGAGTATTCATTACACTTTACTTAAAGTTCTAAACATTATCACTGTCCAGAAATTTTTCACTATTCATCGTTGAATTTACAAATGCTAATACACAAGCATGTTCTTCAGTTGAAACTGTCTGGTGGAAAAGCGCGATGTAAATGAGAGGCAGTTAAAAAACAAAATATCAAATAAAATTTTCGATTATCATGATACCCTTCATAGTAATAAAGCCCGATAAATAATATTTCTCCATCGTCTTTAAATAGTTCTTTTTAGAAGTTTCGCAGTATTTTGTTTTTGAGTGTATATTTTATTACATGCTAAAACATTTGCACTTCAAATTATCTGGCTCATGTAACAAAAGCTGCTGTAAAACTACAAATTGCACTGTAATATTGAACATCGGGTATAAACCTTAAAAGTGCTCCAGGTTATATCTGCTACATTTTTATAATTTCATATTTTCTTTGCTAACGAAATAATGAAATATTGCAAACCTGTAACCTATTCAGCCTGGGAAGTTGTTTTATCATAGTCAAAGTTACTTCCGTATAAAACCAACAGTATTTCTTTTTTATTAATTTTAAACAGGTTGTAATCCATAGAACAGCTTTAATCTTGTATTTATAGAGATAATTAGATATGATAGGAATACCCCGCTATATAAACCCAAATAAACTAACATTTTGGTTTCTAAATTGGTATAGGTAATTTTAATTTTCTAAGCAAATTATCAAAAGTATTTTCAGGTAAATTTTAGCACAAATATTGCAAATCTGAAGGAAAAGACAAGAAATAAGTATTTTTTAATAAAAATCAAACGATTTTCATGTCTAAAAACAATTTTGAAACGCACTTAAGGCATTTCATATTTTCTAGTTGCTCAGTTCATTAAACTGATATCTTATTTGTTTCTTTAATCTCTTTTTATTTATTTGAAGTCTTAGTAATATTGTTAAATACGATGTTGTCTTCTCCTTCCTTCATGAATAGAAGATTCTTTCAATATGAAATTTCACTTGATATATATTATGAATTTAATTCCGCCAAAAGTATCATAACGGCAAAAAATTCAGCTGCCTCGGCTATTTTAACGCTGAAATATTACATGGTTATTAACATGTATTAATTGACTGTTATTTATGTAAGGTAATGCATAATTTTCAGTATAAAATGCATTCTTTTTAATTGAACAGCTGTTAATGTTGTGTGAAAAGCTATTTACTTAAACATAGGATCAAATATTGCTCAGTTATTATACATTCATTTTACCTATTTAAGCATGCTTAACACGAGTGCACAGCTGATCTTAATAAACCAGTAAAATATTTATATAAACTTCTAGTAAAATATTTATATAAACTAAAATGTGATCCCAATTTGAAAGTTTTCATACCTAGAACCTAGAACTGCATATCCTTGAAAGGGAAATAAAATTTCTTTTTTAATAGTCCAGTTTGACAGAGGATGCAATAATTCCACCTAGCTGTATTTTCTGTATATTTTTATTAATATAATACATACGTATGATTGCTCATACGATTAATTTTTAATGATATTTTGCATACATATTTAACACCACTGTCAGTAGTTTATACATAAACAATTATTATTAAAATCACATATTAAACTTTTAGATGGGGTTTCTGCAAATGACTTTTTTTCAAATTTCACAAAAGGTAGCATTCATATGTTTTTTATATACCTTTAAACAATTATTTTTTGTGAATGGACTTAAAGCATTTTTAAATAATGTTAACTTAAAAAATTAAAACAATAAGCGAAAATTCTCAGATTTTCTTTAAATTATGTCCATCCTAGCGAAAATATTCCAAAAAACTCAAATTAGCTATTTATTCCTCCCAATGGGGAAAAATTGTGAATGCTGATCCCCCGCTCCTCTGTGGGACATTCTAAGACATTCTGTATGGCGATGACAGTAAGAACTATTCGCTCTCGTTTTTCGCAATAGACAGTTAGTCAGTTCCGTAGATTTAATTTTGTTTGCTTGCAAAGTTCATATTTTTTTTAGATTAATTTTATCTTAGCTCTTTTACTGTGCCTTTTATTGTTCATTAAAAATGTCCGTCAATTAAGCCTGCTGTACAGGGAAAAAAATTTCGAAAAAGACATTTGAATAATTACAAGATAAAAATAACTTTTTATATACCATGTTTTTAAATTTTCTGTTGAATCATATAAACTTGACAATTCTATGTATTAATAAATACTTTTTAAAATTTTTTTGATGAATTATCCCATCAACTTGAAAGAAAATGAAGTTAATTGGAAGTTAACTTGCGTTTAATCTATCGGCCGGGACGGCCGATAGATGGCTGCACCAATCTACAAAACAAAATTAACTGAAAATAAATTTAATTCTGCTTAAAGATGGCTAAAAGTATTAAAATAATGCATTGTCATCGTGTTCTGAGCTATTCTAAAAGTTTCAAATGTCTAGCTAGTCGGGAAGTTAGTTAAAAATCGATTGCAAGATTTTTACTGGACAAACACATACACAAACAAGAAAGCGAATTAATAAAAACATGGTAAAAATTATTGACATTTCTCTTATATATAAAAAATGACTATGATAACAAATATAACTCGTATATACCCTTACGAAGAGACATATATTCTGGAGAGTATTTAAATCTATGTTTAGCAGTACACAATTAGACCATTAAAAGTATATTAGTGGATTTTTTTTAATTTACTGTGTAAATGAATGAATTGCAATTCGCGACTTTTTAAATCTAAAACTGTACTTGTTGCTTTCCAGGAAAGCTTTCGACAGCTAGTCCCGGAGATGAAAAAGCTGCGGCTGAAGCCAATTTGGTAAGTATGAACAACGTCTTCAACGATTTTTTGGACATTATGGTCCAAAACATGATATACGCGATTAATATTCTCCTAGCTAGACACAGGAAGAGAGTTAGGCCTTCTGCAGACAAAAAAGAGTAAGGTTAAAGTGACGGACACCGTACTGTTCGAGAAAAATCGCGTATTCTAACAGATTTTCATAAACTTTTTAACTTATTTATTTATACACATTATAACATAAATAGCTTAATTTAAAAATTTCGTGCACTAATGAGCATTTTTTACAGAAAATGTTCAATAATAACTTAAGTTTCATTTGTAGTGCTTTTCCGTTAAATTATTCGTATGATGTTTTAACTAGATTCAATTTAATTTAAAAAGCCACAAACTTATTTATTAAACTCATTATTATTTATTTCATTTGTATTTATTTTTTCATTTCAAAATCGCTCGCCTATTCTTAGAAAAGAATCCAAAAATTTTTCCTAAACTATTCACTGCATCAAAACGCTAGGCTATCACCAAATCATCTTATGATCATGAACCGATTTTGCAGCAAGAAATGAAACACAATTCTGTAGAAACAGCTAGTTATTTATGACGTCAGTTCCCTGATGGGTCTGTTAATCTAATTTTATGAAAATGAATACAACTGAATGCCAGGGGAGAAAAATATAAAGAAAAGAGGAGACGAATTAAAGAAAATGACGACTACTTTCATGAAATTTTTAAAAATGTATAATGAAGAATTAATTATTCATGTGTGTGGTAAAGTTTTACTCTTAAACGAAAGAAGGCAGACCAACCAAAGTAAGATCTTAGCGTTCACCTTCACATCAGCTATAAACCCAGAAGAAAGAATGGGGGAAATGTTCTTCCGTGCATTTAAGGATTGACACACCCCTTTAATCATGCCCTCTCGATGTACCAGAAAATGTACGGTCTTCGGCCAGTGAAAAAAAGGAACCGTTCTTCCATCAATTACTCTCATTCAACGTATGACCACATCGTATCAAATGTCATCTACGGTCTACGAAGTAATACAACGGACCAAGATTCACGCACGATATCCCGTACCTGGAACCATGGATGGTTGATCTTCTACAAACGAAGAATGAAACGTCAAATTTAAATAGAATGAGAAAGACGTGTTTTCTTCCATATGCTTACTCGTTTGACATTATGTCTGACAGTAACTATGACGATAAAATATTCAATCAAAGGATGAAATGTAACTGGATAAATCATATTTGAGGTTAAGTTCAAAAAGTCTGCATAACCAGAGCAAGCCAGTCACGTTGTCTGTACCTCGAAAACTAGCTTCCAAAAAGACAAAGAATACTGTTAAATGAAAATCTAGGAACATACTCGTATAACCACAGTTCCATTAACTAATAACAATAAAACTCGTATAATTTGAAAATTACCAAAAGGTTTCTCAAAAAACTGATAAGGAGGTTAACTAATCGGTGTTTCCATTTGTAACCCCTTGACCATCCAAGTAACTTTACTCGTCTTTCATACAAATAATGACCTACAAATAATCTTATCGTGAAAAAAATATGCCATCAATAATGTAAGTATGTTGTGAAAATTATTAAAATTAGAGAAAATATTTGAATACAAGTACTATTTTTTGAGAAAAGACAGATCTAAATTTTTAAGAGTTTCGTCTTCAATGTTAAACCCAGCAACATCTACAAGTATTAAATTTTTACAAAAATATTTTTTTAGAAATGACATCAACATTGTTAAGAGTTTCGTCTTCAATGTTAAACCCATCAACATCTACTATAGTACTAAATTTTTAACTTCAAGAATGCAAGAATAAATGAAGCAAAGAAAAAAAGAAGACATTTTAAATATGTATTTTTCCGTTGAGGATGTATCTTGAACAAAAATATTGCTTTATTAAGATTTTGTATTCTACTTTCGTAAGTTACATTAATTTGCAATTTAAGTCTTTCTGTTTCGTTCATATTATTGTACAGGATACAGAATTATATATATTTGTTTCATAAATATATATAATTCTGAATTTTTCACGATGTTGATCGATTGTGTTCAAAACTTTCCCTCCTTAAAATAGTTAGATAAAATGATATTTTAAGTAAAGAACAAAGAAAAATTTTCATGAAAGAAAGAATGAATATGATATTTTTTTTCTTCATATCTGCATAGACATTTTAAAATATTCTCTTCTTATTAGAAAGCACTTTAAATTCAGAATGTAAGTATTGCTTCGTATTTCTACAAAATTTTCTTTGCATACCTTCTCTATAATAATCTGAGAGAGAGAAAGCAAATGTGGCTGTTGAACGATTTCGCGAATGCAAAATTACAACTAAACATTGAAATATTAAACTTATTAATTTATATCATAAAATAACAGATGAAGTCTTTGTAAATAATTATAATTATGTGGGAAAAACATATGAGTATGATTTGATAGCCTAATAAGTATTATGTGTTATTATATTTGTAAACTCACTTTACATTATAAAATCAATAAGTTACCGTTGAAACAGACGTTTAATCACCTTAAATCATTTCTTATTTAGAATTTTTGATGGAGGAATAAAATAAGCCTGAACGATAAAAATAATTTTAAGAGAAATAAAATAGACAGGAAATATCAATCCATAAAAATCATCCAGTCCTTAAACTAGAGCAGTCACAAATTGTATACATAATTTAGAATCCTTTTTGCCAAGCGCAATACAAATAATTAGCTCATAAAGAGCTCCTATGCCGTAAACCCTTATTAATGCAGGTAAAACATGCTCACCTATCCGGTATTCTTTCGACATTTTTACCTGATCCTCAGGGTTCCGGTTACATGATGGCTTTTCCAATGAATGATGACCACCTCGCCGAGGAGAGTGCTCAAGAAGCTGTAAAAATCCTGGCAGAATCCTTGGCCTCTGACGATGATGATGACGATGATGATGATAACGATGACTCAACAGCAACGGAGCAATCCAAAAAGGAAGATGATGTCATCGAAGCATTAGAAAAGAAGGAGGATCAAACTGAACAGCCAGAGCCCATGGGAATTCTTCAAGCTGAACTTGCAGCTGAAGATGAAGCAGAGAAACCCTCTCTTCCAGAGAGACCTTTCTTTAAGAGACCTAAGATTGAAGAATTAAGGAAAATCTTAGGATTCCCTCCACCGGAAGGTCCAACAAAAGTCAAACCTATTCCTCAAGAAAAGTCAAAAGCATTCCAAAACATTTTTAACAAACCCAAGCCAAAGATCGAACAATCACCACTTGGTGGACTGCAATTCAATTTACGTAGGGAGGACAGAATGAGGCCATTTGGGTTCCCAATGTTGCCTTTAAAACGTGATGACAGTTTTAGACCTTTCGGAATACCTGATTTAGTTCAGGCTGCTTCAACCATTCTTCGAAGAGCAATTATTGATGATAACAATGAAAATGACATAAGCAAAGATGATAAAGATGATGAAGAACAAATTAATGAAAATGAACCTGAGGATAATGAGGAGGAAGACGAAGATGAATCTGTTATGATTGTTCCTCTCCCAGATCCCAAAGAGGTAACTATCGAAAGACCACCCCTTTTCCGACGATTCCCCATTCCTTTACCTTTCCCAGTTCCTAGACCTATGCCCCAAACACGCCCTAGATTGCCATTCCCTCCTCTTACACCAGTAGCCTTTTTCTTACCCATTGCCCAACAAATTATGCAAAATATCAGACAATCTCAACCAAGATCACAACCGCCTATGATGCCTCTGATCCCTATACACCACATTCAACCTCAAATGCAAAACCTTGTGCCTCAACAAAGTCAAATTATACATATTCAACACCCAATGCAACAACAGCAATTCATCCCTCTTCACCACCCAATGTTCCCCGTTCACCAACCTGTCCAACAATTCGTGCCTTTCTTCCCTATGCCTCAAGCTGCTATCCATGTACCAATACTAACACCTCTTCCGCCTAACATGCAGCGCCCTGTCTTGCGACAAATGCCCCGCAGAATGCCTATCCACCCTCCTCCTCCACCACCACCCCAAATGCCCCGAAGACTACCTTTCCCTAATCCCATGGCCCGTATGGCAAATCCACAACCCCACCACCCTCAAATGCAACACCAAATGCAACCCCAAATGGTAAATCCAATGGCCCGCAGACCCATGCAACACCCTGCTAATACTCGTCCTATGCCCCGAGTTGTCAGACCTCCCATGCCACCAGTTCATCCTGTCCTATTCATGATGGCTCCAATGCCAGTTCCTACCATGCACGTGCCAATGCCTCAGCAGCAAATGCCAGTTTTCCACAGGCCACAGCATCTTCCTTTTATACCTCAGCCCATGGCTGCCATGTCACAACCAAGACATATCATGCAACCAGTTCAGGTTCCAGATGAGGAACGCGTGATTTTCATCAGGCCAGACCAAGATGATCAAGATGAAGATCAGGAAGTCTTAATTCTGGTCCCAAGTGATGAAGTCGAAGTCACTCAAAGGCCACCAGTTTTGCCTCCTCAATTTATGAGACAAGTTCCGACCCCGGTGGTCAACCCTCTTCAGAGGATCAAGATCCTCCGTGATCTCTTGTTAGCCAGACAAGCTAACCGCCAAGCAATGAATCCTGAAGCCAGAGCTTCTAGAGTAGTTGAAATTGTACAGCAACAACTCCGAATCTTCCCCGCTCACCATCCTCAGGTTCAACTACACCAAATGCAAAGACCAGAATCCAGTGAGTTGCACCCGGTCTACGTTCCTTACCCAGGACCACAATAAGTAGAAGGAATTAAAGAAATCCTTCTCGCTAAGAGACTTGTCACTGCATCGAATACATAAATTACCATTTGTCGTTATTCCATTTGAATATCAGTTTGCAGTGGATTAATTTGGCAGCAGGGATGCCAGATTAGTTGTTGATTTTTCGATAAGATCGCTTTATTTTCATAATGCTGTTACTTGTTTTGCTGTGTTCAGTGTGTAGAACAAGTAAAATGGAGACTTTATCGATAATAGACACAAAGTGTGAATAAAAAAGACCTCGTTTTTATTTGAGGATCTAAAAAGAACTAGGCCTTTACCAGCATTGTACAAAGTAAAAAATAAATTAGTTGAATTAAAATTTTCAAAAAACTCATGCATAAAAATATTTATCTGGCATCCCTGTTAAAATGAAACGTAACGATTCATCACAGGAAAATTTATTCCGTAAAACTTAAGATCATTTCATACTAGTTTTTGAAATTAGTTTTCTGTTTTAATCAAATTTAGGTCCATGAATAACTTCCGAGAGAAATTTTTTTTAAGCATTTAATTTTTTGAATTTTAATTTTTTTAGATCATTTTCATTAAATATAAATTTTTAGTAAAAATTCATTACAACAAACTCAACATGGAAAAACTTTGTTTTTCGAAATCTTGTATATGAAAGCAAGATAAGAAAAAACAAATTACTTTCCATCATAAAGAATCGTTACGTTTCTTTTGATTAGAATTTATAATTGTAATAGCAGCATTTTATAAACAGAAAATCTGGGACCAGAATATCAATGCTCCCTAGTATGTGAAACGCAAACAGTTGTAAAATCTGTACATCTTCGTAAAAAACTTTGTAAAATATGGAACTTTTTGTATAAATACATTTTCTTTAAACTTTTTTGTATGTATCCAATTACAAACTGTGTATAGGCCTACACTGGCAAAAAATCGCTAGTGGTTCAAAATGTACAAACAAAAAATGCTTTGTAAAACTCACTTTTTTTTTACAATACAACTGATAATTGTGAGATTTTTGCACAAATGTTTCCGTAAGGAACTATTTTGACATCAATATATTTGTAAAATAAATTTCTTTTCTTGTAAAACTGAGTGTGCATGTTTTTTTTTTACATAAATTGAATGTCGAATCAATTCAAACAGTATGCACATTTTGCATTATAATTTTAGGGGATTTTTTTACTTAATAAACATTTTTTTCTTTTTTTCTTGTTCATACACATAGTTTTAGCTGTACAGGATACACAAAAATGATATGCGAAAATTAATCTGCTAAGTATGGTTAATACATTGTTTTAGATAACTAATATGTAGAATTTTAAAATTTCAAAGTATTGATAGTTTAGAGTTTATTTAAGTAAAACCAAGGTATTCTTCACGACCATTTTCCCCATCTCCTTTTGATAAGTTCTAAATATATTCGGTGCAGGATAAAATTCAATGTAATACAAGATGGTACAGTGTATTTAGTTATTTTCTCTGACACCAGAGAGCAGTGTCAAATGTTTTTAACCAATTGGATTCCATCTTGTCGACAAGAAGTCAACTGAGCTGAATTGAGGTGCGGGCTTACTCTGATATAGAAAACTCGTTCTTTAACATCAACAACTGAGACAAAAAAATCGATTTTCGATTTCTAGTAGTTTTCTCACTAATTTATATCTTGCTCCTTGAACAAATTTCATCAATGAAGGTACTCTCTCTCCTTGTCCTGCCTTTATGAAAGTCTCCCACGCATTAAGTGGCATCAAACACATTGTATCAAATCAATTAACGGATGGCAAATAAAATACTCACTTGGTATTGCCTCTTCTAAACATATTTCGTATTTCTTTTTTTTTTTTTTTTGTCACCGAAAATTTAAAGATTTGTTCCTGAAAAGAATTAATACACGTTCCTTACAAACAAGTTACATTAATGTGAAATATCAAGAAGTTGTATATTTATACAACTAAATCAGTTTGAGATAAGTATAATTCCTTCGCTCTTTCTCTACTTTGATCTAAGTAAAACTTACGTCTCGTAAAGTGATGTTTTATCACGGAAGCATAAAGAAAAAATTTTGTCGATTTGCTATGAGAGGTTTCATTTTTCTGTTCACATATTTTTGAAGTACATTTCCCTTGAATTAAGTTTATATTTAAAAAAAGATATTATTTTTTTACAAATAGCAACAGAAAATGCCAATATTTTTTTTCCTTGTTCAAAATTCTGCTCAAATTTACCACTGTTTTTTTAAGCTACAACATTTCCTTGAGTCGGGCCGGGCTGACAGAGAGATAACACTAGTAGCGGATTTCTTTATAAGCGATTGTGGCGAATTTTGAGAACGATTTTTCCTCTTAAAACATGTGTTAACCTCTTCAATTCAAAACTTTTTTCCTGTAGATTGCCGTAATCTCTAGAAATTGGAAACGGAAAGTACAGAGTTGAGATTATCACAACAATCAAAAATAATAATAATAATAGTAATAATAATAATAATAATAATAATAATAATAATAATAATAATAATAGTAATAATCTGTCCCCTTCGAAAACATAAAGCAAATATAAACTATGGTGTAGTTTTTCATCTTGCGGATTTTGAAACGTTTCTAAGTTAGAGGTAAGGTAAATGGTAGATAACCATTTTTAAGTGGTTCCTATACGAAAATTGCCGCCATAATTTATGTTCAATATTAGTACAATAAGTTCAATTTTCATTCCCCTATTTCATTAGATTAGATTCAAAGAGTTTTGTTAAAACCTTTCTTTTCGGTTTTTGACAATAGCATATTTATTTCACGTAATGTTGTACTATTGCATATTCATTATAAATGGTATAAACTTCACGCCTTAGAAAGTGGTCTTAAATTCTCCTTAACAGAATACCTTGGTACCCTACCTCGACATTTGAATTTTCTCACTTTATATACGAAAATTCAAATTCAGAGAAGGAATGGCATGATGTACTGTAAATAAGCAAGTTTGCTTTCAACAAGACTGACAGTTTTCGCTAAACTTTTATCATCCAGGTTATAATCAGTACACAACATACCTAATGGGACAAACAGCTGATCGTGAACGAAATATACATAATAAATTGTTCCGAAACACTAAATAACTGTGAAGAATGAAATGAATCTCAATATATTGAATCTATCCGCCATTTCCTACAACATTAAATATATTTTGGTCATCTATCTCTATATGATGCTAAGAAGTACTCCTTCTGTTCCGAAATAAGTGTCACATTTGCACACTCTTTTCAAGTGTTAAATATGACACTTATTTTGGGACAGAGGGAGTAATAAATTATGGTCCATGAATGCGAATGTGTTCATGTGCAAGAGTGTTTAAAAACGTTTTATCTAATTCACAGGGGGGAAAGAGACTGTTTCCAGAGACGTTATTGTGATGAAAATTAACACTAGTATTACTTATTTTTCTTCCAACTTTTAGGCTCTTTAGGTAAACTTATACTAAACACCCCTCCCTGTGGTTATACCTCAGATATAACAATAAATGGAGTATATATCGCCGATATTTATTTCAGAGCTTATCTTCACCTTCTCAACAATTTTGCAAAAGATGAATGTAAGATCAATCAGAATACGGAGTTTACCCTTGAGTTATAGATTGAAAAAAAAAAAGGTTATCGTGGAAAGTCATTTAGAATAACACTTCCTCACAATGCCACGGTAGTACACTAGTAGAGTACCGGCCTGAGGTTTGGATCCTTGCCACTGGTAGGTGGTGTTAAAAGGTTCATAGTTTTTAAATTTTTCTTATAAATCATCTAAAATTTGCTAAGACTCTATACCGGAAGAGATCTTTTCATTACACGAGAAAATTCTTTTCATTTGCTTATTTCACATAAAAAATAAACACTATTGAATCATTATCATTTGAGTTCCTCTTTAGAAATGTTTTTTTCAAAAAACATTTCTAAGAATATTAGAGAAAAAAAGAAAATCCCTAAGCAATTAGTTATGAAATCCTAAATAGCTGTTTAGAGAAAGAACATCACAAACGACATATATTGCCTCTTCAAATGCGCAGAGAAGATTCTCTTAATTTATATGAGTTTAATAACAGAATGCCATAAGTAAATAAATGTGTCCCATTTATTTACTTAAATGCATCAAAAGAATTTAGAAATCCCTCTTATCTCAACCAAATATACGAATTTCTTATAAATATTTTCTCACTTTAAAACATTAGATAGTTACAAAATGGCGTCGCCTTGCCTAACAATTTATACGTTTATGCCCGTATGGGTCAAGCTCCGATTATGTCAGATCTTTCGACGAGAGAAAAATATACTTTACTAAGAACTCTGGGCTTAGCGATTTCGTAAGACTAAATTCTCTAAGCCCACAGTTCTTAGTGAAGTATACATCTATGCATATCTATAGTCCAAAGCAGGAGTCGTCAACCTTTTAACATCTACCGCCTACTTCTGTATCTTTGTTGACGGTAAAATTTCCTTAACGCTCACTGGTGCCGCAATATCTCAATTTAGCGGAAGTGCGAAGTAATTTTAACTAGACAGGAGAGTGTGCAAATAATATGTACTTAAATATATCTTTTATTAATACTTTATTATGTTAATACATAGATAACTACGGAGCTCTTTCGTTGCTCCCTCGTGTACGTGTACACTTCGAAAAGTCTCCGGTGAATTATAAACTACATTCAAAGTTTAGAGATGGAATTCAAAAGTAAATCGCTGATGCATATTTCAAAGAGTCAAACTCGCGAAGTTGTTAGCAGTGTATTCTATATATGGAGGAAGAAAAGAACTTTTAACAACGGACAAAACTCTCCACCGCCCACCCTGAAAGCTTGAATCGCCCACTAGCGGGTAGTAGGGACCAGGTTAACGACGGCGACGTTCGACATCTATCTTAAAGGAATGGGGGCGACATGAACTTTTCCTGTAATTCAAAGTGGTTTGGGAATCTGAGATGTCATACGAGATGAGAACTTTGATGTAGTATGTGCAGCAATTATGTGGAAGTGTTTACGGGGATATACAAAAATCATCACTGGAAGAGAATTTATCTAGTCACGTAGAAAAGGGACAAGACTGAATTGCGAATTAAATCGAGGAAATGGAGGGAACCGCTATCAAATAAAATGATTAAAAGAGGTACAACTTACAAAGGGAAATTCAGATTGGTGATTTAGATAATATATCATTTGTAAAGAGAAAATATAGACAAACGAGTTACTGGCCTGAGACAAAATATTGTTTAAGGACAGTTAGAACAAGTAATATAAAAACAAAATTTTTTAAAGTCAATTCCTACTTAGGTCAACAAAGAAAAATTTGAGTGTGAATTAATAGTAGAAATTGAAAAAGGATTGCCTGCCAGAACCTTGCCTACTGTGCGAGATTAGGAGGGGGGGGGGAAGAGAGAGAAAAAGTTTGTCAGGTTGGGGATTCGATCCCGCACCCTACAGGACGGGGGGAGCCCGCGCTACCGCAGTGCTACCGTTTACAGAGCAACAATAGGGAAATTACTATTCAAGAGCAAGAGACGCTCTAGGTCCAAAACTAAAATCGATTAATTAAATTTAATTAATGAATTAATATTTGAAAAAACTGTATTAACATCAAGTGTCATCCACTACAAGTTTAAAAAAATGTATTTGAACTTGAGTGGATGAATAAAAAATATTTTATTAACGATTGAAAATTTGAACAAGATATATATAGGGAGAGTGTGAACTAATAGTAGGAATTGAAAAAGAAACCTTCATTCACTAACATGTCGTCATCAGTAGCCACCGCGCAAATTTCGGGGTGGCTAACCCCACTAGCTAAACCCCACTAGCGGGTAGTAGGGACCAGGTTAACGACGGCGACGTTCGACATCTATCTTAAAGGAATGGGGGCGACATGAACTTTTCCTGTAATTCAAAGTGGTTTGGGAATCTGAGATGTCATACGAGATGAGAACTTTGATGTAGTATGTGCAGCAATTATGTGGAAGTGTTTACGGGGATATACAAAAATCATCACTGGAAGAGAATTTATCTAGTCACGTAGAAAAGGGACAAGACTGAATTGCGAATTAAATCGAGGAAATGGAGGGAACCGCTATCAAATAAAATGATTAAAAGAGGTACAACTTACAAAGGGAAATTCAGATTGGTGATTTAGATAATATATCATTTGTAAAGAGAAAATATAGACAAACGAGTTACTGGCCTGAGACAAAATATTGTTTAAGGACAGTTAGAACAAGTAATATAAAAACAAAATTTTTTAAAGTCAATTCCTACTTAGGTCAACAAAGAAAAATTTGAGTGTGAATTAATAGTAGAAATTGAAAAAGGATTGCCTGCCAGAACCTTGCCTACTGTGCGAGATTAGGAGGGGGGGGGGGAAGAGAGAGAAAAAGTTTGTCAGGTTGGGGATTCGATCCCGCACCCTACAGGACGGGAGGAGCCCGCGCTACCGCAGTGCTACCGTTTACAGAGCAACAATAGGGAAATTACTATTCAAGAGCAAGAGACGCTCTAGGTCCAAAACTAAAATCGATTAATTAAATTTAATTAATGAATTAATATTTGAAAAAACTGTATTAACATCAAGTGTCATCCACTACAAGTTTAAAAAAATGTATTTGAACTTGAGTGGATGAATAAAAAATATTTTATTAACGATTGAAAATTTGAACAAGATATATATAGGGAGAGTGTGAACTAATAGTAGGAATTGAAAAAGAAACCTTCATTCACTAACATGTCGTCATCAGTAGCCACCGCGCAAATTTTTAAAAATGGATAAGATTATATGAACACCTACAATCCTTCCCTCCTCTTCTAGTAGCTCACTGAGCTCAAGCATGGGTAAGCTGTTGTGTAAATTGTATTTCCATTATTCATATACGTTTCTTTCATTTTTTTCTACAGAATTATTACTTATGCAATATATCTAAAGAAACGTATTTTGTTTCCTTTAGCAACGTAGAGGCTACTAGCTAAAGATATATGAATGAATTAAACACTTTTAATGTTAGACTAAATGGTCAATGTTTAATTTTTCTTTACTCTTCAGTTCTTGATGCATCTACTTGAACTGAAACCAAAAGTTTTGTCACTTCACTTAAATTTCACTTTAATTAAACTACTACTTTGTGTATTTACACACACGCAACTATATATATACGTGTGTATGGTGTATTATATATATATTTATATATACTGTGCCGTAACAAGCCATTCCTGTGCCCTGGGCAAGAATTTGCATTTGGGCCCCTAAATTAATTAGGTTTGGGAAAATAGTTTTAAAAAATACAGCATTTTGGGCTCCCCCTTCCAAGTGGGCCCTGTTTTCCCTGCTTAGTTACGGCACTGTATATATATATATATATATATATAGAGAGAGAGAGAGAGAGAGAGAGAGAGAGAAATAGATGGATAGAGATAGAGATAGATATAGATATAGATATATGTATATGGCAAGACCGTTTTTATCTAATCATATGAAATGAGTCTTTTCATAATGGCGGGATCAAATTTGGAACTTATTCATTAGAGCTCCTTATCTAATTACACAAGTAGATAAGACATCTCTAAAATAGATTTTCATGAACTGAAGAGCGGTGATCCAAAAATTATTTCTCGTTCTCAAATTCAACTGTCAGAGCGCACAAAACCCTTACCAGTATACGGAAACGCCATGAAAATGAACAATTCACTAAACAAAAAGAATCTTCCAAGCGGGTTTATTAACTTGACGGACATTGTTCCTTTGTGAGTGGTTGTTTTTTGAGCAACTTCACTTTCGTAGGTCATCAGGTCGCATAGTCGAAACGCGGAAGCAAGAGATGAAGTGGCCGATTTGACCTGTAGCATTTTCCCTATTCAGTTTTACGACAGATGATGGCTCACATTGTTTTCGCTTAGCATGTGTGTTACTCTTAATCCCCAAAGGTCCATTTTTTTCTGCCGGTGGAAATTTTATTCATTAAACGTTAATTCAAAAGAAATATCTTGTAGTACAACAAGAAGTGACTTCTCTTGGATATACTGTGATTTATTTCCTATTTCTTCAACAACGCAAGTTATGTTCAAGATATAGTAACATTGGGTAATAATCACATTATCTCCATATGTAGAAAATTATTAATTAAAATTTCTAATATGATTTTGAATAGATATTATTTAAAAGGTAAAAAAAGTAAAGCTGCATCTGAAAGTGTAGTCGAAGAAAAAACAAAGACATCTGATAAAGAGTACATCTTTTCATAACCCACTAACACATTTACCGTAGATCAGGGGTTCCCAACCTTTATCCTTCATCGACCCCCTGACATTTTTCTCTAAAATGTACAGCACACAACATAATTACTTTACTATTAGCTTTATACATTTGGCCATAAAAACGGTTCTAATTGTAGTATCAATTTTTTTTAAAAAGATTCCTTACATTCCATTCTTTAAATATATATATATATTTAAAGGTTTTAAAGTGATTTCCCCCTTAAGGTCCAGTGGATTTCCCCAGTTCAGCTTAGTGTTGGTGCACAAATTCCAGTTCAGCTTAGTGTTGGTACACTTTAGATGCGTGGATCACTCCTCCCTATGCAAATCTGTATTTATACATATTAAAACGGATATTATCTAATAATTACAATCCTAAAAAAATAAATTTTAAAACAAAACAATTTATCGACCCCCCAATGGAATACTATAGACCCTTTTCAAAATTCCATCGACCCCCAAGGAGTCCACCTGGACCCCGTTGGGAATCCCTGCTGTAGATAAACCAATTTACAAGATTCTCTCACAAATTTTGAACTAAAGGTTAAAGAATTTTTAAGGTTTTTTGAGTTTACATCCAGATTATTTAATGTGCTCAGATGATTATACTCCAAGAATTCATTTAATTATCAGTTTAAAAATTTCCTCACAAATTCTTCATGTAAATAACTAACAGGAATAACAATTTGAATTCAAATTTAATCAGAAATCCGATCTATCACTAATGGAGCTCTGTCAATAGCTTATGTATAAACACACTTTCCATATTAACTAATCTAAATGAATATTTCTCACTTAAAATTATGCAATTGAAAGGCTTAGAGAACTTATAACTACTTAAGACATTAAAATGGAATGATGATGAAAGATAGTTCTCTTTGCATAGTAAAAAAAAATGAGCTGCACAGTCTGCACCATAATATTCTTGCCTAAAAAATAAAGGAATTATACCAGAGCTTAAAACAAACCTCTTTTTCGGCCTTTTAGGGTCATTTTCTTTTCTGTCTCTTAACCCTGGAAATATTTATAAGCCACAAATTATGTTATAAGCAGATGAAACCGAAGAATGTGTAATTGAGTGTGGGCTATTTAAGAGACTGTAAAAAAGCAAAGAAAAAGAAAACTAACATTCCCAGTAAACATTTTGCCACTCAATTTTAACAGAGGGAGACTAAACTTTTTCACAGCAAAAATATCAACTGACATTATAAAAATCAATTACATCAGTTTATGCTATTATGTTTTTATTCATTTCAACACCAATTTACAACATAACAGCTTGATATCATGAAAAGTTTGAAGTAGAACTTTGAAACCCATATTATTGTTTTGTTTTCCTACAGATCCACCTAATTTCAAACTTCCTAAAGATTTTTCCTAAAGAATCTATCACAGAGGAAGTTTTATTGATTTATCAACAAATTTTTACACCCAGAACATGAGTATTATAAATTGCTGAATTATTTTTTTTTTTAAGTAGGGAAATTACATGGTCAAACCCATTTCTTCTCCAGAAAAGAAAAAAATTTAAAAAGGAAAGAAAGCCAAGCTGCAGTCATTCTTATGAAGTTTTATTTTTATTTTACTAGATAAATTTACAAAAGTAGCAGCAAAATTTCCATAAACTTCTTAATAAATCCTTTAAAAACAGATTACAACAATATATAAAAATACATATTTACAACAGTGATTCTCAATCGAACATGTCATGCAAAAAGAAAAATAATTCACTATTGATTATATAAAATTTCATTAACTCTTAATACAAAAGTTATTAACCCTATAAAACAATAAAAAGTTCACTAGTAAAAAGAATTCATGTGACAATATAAAAATGTGCGGAAAGAGAATATCTCATATTCTCTCATGCATAAATACATAGAAATCTCAATCACTTGGCACTTTATATTTTTGTAAGAGCATAAAATACTCTTATTCAAACATATTCATACAGTGTATTAAATTTATTACAGAAAAGCACATTAACACTTGAAAATCAGGTACTTCACTCAGTTGTACAAACTCAGTTCCATAATAAAAAATCTTTTAAAAATATAGGATTTTTTATTTATTTTTTAATCTAAAAGTCTTTACATAAATGTTTGGAATGTAGCAATAATAAATCACATTCAAAGTGTAAGCAGCTTGTATCATTCATATACGAAAATATTATTCTTTATATTATTCATTCTGTAGTGAAATGCAAATTATATAACAAATTATAAAACAAATAACAATATTATAAAACAAATAACTCGCTAAACTATTAGTTTAGAATGTCATTTATAAAAGTTATCTACCAAAATACTGGAAGTGATTTTGCTCACGTAGAAAATAAATGAGAGATTACAGATGTAACATGATTTCTCTTTTCAAAACTATATAAAGAACTTTTTTTTTAAATTTCAAAGCACCCAGCTGGATATCAGGCATAACCAGAATAACTCTCAGGGGATTATCCCAGAAGGATGAAATCTTGTTTATGGCGATAGAATAAAATTTACCACGGAATTACCCTTTAAGATTCTGCACAAAGTTTTGACTTATAAGCTACTTTAGTTGTTGTGCCACTGAAAGGACATCACATAGTTAATTCATTAATTTTAATTTGAATCAGTGATTTAACATATATTTATAATACAACGATTAACATTTAAAAAAAAAAGATCTGCTTTTATCTTTGTATCTTTTGCATGAAAATTCTGCTAAATATAAGAGAAATAAGGAATATAAACTTGTACTGGAAAAAATCTGAAGAAAGGTAAAGACTAAACAATATAAAGAAACATTTAACCTTCAGAAATAATTTTAAGAAATTAATCCTTAGTACATTTGGAAACATAACAGAGTATTAATGAAATGTCTGTTTTTAAACAGAGTATTAGTCAAATGACTGGTTTATAGAAACAAAGTTATATGATTGAGAAAATACTTCAAAAATATTCTTCTTGTTCTTGTAACTGAAAAATATGAAACATTAGATCTATTCTGATATTTTTCTTTATAAGTATCTTTATAAATAGTAGTTTCCTTCTTAAAATACATTTTAAGAAGGAAAAATATGACAAGTAATGCACTAGGAATGAGTATGATTAATGACCAATATAAATCGTAGGTTAAAAAAAAAGCACTGTGAGTTTGTATTTCTCTTTGACTTATATATATATATTAAGTCAAAGAGAAATACAACACATAAATATATAATTAAAAAAATCCTGTCTGAGCAATTAATGTCATTGGCTCAAGTATGATGAAACTTTAAAATGATCAAAATTAACATTTATAGATGTGACATAATTTAGAGTCTTAATATCATATAACTGCAATAAGTATACTCCAAGATAATTACTTTCAAGAAATAATCATTTACAAATTAAACCTTTATTCTTTTTTTATGCATAAAAATGCCATTTTAAAGAATTTACTATTAATTTTAATTCAAAGAAAGCCCTTTTTAAAGCAAATTAAAATAGTTTAAAACTTTTCACATATATTGTGAAAGAATTTGAGGAATGTCTCAATTAAGTAAGGGGAAAACATTTCTTTCAATGATCTTGCAAGATTCAAGCAAGCAAGAAACTAATGCAGTAAAAATGAAATGCTAAAACTTATAAAATGTCTTTTAAATGTAAAAATGCTTACACCTATTGTCGATTACATGAAGCAATTTATAATTAGCTTTCTAAAAATCTATTTGCTTAGAGTAGATTATAAAGCAACAGATTCTCTTACATGAAAACATAACTCCGTTCAAAAAAACATTCAGTAATCAAATATGTTTTATCAAAAACTTCCAAAGGATATGTTTAATTCATTTAAAATTCTAGATGAAGCAACAGAGCACATGGAAATTAGGAAGTGTTTTAGAAAATAGATTCAAACAGAAACAAAAAAAATCAGAAAATGATAAGCCCAAATTTAAAGGAATCAAGCTATTTTTGTTTTATACAATAGATTTCAAATCCTAAGAGTGCCAGGATTATAAACTTTAATTTGCTAATCAAGCTTTCATAACTACAAGAATTATAAAACTGTTAAATCTCTGTTCTTGAAATTAACATACAATTCCATTTAAGAATCATGTTTAGTTTTTATTGTTTCATAGGAAGTTTAATGATAAACACAGCCATACATACTGAAATTACTAAATTTAAGAAATAAAACATTTACATGAAGTGTACATTTCAAAACTTTTAACTGTATAGTTAATATCAGATATAAATTTAAATGTGTATCAACTCCATTTATTTTCAAATCAATTATACAACACTATAAAATTAAAAAGTTGTGTATGCTAGGACAGATTAATTCACTACAAATCTGTTATTCTAAGATACTTGAAATCAATCATAATTAATTAATCATAAAGTGTTGCAGTTGAATACATGTCCAAAATGTTATAGCAGCTAAGTGAAGAAAAATGAAAACCAGGGAGAAGCCCTAGAATTGTTTATCAAAATTACAGGTGATAGGCAGATTGTCTAGGATTGATTGCCAAAACTGACAAACAAAACATTTTATACAGTTTATATTTTACAAAATTTACATTATATATTCCTAAAACATTTAATAGTAACTTTTAAAATTACTACATATCAAGAAAAATGAAATTATTTAACTTAATGAATTATTTAACTTTACAACATAAGAAATATATGAATTATGAATTCAAAGAATTTTTAAGTTACACTAAAAAATAACTAATTTACAATAAGACTGTCTCCCTGCTCAATTTAAAGATTAAACAAAATAAAATCAAACTCTTAAATGTAAAGTAAGCAAAATAAATTACGAAAGATTTCCTAAAATTATCAATTTTATAGTCAAAATTTTGATAATTTTACTTCTTCATATTTGATTAAAAATCTAGATAAAATAATGATTTTGATACACAATACACGAAGTAGAGGAAACTGTTCCATCCAACAGGGTAATTTTTGCACTCTACACATAAAATATGAAATTTTCATACTCATCTGCGACAACACCAGTCATATGCATTAACAAACATCTTTAACCATGGTGATACTTTCATAGTGTCTTTCCATTCTTCTGGCATCCAGGCCCACTGCCAAGGCAAAACACATCGTTCTGGATGAGGCATCATGGCTATATGCCTACCATCTTCTGAACAAACTGCAGCTATGCCTCCAACTGATCCATTAGGATTGAGAGGATATTCTTCAGTAGGCAATCCATCATCATCAGTATAAATAATAGGAATTAGATTTTGCGACTTAATTTTACCAAGAATATCACAAGTTTTAAATTGAAACCGCCCTTCCCCATGTGCTACCCATACACCTAAAATAGAATTTTCCATTCCTTTCATCATAATAGATGGTGATTCCTTAATTTTAACAGTCACAAAACGGGATTCAAATCTTTCTGATAAATTTGGTTGAAGAGCAACTCCTTGAGAAAGATTATTTTTTTCATCGGTGATACAACCTACCCACCCTAGAAGTGCCATAAGTTGACACCCATTACACACACCCAGACTGAATGTATCTGGACGGTTTTTGAAAGCTGTAAATTGTGATTCTAATTCAGAGTGAAAAAGAAGTCCTGCAGACCAGCCACGTGCTGATCCAAGAACATCAGCATAACTGAAGCCACCTGGAAATACAATTCCTTGAAACTTAGATAAAGTTACCTTCTTCATGAGAAGATCAGTCATTGTAACATCCCACACTTCAAACCCAGCCATGAAAAGAGATGCAATCATTTCTCTGTCCCCATTAATACCTTCTTCTCTAATCACAGCTACTCTAGGTCCTCCAGCCCTAAAAGCAGTACATGGCCTTAAAGTTGATGTATCAAAAGACAAGGTATATGATGGTTTTCCACGATTAAACAATCCAAGCTTTTCGGCCTTCACACAATCATTATTCGTTTGTCTTAATTCCAACTTAAAACTGGTTTCTTCCCAGATATCCCTTAAGATGGTCATTGGTTGGTCAATAACTATTTCAGAATTAAATTCTATAACTATCTGAGCAGTTTTGCCTTCTCCACTGCTATATCCAATATGTTGGACTCTAACACCTGTTTGTTGATACAAATTGGTGACAGCACACAGATCTGATTCTCGAACTTCGAAGATCCAACCAGCTTCTTCATTAAACATTGCAGCAAAAAAATCACAATCACTATTCAAATTTATTTGAAGACCACAGTTACCAGCAAAAGCCATTTCTAATAGACAAACAATAAAGCCCCCATCACTAATGTCATGACCAGCAGTTATTTTTCCTTCCTCTATTAATGACTGTGTGGCAACAAAAGAATCCCTTAAACTAGAAGGATTCTCTATGTCAGGTGTTTCATGTCCTAGTTGGTTGAAACACTGAGCTAGAGCTGTGCCACCTAAACGATACCTTCCAGATGATAAATCAACATAAATTATACAGCCTTTATCATCTGGACATTTTAAATCTGGAGTAACAGTTTTCCTGATGTCAGGACAAGGAGCATAGGCAGATATCACAAGAGTTCCAGGAGCTTTGACAGTCTCATTATGTACTCTAGCAGCCATACTTAAAGAATCTTTACCCCCATCAATAGCAATACCAATATCAGACATGAAAGAACACATTGCCTTACATGCATCATATAAAGCAGCACCTTCTCCAGGCAACTTAGCAGCCCACATCCAATTTCCACTGCATTTAATATCCTGTAGAGCAGAAATTTTAGAAAAAACTATATTTGTTAGAGCTTCAGCAACAGACATTCTTGCTCCAGCAGCAGGATTAAGAAGACCTTTGATTGGCTGTTCTCCAATAGAAGTTGCACTACCAACAATATCAAAGTACGATAATGCTATAACAGCAACATCAGCTAGGGGAGTATGCAATGGACCAACACACTGCTGTTGGGCAATTAAACCTGTAACACTTCTGTCTACTTTATTTGTGAGATACCTTTTACTAGCAACTGAAGGAAGTCGCAAAACACGATCTAATGCAAGCTGAAGAGTTAAATCTGTAGGCAATCTCAAAGGTTTTAAAAATACTGAACCTCGTTGTAAGACAAATGTTTTTGGTGGAACTGAACCAAGAACACAGGACAATTTTAAATCAACTGGATTCCGCTGCACTTTTTTCTTTTTATTTTCTATAAGAACTATATTGCCTGATCCTGTTACTTCTCCTACAAAACTTACAGGACACTTTTCCCGATCACAAATATTCTGAAGAGACATTTTTTCTTTCAAATTTATGAGTATTGCATTGCTCTCTTGATATTCAGCTCCCCATAATTCTAAAACACTAATAGATGGATCACCTAACTGAAAATTTTCAACATATATATCTGCTCCAACTCCTTCCACAATTTCTTTCAAAACATTACCATTTCCACCAGCTCCTTGATCATGTATACTGCAAATTATATTTTTATCCCCACGTTCAATACAAGCTCTTACAACTCTATTTAATTTTTGTTCCATTTCAGGATCACCTCTCTGAACAGCTCCAAAATCAAGCTCTTCCTTCTGATCTCCTTGCACATGAATTGATGAAGCTGCACCTCCTCCAACACCAATTCTATAGATAGGTCCACCTATTTTAACCACTAACATTCCAGTCTCAGGATCTTTCTTTCTGATTTGATTATCATCAATACTACCAATTCCACCAGTAAACATAATTGGCTTTATCCATTCCCGTCTTTCACCATTAGGTAATTTCATTCCAAAAGACCTTGCAAATCCTGATATAATTGGCTCCCCAAACTTGTTACCATAATCTGATGCACCATTACTAGCTTCAACAGCAATATCAACAGGCAGAGCGAAATTGGAAGGATAATCAAAAGTTTTATCCTCCCAAGGCAAATCATATCCTGGGATATTAAGATTCCCAAAACTATAAGCTGCAGTTCCAGCTATCACATGAGATCCACGTCCAGCTGCTTGAACATCTCTAATACGCCCACCAGTCCCTGTAGCAGCCCCGCTGAAAGGTGCAACTCCAGTAGGAAAATTATGCGTCTCAGCAGTAAATATAATATGCCGAACTGCTGACTTAATTTTAAAATAACTTGGCTGGTCTGTGTCAACAGGACTGAATATTGCTGTACGAAACCCTCGAATAGCACTACTGTTATCTGAAAACTTGATTACATTATTTTGATGAGAACTGTCTTGAGTCTTCATGATCATGCTAAAGAGATTTTCTCTCATTAGCTGCCCATCTATATTCAAATTACCTTTAAAAAACCAGTGTCGACTGTGCTCACTATTTGACTGGGCAAGATCAAAGCATTCAACAGTTGTTGGGTTCTTTTTCAATTCATCACGAAATATTTTGGTATAAAATTCGATATCCCAATCATCCAAAGCCAAACCTAAACTGCTGTTCACATCTTCTAACGCTTTCTTGCCTTGTCCTAAAACATCAATTTCTTCCCATGGTTCAGGTTTCAAATTTATATTAAAACTAACAATAGGCTTTTCATAATGACATTCAGTCATTCTATCGTATAGGCATGATATGACAGTACTTCTTGAAACTGGATCACATATTTCAGAAAATTCAAGCACATACCTTGTTGATCGTTCCACTCTAGACACAGGCAAATTAATGGAAGAACAGATAGACACTGCATTTGTCGAGAATGGGGTAGAAAAGTTAAGACGTGGACCTATTTCAACTTGTTCGCTTCTAGATTCTTCTTTCCCAACAAAAACGGAAGTATCTGATAAAACACCATCGAATGGCTTCAAAATCCATTTCAATTTATACTCCTCTTCTAAATTTAGTTTTCGATCTACCTGAACATAATAGCGATATTCGGAATGAAGAGCAGTGATTTGGAGATCCCCAGATAGTTTTGAATTCAGTTTATTCTGGATCTCAGACAAATGATGTTGGGTTAATGCCGGACTAACGCAGTAACTAAGAATCATTTTCAAATCGAGAGATGGAGGCCAACAATATGTAAGACTGTACTCCGCGATGTGCTGTGCCACACTTCTTAATCCGTCTTTCCAGTCAGTGATTAAATTTTTTCAAGTCACGGGAGATCTCAAATGAACTTCGGTCAGCGCACGTGCGAAAATAAGTTTTGTATATCGCGGTAAGATATGGTACAATCAAAAAAGAATCGAATACTCGAAAGTGTTCGAATTTTTCATCGAATTCATTTGATGTATTGAATGATATGAAATCGATATGCCACGGGGTAAAAAAGGGAATATCATGAAGCTACAGAAGGAGGAAAGGCTGCATATTAAAAAAGTGTCTACTATTTGGTCGCCACCACTAGGGGACGCGCGCGCCTGTACTGATGCCGCTATAACACGGAAACCATACGCTTTAATACGGATTTTTCGTATTTTTCAAAAGAAATAAGTTTTTTTTTTTAAGTGCGTTTTTAATAAGCATTTAATTATTCAACTTAAGAATTGTTTATTTTCATTCAAAATGTCTATTTGAACTGCTTTTTTTACTAAACTTCATTAAAATTCTTAAGAGGGAAATCACCTTTGCATGCACAAAATTACACTTATTTTACTACTAAGCTTAATGTGTTGTCAAACAGTTAATTTGAAATTAATTTAAACTAATTTTTAAAGATGAATTGTACAAAGTTTTATCTATTAGAAAAAAAACATAATTGTTGGGAGATTATTAGAAATTATTTTAAGAAAAAAATGTTTTATGAATAGTGAATCTTAGATCAATGCAATGTGCAGATTTTTTTAAAAACTATAAGAGATACATATTAAATTATTTGTATATATTTTATCTATAGGTTATAATTTAATCTACACATAAAATAGTTACCATATTTCACATAAAAATATTTTTTTCAGGCAAATGTATTGTAATGTACAAAAAATAAAAAATAAAATTTAGTTTTCTACAAAAAAAATACCTTAATTTAGGTAGAAAGTGTAGAAACATGCAAAATATACATGTATACAAAAAATTTTAGCAATTTGTGAAGGTTAGTTTTGAAGAAATAGTGCGCACAAGTTTCAAAATAACACTTTTTAGAAAAAGCAATTTAAAGTTTAAATTTTTTATAAATTACTTTACTATTAGCTTTATACATTTGGCCATAAAATCGGTTCTAATTGTAGGATTGACTTAAATTTTTTTCATAAGATTCCTTATATTCCATTCTTCAAAATTAAATCATAATAAAAAATTTAGTTTTTTGAAGGGTTTAAGATGATCTCCCTCCTTAAAGGAAATGAATAATTAATAATGATCCATTATTTTCCAGAGCGAGCTAGTTACATATAAAAGCACACACTAGCTGCAGCTACAGAGTATGCAATGTCCAAACATGAGTTGACAAATATCTGACACATGAAGAGTCATACTTCATTATATAAACATTTTCAGAATAATTTTTTGCAATAATTGAATAATTAAGGAAATGAAATTACAGAAAAAATTGTGAAAAAAAATCTCTTATGGAAAAAAAAGTGTGATAAATACTACGGATTAACCAAAGCATACACACACATAGTGATATAATATTTTTATTTGTAGATAAGTATGAAACATACATCATACATAACAGCTTTTAAAAAGAAAAGCAACATTTTCTATCAATAATCACAAATGAATTCTAATCAAGACTAATAAAATATGAAGTCAATTCTGTATTTAATCACACAACACTTTTAATTATCTTCCTTTGGAAAAAAAAACATCAATCAAAGCATCTCAGATTACGCTTTTTAAAACTGGAGGTATAACTGTCAAGTTGGTAAATTACTGAATACAAATTTTTTTCGGTGAAAAAAGAAAATAAAACCCAAATAACATTGACGAGGACAAATCAGCTATTTTTTGCACTTTCACAAAGTATGGGTTTCATTGTACTCGCAGTAAAAAGATCAGAAAATATTTTTTTTAAATTATACACATCAGATTTTGCATAAGCATTTATAGTGACTATATTATCATACAATGAAAGATTATTTACTTATCGAAACTAATTTAATAGTGATTAAATTCAATATTAAGGGGACTTGGTACCCTTATATTGATGAAAATATCGATTTTTCAATTTTTTTTTTTTAAAATACTTTGACTCCTTTAGTATATTGGTACAAAGTTTTGAGATGATCTGACGATTGTAAGTGTATCAAAAATACCTTGCATTATCTCGTCAGCCCTTTAAATGCCACGCCCACTTTAGTATTTACATTCCTTTTACTCTAAAATTTCCTCCCTAAATTACAAATAACCCCGGGGATAACCCAGATAGTCACAAAATAAGAGTAGGGACCTCAATAAATGAAGTATTTCTTCCAAAAATTCTACCAGTATGTCAACGGCTTGCATCTAGCGAACTTCTGGAAATATGTGTATGTTGTAGAACTCAAAATACTGATGACAGTTTGCACAGTGTGATTTGGGCAAAGTTCCCTACAGAAATATTTGCTAATAAACAACGTGTAAAACTCTGTAACAACAGCAGTTTGCGAATTTAATACGGGTACAATGCATACAATAAAAGAAGTACAAAAGACACTAGGAATGAATACAGGTCATTCCAAGAAAAATTTGGTGTTGTATTGCATTCACGAAAATTTTCGGAAAAGGCATAATAATGCAAAGTACCAACTTACCCGTAAATTATAAAAAATGCTATTCGTAAAAGAAAACAGCTATCCAGAAAGAGAGGCGGCGTTACATAATCAGCAGAATGTTTTTAAAATCGTCAAGTGTTATGACCGAGGTTTGTATACTCTGCTGATGAACCATTGCACCATAAATTTTAAAATTCTTAACGAAACTATTAATTTATGCTATAAATTTTTATTACAAATGTCTTGTAATAATATTTATAAATATTTAAAAGCACTCTAAGAAAGATATTTAAATTGTTATTCCCATTTTTCACCAGTTTTCTCATTATTTCTGTTTGGATAAGATTTTAATAAAAGCCTCTAATTATAACTAGATGTTCACCTATTCAAAGAAAATTGCTATAATTTTAAAGATATATAAGTAGCAACAGAACGACATTAATATTACGAAAACTGGAATAGGTATATACAGTTTTTTCAGTGCTTAAATCTTTAAATGGATTTTTCTCAGTTTGCTGTTTTTGACGTTTTACTGTGTTTAAAACACGACTACGTCTACAAATATATGTCAAATGACTCCATTATTTTTTTGCATGTTTAATATAATGTATTTAATAAAACTAGGGAGGTATTTTATAATATAATGATAAGAAAAAAAAAGAAAAATCGAAATGTTGAGGAAACCATGTTTTTTGCTGCTTTTTGCCTACACTTGTACATTTTATTTTTTTTCTCAGAAACTAATTCATTATATGTAAAATCGATCCTTAAAACTATAACGTATAATGTCATAAACATCTAATAAAAAAACCATGTTAGAATTTTGAGAACTAAAGGAGAAGACCAATTTTTAAAATTCTTTAATTTTTTTAAAAAAATTTAAATTACTCAATTTTTACCCACAAAATATTTTTTATTCTTGTTAAAATCAGTTTGTTTAAGTATTACCTATAATAATATGTGTATACTATAGGTAAATATACTTCTGCAAAAATATTCCTTCAAAGGGTACCGAGTCCCCTAAGGGTCTAGCATAGTCAGTAATTAGGGCCTGTTCACATAGGAGTCCGTTGCGTAGCGTTAAGGAAAAGATGACGTTGAGACGAAAATAAACCAATCATAGGCGTTAAAAATTTCATTGCTAATCGTTTGGAGGCCTATGATTGGTTTTTTTTCGTCTCAACGTCATCTCTTCCTTAACGCAACGCAACGGACTCCTATGTGAACAGGCCCTATGGGCCTGTTCACATACTGTAATGATGCGCCTTTAATTTGGATAAAAGTTATTCGAAATATTGTAAAAGAAATATTTAAAGGCGGCAGCATTACATTTTGGAGAAGTGTACCGGCATAGAAGACTTTTAATTAAAGAGTAAGACGGTGTCTTTTATGTTTGGGCAGGAGAGAAGGTTGACGAAAGCGGTTTGTCTGTAGTTTCCGATCCCAGACAAGATAGCGGGGTTGGAGCCACAAGTGACGTTAAAATAGAATAAGCCATTGTGATAAATTTATGGGGTCTTAGGGTGAGGTCTTTTGCTGCTTACGCGGGAGGTCTAGGCGGTCGGCCTAGTGAGGAGTTGCGGTTTGGAGAGAGATATCCAATCAAAGATTCTGAATTTTGGATAGACGAATAAAAAACATTGCAGAAAGTGGAATGGTTAGAGGTTTTATGAGAAGGCGGGATTAATTTTTGACAAAGAGGATGAAAGGAAATATATACATGGTTCAGAGAAAAAGAAAGGAGATGAAGTTTTTGCCAGGGAAGCTGTAGAGTCCCCGTACCCCTGTATGGTTTTGTGATAGCATCTTTAGATTGGAATTTTGGTCGGGTATAGCTGTTAGAGTCCGCATTAAAAGTTACCTCGAGACGTCATCGAGAGGTCGTCGTGTGGAGCCCGCATCTAAATTTATCTTAGAGACGTTTAGAGAGTTCGTGGAGTGGAACATGCACCCGAGTTTGAGACAAGAGTGGATGAAGTCAAGAGCAGAGACTACTTAGATATCCCGCAAGACATCGAAAGGTTTTCCTCATCATAAAACAAGACGTAACCGCCCCATAATAAGAAAGATTTCAAAATACCAGGGACCCCATTGCAGTGTGTAAAATATCAACAATCAGCAAACAGAGCGAGTTTTGTTCCATTTTTGATTTGTTCAGTTCCCACGATTTTCGAATAGGTTTGTGTATTAGAGTGTTGGAAAAGGAATTTAAATAATTTTAGTTAGAGTCAAAATTTGTGACTTATGATTATAGGTATTTACGCTCCCTAATCCTAAAAAGAAAAAAAAGTAATGAGGTGCATAAATTGATAGAGACTATACTTAAATATTTGTCTAAGCTCATAATTGAAATTAGTGATATCCCAAATAATTGAATATTTGAATGTTTTGTTCGCATAATTTATAAATATTAGTTTTTTTTGTAAATAAATTATGATCTATTTTAAATGTAATGAGTTTGTTTAACTTACGGTTATTTGATCTGTTCGTTATTGTCAATTGATATCCAGAGCTTTGGGTTGGATTCAACAAAATAACTTAAACACAACGCAACCAAATAATTTTAATTATAAATTAATACGTACTAACCCAAATAAATTACGATTCACGCCCAAGAAATCTATAATCCGGACAGGCAATACGACAATTACCTTCAAGTTGGTAAGTTACCGATTACAAAAATTTTCATCGAATTAAAAAGAAAAAAAACCTCAAATAACATTGACAAGGACAAATCAGCTTTATTTTTGCATTTTCACAAAGTATGGGTTTTATTGTACTCACAGTAAAAAGATCGGAAAATATTAAATTTTTTTAAAAATTATACACAACAGATTTTGCATAAGCATTTATAGTGACAACATTGTTTATCATACAATGAAAACTTATTTACTTATCGAAACTAACTTAACAGTAATTAAATTCTCTGTCTAGTTTCTTTGTTTCTTTTCATGGATGATCGATAGCCACTGGAAGAACCAGGTGCAAAAGATGTTGGTATATCTGTGTACAGAATAAATTTAAAAATTTGTAAAACGATTTTCTAAAACACGTGTCCATATAACTCAATGAAAAATCAGCTGAAGTAGAACATGTCGCGCCATCTGCCGGTGAGCGACCATAATCGGTCCATCTTTCGAGGAATTCCCCGTTGAAGCTTACGCTCCTTATTTTAGCTTCAACGGAATATTTAGGAGGGAAAAGGAGAAGTGGTCTCATTAAGGGCCGAATTCAATGTAACGTTTTAGCTCCTTAGCTAGTTAGCTAGTTAGCTCTTTAGCAAGAGTTATTTTCAACATTTTCTTAAAAGGAATTTTTTTATATCTCTTTACGCGAAACATTCTATAGCAAAAATATATTACACTTCATATTATGTACAGACACCACTCCTCGATTTACGAACATTAAGAAATACGAACAGACCGAGTCGCAGCTTAAATTTTGTTCGGAGCACTCGGTTTGCCACTAGTAAGTTCAAATTTTACGCTGTTATCGTTTCATATACCATAAAAAGAGAAGAATATCAGTGCAAACTTCGTTAGATCAATTCTTCAAACCAATGCCTTCACCCTCAAAAGCCTCCCCACCTCCATTGACCGATTCCTCCTCAGATGAAGAACAAAATGTTGCTGGGAAAAAAATCTTTGTCAAAAAAGAAACTGACGTTGACAACCCGCTTCCCTGTAACTCCATACTGACTCTCCTTCTCTTATCCATACATTAAAGCCTACTCTACTAGTTTCAAGGTTAGAAAAACAACCCTACACTACGTGTACTATACGTATTACCATAATTTTTTAGGTTTTATGTATCATTCGTATTAATAAAGTAACCTATAAAATACAATACTGTATAGTCTATTTTGTTTTAGGATGAAAAAAAACTTTCAGCATTTTATTGACTTCACAATCATAGTTAAATAGGGGAGAAGAGTATGGTAATTTTAAAATCACGTTAAATAACCACTTACGAACAATTCAAGATACGGACTGCCGTCTGCAACGTAACTCGTTCGTAAGTAGGATAGTGTCTGCAGAAATATTTTATAAAAGTTTATAAAGGGAATAAACTTTGCTCATTTAGATAAATTAGATCTTACTTACACCAATATAAACTGCAAATTGCATCGAATTTTAGGAGAATTTTCGGTACAGCTTTGTCAGACAAACCTCCCTGACAAGTTTGGCTATTTTGGTGTATAGCGTTGTATCCTTGTGATTTTCGCGAGTTTTTTTTTTAATCTAATATATAAAAATGAATGTTTGTCTGTCTATCTATCTATCTATCTATCTATCTATAGTTGTATAGAAATCCACAGTTTAGGAGCAACGATCGTGAAATTTTACATACAGGCGTGTTTAAAAACAGCCGAGGGTCTTAAGAACTTACAAAATCGAAATTAATTACCGTTAATTTTTAATTGATAAAAAACCAACAATTTTTGAAAGGTGAATCTATAAAGGGAAGAGCCACCCAGCCGTGTACCAAGGGTGAATCCAGAAATGTAAGGGCCTCACAATTTGAAAGGCCGACATGTTAGGCTTAAATAACAGCGTGAAGCAAAAACGATAGAAAAATAAATACAATCAAACAGTTTCAAGTCATATATTAAACCCGAATAATAAATTAAAATAATTATCTTTCAGGTCAGATTTTATACTAAAAAATAGATCAGATCCAAAGGCATATTGACACTCTCCACACGCGATGGAAAATTCTAATCAACCACGCTAAGTGTCACGAGATCTTTTTTAATCGCTACTGCAATCCCCTCGCTTATATCTTTGTGTCTATTGAAGAGTTAAAGACTAATCTTCTATCTTGCTAACTTATTTCTCACTTAAAACTCCTCTTACTCCATAAATGCATGTATATTCACCAACCCATAGCAACTTTCCAAAAAACTCAGTGCGAATATCTTTTACTTTACTCAACAGAGTAGTGTGTCATCGTGGCGCATTCGGTAAAACCGTGCACTTACTACCCTGTACAATACGGGATCGTGCAAATTTTGCTAAACCTGTATATTCAGCTTTTTTATGAAGGCTTTTTTATTTCAACTTTTATTTTATTATTTTTTTAATTATTATTTTTATTTTATTTTATTTTATTTTAATTAGTATTTTTATTTTATTTTATTAATTTTTTTAATTATTATTTTTATTTTATTTTATTATTATTTTTATTTTATTTTTTTTTCAGCTTTTTTAAGATGAAAGACCGAATATAGCTGAAATCTGAGGAGTTTATTATACATTTATATATTTTAAATTGGGTTTTCATATTATTAATGTGTATAACATTTCGTATGCTTTTTTTCTATGTTATTTATACTGTGTTTAGTTTTTTAATGGATTTTGGTAGGTTTATTATAAATTTATATATTTTGTTTTACTTTTCAGGATTTTTTGCTCCAATAATAGAGGCTAAATCTTTTCTATTGTTTTATACTGTGTTTAGTTTTAAAATTGATTTTGGTTAACAAACATTTATCAATAAATAACCAACAATTCTTGAAGGATGCGACTCTCGATTCACAGACGTGCAGTAGATGGCGCCACTATTTTAAACTTTCAGTATTCCCCATTTGTAATTTATCTTAATAATATACTTGCTGAAAACCCGCACTTCGCTACGGAGTACATTCAAATTAAATGTCAGTGTATGCAATTAATGCCAATATATATATAAAATACGACGATCAATGTATACAAATTATGTAAAAAACACAAAAAAATATATTTATAAAAAAATCGTAAGGGATATTTTTATAGACAAAATAATGTAGAAGAAAATATTCAAATTAAATCTCATAGGACATACTAAAGAATATAGTACAGTTAATGTAGTACAGTTTGAGGAACATATCTTTTAATATTTTTTTGGATAATGTCCAATCGTCTGTCGCATTAGCAAGAAAAAAAGTATTTTTTTGTCTATTTCGCTGTTATGTGACGATAAATTTATTTAAAGTACCAGAAAAAGAAATCACGTGATCAGCGTTTAATAAATTAACCTTTTACATGCCAATGTTCCTTTTTTGGAACACCATGTTTAATATTTTTTTAAAAATAAACTGTGATATCTGTCAGTTTGAAAAAATTACCGTTTATTATAGAAGACATGATTGATTTTTTGATATATTTTTTTTTCAAATATGAATATTTTAGCGTAGAAAAATTTCTAAAAATCGGCATTTTTTACAATTTTTACAGTACGTAAGAAAAAAATTCTATAAAATTCCTAAAATTTCACATCCACCCAAAAATTTCCCCATCGTACTTGCAAAGAACAAGTTTAACGAGTTAATAAAATAAATTAAAATAATAACAAGAAATAGTTCCTGAAGACTGCGTAAAAATGCAATGTTCCAAAAGAGGAACATTGGCATGTAACAATATACAAAATCAGTGATATCACACGTGATCAGTGATTCTGCCGTCAATAAGTGATTCTGCCGTCTGATTACTTAGAAAATTCAGCCGAACTTACAAAGCTGTATGCCCTACAAAAAGGAGACTGTTTGGACGTCGACGCAAATGGCATTCGGCAGTTTCTTGGATTACTGTTGTTTAGAGGCTACCACTCAGTACCTGATGAAAATACATATTGGAGCTCTCAGGACGATTTGCATATCCTAATTGTTAGCAATACAATGTCCAGAAATAAATTTCGGATATTAAAAAAGTATTTCCACATTGTTGATAATAGCAAATTGGAACCAGGTGATAAATTAGGAAAAATTTCTCCCTTTTATAAAGCGATTGGAAAAAATTGTCGTCAATTTAGATTTTTTCATGAAAATATGAGTATCGATGAATCCATGGTTCCGTGTTATGGACATCGTTCGGCTAAGGTGTTCATACGTAGAAAGCCAATTCGCTTTGGTTTCAAAGTTTGGATGATCTGCTCAGCAAATGGTTATCCTTATGCTATGTCTATCTACGGTGGAAAAAGTTCGAAAAAGGAAAATTTACTGCTTGGATTTTATTGACAATCCAGAGAAACACACAATATTTTTTGATAACTTTTTACATCTCACAGTCTGCTGACAGATTCATCTAACAAAGGCTTTAAGGCAATCGGCATACTACGAGATTCTATAATGGGACAATGTCCTCTTAAAACAGCAAAAGAAATGTCGAAATTTCAACATGGAGAATTTGATTACCGATGCGATGGAGAAGTTTATATGTGCCATTGGAACGATAGTTCTGTTGTAACTATTACATCAAATTTTATCACTCACGAACCATTAGGAAGAGCAAAAAGATATGTCCGAGCTAAAAAAAAAGTTGATTTTTCTTAACAATAAAACATTATAAAATTATATAATAAAGGAATGGGTGGAGTACACCTGTTGGACCGACTTCCTGGAAGTTATCGACCAAAGTTACGCAGCAAAATATGGTACGTACTTTATTCCTGGATCATAGTGCGGCGTGTAAAAGGTTAAATTCTAAAAATTAATCTTTAAAAATTCACCAAAAATCAGAAAATGGAGGTAAAGATTCGAAAAAGATTTCATTTTAAAGGAATTATGATCTTTTTCGTGATATAAATTTTATAACCCTCAAATTATTATTTTAAATGCAAACTTTAAAAAAGTTACTAAAACAACTTAAAAATTTAATTTTAAAAAAATCTAAGAAGAATTTTTCAAAAATCTTTCTTAGTGCACCCCTACACTATAAGAAGAATCGCCATGCAAAATTTCAGCCCTTTAGGTCCCGCGGTTTGGTCTGTACGTTGTATGTCAGTCAGTCAATCAGTCAGTCAGTCAGTTACGGAACTGTTTTATATATATAGATTATTATTACTATAACGTTAACTTCATGCGTACGCATTATTTTCCTATGCTTTTTTTATTATCTTTATAATAGCGTAATTTTCATATGATTTTAAACAACAATCATTTTTAACTGGCATTCAATTGGCTGTTAAAACTTTATATTTACATCCTATTTAAAAGAAGTAGGGTGAAAATTTTTCAAAGAGGATGTTTCAACACCCAACTTCAAAGAAGTAGGGTGTAAATTGTAGGGTAGAAAGTTGGTAAAATCAAAATTTTGTGCAATGTACACTCATGGACAAAAAAATTAGCGCACCAAGAAATAATTGCGGGATCGTAACGAAACTTGCAATGAAGGTACATGTCGGGGAGATATGCAAATGATTAGAAATGCAGCGTGATTGCGCATTACGTATAGCCGGTAGAGGGCGTTGAACATCGTACTCTGTGGAGTATAAAACAGGTAACCAAAGCTTGTTTGAGTGTGCTGAATCATTTACAAAGGAAGAGCTGAGATAGACATGCCATTACTCCGTGTTCGAAGACAATATAAGCAGTTGTCGCAGTTTGAGAGGGGGAAAATCGTCGGGATGATGGAAGCTGGGTGGTCAGCTAGGCGAGTAGCTCGTCAATCAGGCCGCTCTGATTGTGTTGTAAGGAGGTGTTGGGACCAGTGGACCCGAGAGATGTCATGTACACGAAGACCAGGCTCAGGACGCCCTCGACAGACCAGTCGTCGAGAAGACCGCCACATCGTAAGAAATGCACGCGTACAGCCAACTGCTTCATCGGCCGCCATCCAGGCACAGGTAGCACCTTCACTAGGGGCCTCTGTGTCTTCTCGAACCATACGAAGG
This sequence comes from Dolomedes plantarius, assembly GCA_907164885.2. Classification (NCBI taxonomy): domain Eukaryota; kingdom Metazoa; phylum Arthropoda; class Arachnida; order Araneae; family Dolomedidae; genus Dolomedes; species Dolomedes plantarius. The sequence continues at coordinate 186,334,702 of OU015492.1, read as the reverse complement.
CGCCTGGCTGAAGGACAGTTGGTATCGCGGCGCCCATTACGTGTGCTGCCCTTGACGCCCACCCATCGACGCCTCCGTTTGGAGTTTTGCCGCTCACGAGGAAACTGGACTGCAGCGGAATGGAACCAGGTCGTCTTTAGCGACGAATCCAGATTCAATCTCGGCAGTGATGACAATCGTGTTCGTGTGTGGAGAGCCCGTGGTAAACGCTTCAATCCTGCCTTTACTGTACAGCGACACATCGCTCCCACAGCTGGTGTGATGGTATGGAGTGCCATTGCCTACAATACACGGTCACCCCTAGTATTGTTCCGTGGCACCATGACATCCCGGCGGTATGTTCATGAAATCATGCAACGGCTCCCAGGAGCCATTTTTCAACAAGACAATGCTCGGCCTCATACGGCAAGGGTGTCACAAGACTGTCTCCGCACTGTTACTACCCTTCCTTGGCCTGCCCGATCCCCAGATTTGTCTCCAATCGAGCATATCTGGGATCATTTGGGACGACGAGTTGGGCATCCCACGAGTTTGAACGAACTAGAGGCAAGGTTACAGCAAATATGGAACGAAATGTCTCAAGACATCATACAGAACTTGTATGACTCAATGCCCGATGGTATCGCATCGTGCATTCGCGCTAGAGGGGGTCCAACGGAGTATTAACTCCTCCGTTCTTTTGCCTTTTTCTCTGAAATAAATTATCCTTTTTCTTTGATTTTCTTATCATTTACTTATATCAAAGTAATCATTACGTATGTAAAATTTCGTTTCCTTTTGACGACTCCTTCTTGGTGCGCTAATTTTTTTGTCCATGAGTGTATTTAATTTCTCGATTAAAAGTAGTTTTTTTCTAAAAGTTAATTTATTGCGCTTGAAAAGCTAAATATTTTATGCACGCGGTTTATACAAGTATTATTATTACTATCTTTATATCATAACGTTAACTTCATGCGCGAGCATTATTTTCATATGCTTTTTTATTATTATCTTTATAATAGCTTTATTTTCATATGCTTTTAAACAACTGTCGTTTTTATCATATTATGTTGGTTTTTTATTAATTAAAAATTAAGGGTAATTAATTTCGATTCCGGAAGTTATTATTATCTTTATTTTCATATGCTTTTTCATTTACGAATTATTCAAATGTTGGTTAAAAAACTTTTATGTAATTTATACATTTGTGTGAGTTTAATTATTGTAATTAATAAATTTATATTTATAGAGAGGACGTTTCAGTTTTTAGTGCTACTATGATGAAAGGCTGAATGTACCAAAATTCTGAGGAGTTTATTATGGAGAGAAAAGGAATTTAATATGTAGAGGATGTTTATAGGAGTTTAATGTGGAGAGGAGTTGAATGATTTGCAGCCCTCAATCAAACACTTCATTTTTTAAGAGGCTACGCTAGAGTCATTTCATGGTTCTATTGGAAATTTCTGCTAAACCTGTAATTTCAGCTTCTTTTTTTTGCCCAAATGATAAAAGGCTAAATCTAGCTGAATTCTGAGGAGCTTATTATAATTTTATATATTTTTTATTCGGTTTTCATTTTATTCATGTGTATAAGATTTCACATGTTTTTTCTATGTTATTTATACCGTGTTTAGTTTTAAATTAATTTTGGTTAACAAACATTAGACAATTTGACATTTTTACTTTTCAGATTTTAGTGCTACAATGATGAAAGGCTGAAATTCCTAAATTCTGAGATGTGTATAACATTTCACATATATTTTTTCTATGTTATTTATACTGTGTTAATTTTAAATTGATTTTGGTTAACAAACATTCTTTAAATCCCGGGCAACGCCGGGTACTTCAGCTAGTATATATATATATATATATATATATATATATATATATATATATATATATATATATATATATATATATATATATATATATATATATATATATGTATGTACGTATGTATGTAATGCTCTGTACATCACGTAGTGGAGGAGATGATACACCCAAGATTCGCGGGTGTGATTCAACACTTCAAGTCAGACATAGTGTAATCCGCACATAGGGGAGGAAAAACCCACAGAGATGCGAGGCGTTGAAGGGACGCACCGAACAGAGATGGGACGCATATTATTTTATTCCGGATTATAATGTACACAAATATTATTCAGCAAAACACAGGTACCTTGACAACTGGACACACACAATAGCACGCCACCGGTCCCTGCCGGGGCGCATTCAGAAGGCAGATTTTACATCATTGTTGAGACTTTAATTTTATTAACAGAGAGCAGCACGTTTTCTTTATTTTATTTTGAGAATATCTTTTTTTTAGATGGCTAGTTCTTTTTTTTTTTTTTTTGGAAGATATCTGCCATTTCGTTGTGATAGGAGTTGTTAAAAATTTTGGTGTGTGATATGTGAGTTTTCTGTGAATAAAATTCATTTAAGTTATTTGCTGATGAAAATGTATTTTATTTTCTGTGTTGCTGAAGTTTTTAAGTACAAAGAGTATTATTTCTTTTGAGAAGATGGAATGCATTAAAGCACTGAAGTTATTTCATTTTGACTCAAGGTAAAATTTTTGATTCATTTTATTCTAAAGTAATGGCTGTTTTCTCGAACCGGGTGTGTTCTCAACGGTGTTGAGTAGATTTAGACACACTAACTTGTAAGGTATACACAAGATTCGATTCACAAGAATCGAACTTTTGAGTGAATTAAAGAAGCTGCTTTACATATGCTAATTTCGGCATACGCGCTTAGTATAAATACCACGCAGCGTCATTAATGAAAGGGGAGGTTGTTAAGGTTGAAAAGGTGTTATCCTGCGCTAGTGCTTAGCGGGCCAGAAGTTTACATGGCAGTACTGCTGGTTTGACTTACTGTTCGTGAGTATAAAAATATATTGTTCTTGAAAGCTGTGTTTATACATTCCGTACAAGTAGTACGCATGCTTATTGCTGTAAAAGCCAATTATATGTGCAACGAATTCAATAAACATTGTTTCATGTATAAACTGTGTTTGCTTCAACTTCAAATAGAGTGCCACTTCAAATTATATACACCCAAGTCTGGGTAGAAGTGAGTAAAGATTCTCTATACTGGCGCCCGAAAGATATATATACCCTGGTAGTTAGCGTTAAATTTGTAACGAACAACATAATTGAAATTAAAAACTGTGTACTGTGTACTTATATTGATAAAATTGTTGCAAGTACTTATATACTATTTAAAAAATGAGTGTTGTAGAACAAAATCCTGCTGGAAATTTTCCTCGGGTAATTATGGTTCAGCAAATTGCGCCATTCGAAGCCACATTCAATGGCGGCCCCTCAAGCCAATTCCTAAAGAAAATTGAGCATTACTTTCAGCAACAATGCACCCCAGAGGGGGATAAACTTAAAATTGCTCTAGCCGCTTTAAGAGGTAGTGCATTTCAGTGGTACACATGCATGCAAAGCAGTAATCTGATTTTTGACTATTTGTCATTCAAGCAACAGTTTCTTAGTGTTTTTCCAAAAACCTTTAATCAAAGTGAAATTGAAGCGGAAATTTATTCGCTAAGGCAACGTGAAGGTCTGTCTGCATTAGATTTTGCTATGGAAAAGATTTCCAAGTGTGAGGAATATTTAGAAGGGGTGACGGAAGCGATAATCTTAAAAATAGTTATCCAACGTTTGAAGCCAAGTGTTCAAGATTTTTTAGATAATCAAACAATTACAAGCAAGGTTACCCTCCTTCAAGCTTTAGCTAAATATGACAATAGACATTTCTTCGCTACCCCTCACCGTCATTCAGGTACGAGAAGTTTTATACAGCCGCGCCAAAATTTTTCGCGAGTTTCAAACCAGCAGCGTAAGCAGTACCGCAGGCAAAATAATAGAAGCGCACGGCGTTATAATGAAATTAGTGCTCTTAAAGTAAATAATATGGAAGCACCTTACTTGCACTGGCAAGTTGATTCACATGATATGGTTCAACCTGTTGAAACTGTGTGGTCAAATGTATTATTTTGTCCGAGCAGTAATCATTATTTTGAGAATAGTGAAAGTCAGGGTATTTTTGTGGCTTATAAAGAAAGTGAGTCTAGCTGGAATGATGAGGTAATTCCAGTACAAATTTCTGAAAATAGTGCCGATACTAATTCTAGTGGTTTAGAAAATAAATCATCTGACACTTCTATTAATGCTATACCTGATATTATTGATGCTATACCTGATATTTTAGATGATATTCACACATCTGTTAATGAAGGAAATTTAGTAGATGACGAAGTATGCGTTACGGCAGTTAGTGAATACTTATTAGTTGACGATAATAAAAATTCTTTAAACGATATTAGGAACTCGCTAGGTAATGATATTATTTCAAGTTCCCAGCCGAATGGGGATTGTGTAGGCCAGGTTGATAATATGGTTTTAAATAAAGTACATGAAAACCAGACTGAGAATCAGGATGAAAAGTTGACACAGAATTATACTGTAAGTAGTTTAGCTGATGCTTCGGAAGTTATAGACGTCGTTTGCATTAAAACGCACCAGTACGAAAAGCTTAATCTTCCTAAAACTGAAGCAGTGTTAAAGAATTTAAATGATAACGATTCTGATGTCGCAAGTTTCAAAGAGACTTTTTCGTCAAAAGAGGATAAAACTAAAGTTAAGGGGGATAAAAAACGTGAAAAAGAGCCTTCAGGTTCCAGCATTAAAACTGCAAATACTGAAGTAATTAAGGCGGTAAACAAGAAGTTGCATAAGCACCAATACCAAAAACAGAGTCAGTTTGTTGAAAAACATGACACAAGTAGAGAGATAAAGCCAGTAACTAAACACGTTGGTGCGGCGTATAAATTTGACAAAATAGAATCTGCATTAAAATCTAATACCGATACAAGCAAAAGTACGAAGAAAGGTAAAGTGTGCACTACAAAACCTCCATCTAAGGATGAACGTGGCACACATAAGGTACACAAGGTTATCAAAAGGAAGAATGACAATTTTAAAGCTCCTTTGCATAAGTACAGGAAGCGCAAGATTTCTGCCGCCCAGCAAGGTTGGCCTCCTCCCAAGAGACCTCCTGTCCATCGTCAAGCCGGACCAGCGCCTCAGGACCTACGACCTGCTGCACGAAGGATGCCCACACGGTCAACGAACCCCTTTACTAGGACTGCGACCATCAAGAGAGGTTCCACGGATTGGACAGACTGGTGTAAGGAAGTTGCTGCATTCATGAGGAACAAGTCTTGTATCAATTCTCTTATTCTAACTCCCACCCTTTAATAAAACCGAACCAAATTGGTTTGAAGTTCCCCATTGTATATACTGTGTAAACATTTTGAGGGGAAGGAGTGAGCCACTGAAAAAAAAAAGGCATACTGTTGTTTTATAAATTTTTGAAGGGGACATGTAGTGACTAGAAAAAAAATACATACTGCACAATATACCAATTAACCACTAATGTACTAACTTCACAAATCATGACACATGTGCATTATAAATTGGGGGAGAGCAGATACAGTCAAGAAATGTCATGCTGTGCAATTGTGTTGTCACTTTTAATTAAAATAGACATTCTAGGGCGCAGTTGGCCATCCCAGTATCCGCAACTCTGCAAATCCACTGTTTGATGGTGTCACCTGGACCCTTCGGGGTTAGTTTTGTAAAATGGTAGTGGCGTTTTTCCTCCACACAACGTGTGGAAGGTTTTTTGACTTTGCCACCCATTATGTAAAAAGTCAGACCAGCACGCGTTTTCAATTAGTTAACTGAAGCCGTTCAGACCTCAGTTACCTAATTTTTTTTTTCGAGGGAGGCCAGTGTAAGGTATACACAAGATTCGATTCACAAGAATCGAACTTTTGAGTGAATTAAAGAAGCTGCTTTAGATATGCTAATTTCGGCATACGCGCTTAGTATAAATACCACGCAGCGTCATTAATGAAAGGGGAGGTTGTTAAGGTTGAAAAGGTGTTATCCTGCGCTAGTGCTTAGCGGGCCAGAAGTTTACATGGCAGTACTGCTGGTTTGACTTACTGTTCGTGAGTATAAAAATATATTGTTCTTGAAAGCTGTGTTTATACATTCCGTACAAGTAGTACGCATGCTTATTGCTGTAAAAGCCAATTATATGTGCAACGAATTCAATAAACATTGTTTCATGTATAAACTGTGTTTGCTTCAACTTCAAATAGAGTGCCACTTCAAATTATATACACCCAAGTCTGGGTAGAAGTGAGTAAAGATTCTCTATAAACTTTCTTTTATGTTTTGGTTTAATAACATAAAGTGGCGTCCGCGACAGGATTTAACCGCCAATTCTCAGAGGATAAATGAATAGAAAATTTTGTTTAAAAGGAAACTAGTTGAGAAAAAGTTACGGAAGATATTTTGAGAAAACAAAAGGTTTAATATTTTTTAAAAATAGATATTTAGGTTAAAAGAGATATGTCAGCACTGCTGTTAAAATTTCAGTTTCGTGGCGAAGTACTGTAGAGTTTGAGGAACAGAAAATAAAAATCGCCAAATCCAGGAAATAAAAATCGCCAAATAGATTAGATGAGAAATCGCGCCTTGGCGTTCGTTGCATATACTCCATCTGAGCCGAGTTTGATACTGAAGACAAATTCGTTTTGATTTGGATTGTAAATACTTTCATTTTGGAATTGTTTACAATGGAAAAGTTAAGGAAACCACGTGGTGCGTTACGCACTTCATTTTCGAGAACCCTGAAAATGTTAAAAACAGAACTTAGTAAAAAAGAAATAGATAAAGGTTTTATAAAGGATACAACCACGAAGATTGATAAGCTTATGTGTGAAATTAAAAACTATGATAAAAAAATTATTGATTTAATTTCTGATGCTAAAGATTCTACTGAAGAATTAGTTTTTGCCGAAATGGTAGAATGCGAAAAATATTCTGATGATTACATAACAATTAAACGGTTGGTCTCAAAGATTTTAAGTAGTGACGGATCAGTTATAAAAAATATAAACCAGAATGAGTCATTGAGTAAGGATAGTAAACCTAAGTACTATAAATATCCAAAATTGGGTATTAAGCTTTTCGATGGTTCACTAATTAATTATCTTTCGTTTTGGTCGCAATTTCAAAAAATCCCCGAGGACACTGAAATTGAGGATTGCAACATATTCCAGTATCTTTTGCAATCCGTGCAGCCGAATACTCGCGCCAGAGAACTTTTGGAAAGTTATCCAATTAGTACATCTGAGAATTATCCCAAAGCCGTATCAGCGTTTCAAGAGAGATTCGAGAATCAGGAACTTTTAGTAGAAGTTTATGTTAGAGAATTTTTAAAGTTAATTATTGCTAATGTACAGTGCAATAGCAAAGACAAACTTCCACTTCCCGATTTGTTTACCAAAGTTGACACTTATTTAAGGTCATTGGAATCTTTGGGCTTGAAGTCCGAGAATAATTCTGCCTGGTTGTACCCGATGGTAGAATCGAGCCTGCCTGAAGATATTTTAAAAGCATGGCAGAGATATTCTGTTTTAGGCAGCGGCCATAATAATGACTCTAATAAATGTAATTTATATTTTCTCATGAATTTCATAAAGCGCGAAGTCAAAGGGGAAGAACGGCTAAAATTGGCCAGAACAGGGTTTGAGGATAACCATGTTGACAGTAACAAGGGTACCGGAAAAGAGAAATTTCATAGAAAAGAAACCAGGTTCCCTACTGCTGCAAGTCTGTTTTCAGCTAAAGAGCGAACTTGCATTTATTGCGAGAAATCACATTAGAGCAAAGAGTGTATAACAGCTAGATCACTATCTCTCCAAGAGAAAACTGAAAGGGTGAGGGAAAAGAATTGCTGTTTGAAGTGCTTAAGAAAGGGTCATCGTGCCGCCAAGACATGCAAAATTTTTGTACGGTGCCATGTATGTTCTAAACCTCATATGGAACTATTTTGTCCAGAATTGGTTAAGAGAAATCGGGGGAAGAGAACACAGCTGCTGCTGAAATTGTACAGAGCACTGTAACACAAGAATCATGTTCTAGGGAAATAGCATTGATGACTGTAGAAGTAACAATTAAGGGAAATACTTCTAAGAAGGTCAGGGCTCTGTTTGACAGTGGGTCACAAAAGAGTTACTATTGAAGAGAACCGCAAAAGAGATAGGTTTAAAAGCAATTTCCACAGAAAACCTAGCTCATTGTTTGTTCGGAGGCGGCCACATAGAAACTAAGCCACACTGCAAATATAAGGTAAATTTAAAACTTTCAAATGATAGAAATACAAGTTTAGAATTTGATTTCCTAGATCAAGAAGTAATTTGTGGGAACGTACCCCGTGTTCCTAAAGAAACCGTACTTAGGGAGCTGAAGAAATACAAGATCTGGCTGACCGATGTAGGCTCGGGATGCCCTGAAGTCGAGCTCTTAATTGGCAGTGACATTTATGGTCAGTTGTTAACAGGACGTGTTAAACAGTTGCAACAAGGTCTCACTGCAATAGAAACAAAACTCGGATGGACTGTCTGCGGAAAACTGGATAGTCCTGCCCAAACACTTTGTACGAGTGGAACTGCTATGTTAATTAGCAATTTGGCCATGAGAGATATGAAAGTACCTGAGTTGTGGAAACTTTAGACCATTGGGATTTTAGATCCGGTTGAAACTGTGTCTAAACAAGAAGAAGAAGAATTAGCTGACTACCTTTTCCTCAAAGAAGTAACGCGAAATGATGAAGGCCGTTATTGTGTGAGTCTCCCGTGGGTAAATGATAAAAGGGAAATTCCGTGCAATAGACAAGTGGCTGAAAGGAGATTGATGAGCGTGACACGAAAGTTCAAGACTCTGGGTAAATTGGAAGATTACAACCAGGTATTTCAAGAATGGGAAGAGGAAGGCATCATAAGTAAAGTCCCAGATGTTGATCTAAGATTTGCGGGACATTACCTACCTCTCCATCCTGTAATAAAACCTCAGAGTTTGTCGACTACCATCACACCAGTTTTCGACGCGTCGTGCAAATTGGGAAGAACGTATTCGTTAAATGACTGTCTCTTTAAAGGACCCAATTTGATTGAACAGATTCCATCCATTATATTAAGATTTAGAGAGAAGCCGGTTGCTGTCATTGCTGATATTCGTGGTGCCTTTCTTCAAATTGAGGTGAACGAACATGACCGCCAGTTTTTGAGATTTCTGTGGTGGGAGAAGCCGGAGAAGATACAAGTATATCAGCATAATAAAGTTATTTTCGGGGCTACTTGTAGTCCATTTCTACTTGGGGCAGTTATCAAGTTTCATTTATCCAACGCTTCAGAAAAGCAAAACCAGATTGCTTTAAAACTCGCTAAATCCTTTTATATAGACAATTTGGTTACTTCAATAGATAACATTAGCGAGCTGAAAGAATTCGTTGTGAAATCAACAGATCTTATGGAAGAAGCCAAAATGACTTTAAGAATGTGGGAATATGGTCCATTAGAAGAAAAAGAATTTTTAGATGGGGAAAACTTGTTTAAAGACAACCCAAAAAATACCGTTCCAGTACTAGGTCTTCTGTCGGATAAAAGGGAAGATTGCTTAATGATTAATACCAAATTTGATAAGAAAATAGAAAACTTGTCGAAGCGGCACATTTTGTCATTGGCGCAAGGAATCTTCGATCCCATTGGTTTCATGGCCCCGGCGTTGTTACCCGGTAAATTAATGATGCAAGAAGCTTGGTCCACAAAAATAGATTGGGATACTCCTCTTCCCGATAAAATTCAAGGGATTTCAAAAAATGGTATGACGAATTAAAAAATTTATCTAGTGTGGAGATTCCAAGACGAGTAGGCTACGGTGAGAAACAAAGTTGGTCACTACACACGTTCTGTGATGGCAGCCAAAAAGCCTTTGCTACCGTTATCTTCCTTCGTTGTGAAGACGGAAAGCAAATTTCTGTGCAACTCTTAAGTGCAAAGGTCCGTCTCTCACCAAAGAAGAACGTGAATATACCACGTCTAGAGCTTCTTGCTTGCTTTCTAGGAGCACAATTGACAGATTACATCCAGAAGTCCTTAGCTTTAAATACAGTTACAACCTGTTATTGGACTGATTCGTCGATCGTACTTGCGTGGATACGAAGAAACAGTCAATGGGGTACATTTGTAGGGAATAGAATAAGAGAGATTTGTAAGCTCACCGAAGTTCATCAATGGTTTTTTATACCGGGTCATCTCAACCCGGCCGATTTACCTTCTCGTAGTTCCCATCCTCAACAATTCGTGAAGAGTAGATGGTGGGAGGGACCACATTGGTTAAGAATGTCAGAAGATGAATGGCCCAGGATAGAATCAACCCAGCAGGAGGAACTTGTAAACGCCGAGACAAGAAAAACTGTGGCTACGACTTTTGATTGCAGTTACGAAACTTCTTTCATGGATTTCACAAGAATTTCACGATTTTCAAAATTCATTAATGTTATATGTTGGGTTAAAAGATTTATTTCGAAGTGCAAGAACCGAACATGCGGTTTCCCCAAAGAATTAGCTGCAACAGAAAAGGAAGAAGCAGAGAATTTTCTCTGGCTAACGATTCAGAGAGAAAATTTTGGGGACGTAAAAGATTCTGTGAAAGGACTACTTGTTGTTACGGACCAAAATAACATCATTCGTGTCAAGACAAAAATTTTGGATCGAGAAGATGAGTTCAATTTTCGTTATTCTATATTGTTACCCTCCAAACATGATGTTGTATCGTGTTTGATACGAGATTGTCATCTAAAGAATTGTCACGCTGGACCCCAGATTATAAGATCCTTGTTGAGGGAGAAATTTTGGATCATATCTTCGAAACGAAACATCAGGATGTAAGCGAATCAATGTAAGCGAAGTTGAGCCAAAGTATTTAAGATAAAAATTTGTGAGTCTGGCACACTCTATCAAAGTATGGCGAATGGTGAGGTGACAGTTGCAATGATAACAAATGGGAGCCCTTTCTTCTTCCATCAAATGTCTGGGGTGATTCTTAAATGGCCAATTCTAAGCCGCGTAATGATAACATCCAATTTCCTGGGAAATAATGGAGGCCAGACAGTGATGGTGGGTTTTATATGATGGAGCTTGTTTGTAACTTCGAGGTCCCATTCTGACCGCCATCTATCCAAAATAATGTCCCTCGTAATATGTTTAAGGTCAGAGAAAGGAACAGGTTGATTTGAAACTACTTTTGGATTTTTTGCTGATGCGTCTGCAAGTTCGTTGCCTGCGATCCCTACATGAGCTGGAATCCAGCAAAACCTAACACTGTAACCACGACATTTTAATTTCTGATGGTGCGTAAAAACAGTAGCAACCAGGCTATGACTAATGTTACCAGATTGGAGACTTTCCAGCACACTTAATGAATCTGAGTAAATGAAAAAATGTTTTTTGTGGTGATGCGAGATAAAATCAAGGGCATGAATGATGACTAACATTTCCGCAGTAAAAACAGAGTAGGATGATGGAAGTTTAAAACTATGTATAGTCGACTCATAAACGAAGGTACAACCAACGTGGTGTGTTATCTTGGAACCATCTGTATAAATATCCAAGTAGTTAAGAAACTCATCACGGTGCGAGTATAAGAGCTGTTTATATATATGGCAGGGTCAGTATTGGGTTTATTAAAATTGTTAAAAGGATTCGTGTATGTGATACAATTTTTCTTACAAAGTGGAAAGTCGAATAAGGTGCGTGTACAGAGTCTTATCGATTAAAGTACGAATACGTAACCCGAAAGAAGGGATACAAGACGGTCGATTTTGATAGAGGCGATCATAACGTTTGTCCAGAAAAATGTCCCGCAAAGGATGCTTGGGATGAGACAAGACCCGAAGGAAATAGTTCATTGAGGACTGTTGACGGGTATGAAATAAAGATGGTTCATGGCAATGTACATATAAACTATGAACGGGGGATGTGCGGAAGGCACCAGAACATATGCGAAGTGCACTGTGTCCAGTTTGCGGAGAATGGAATGGTGGGCTGACCCATATACTGGACAGGCGTAGTCAAGCTTCGAACGAATTACTGATCGGTAAATGCGCAGCACTGTTGTGCGATCGGCACCCCAGGATATATTGGATAACACTTTGAGTAAGTTTAATGACTTCTCACATTTTTTGCGAAGCTGCGAAACGTGGGGAAGAAAAGTGAGCTTCCTGTCAAAAACGACGTCTAAAAGCCACACAGTGTCAACAACATTTATCTTTTGGTCTCTATAAAAATTTCGGGGTTCGGATGGATCCCACGTCTGTGACAAAAGTGAACACAAGATGTTTTTTCTGATGAAAAATTAAAACCATTTTTTTTTACTCCATGAAGAGATTCGTATGATGGCAGTTTGAAGTTGGCGCTCAATGAAGGGCATGTCTTTTCCCTGACAGCTGATCTGTAGGTCGTCAGCGTAAAGGCATCCCCGAACATAGGGTGGTAACTGTTTAAGAATATCGTTAATTTTTATTGAAAACAGAGTGACGCTCATTACACTTCCCTGAAGTACACCTTCTTCACAAAAAATATTGGACAAGACTGTGTCTATTCGAACTTGGTAGTGTCGGGTAGTTAAGAAATTTTGGATAAAAGTTGGAAGATTTCCTCGAAAGTTCATGTTATATAGATCTTGCAGAATTCCATAGCGCCAAGTGCGATCATAAGCTTTTTCTATGTCGAAAAAAAATTAAGATAAAATGGTTTTTAAGGAGGAATGCTTTCCTTTTGTCAGTTTCCAGGGCAGGAATGTTGTCCATGGTCGATCTACTTTTCCTGAAACCGCTTTGAAGCGGTGAAAGCAGGTTTCTCGTCTCTAAAATATAGACTAGTCGGGTGTTGATAATCCTTTCTAGAAGTTTGCAGACGCAGCTGGATATGGCAATGGGTCGGTAATTATAAGGATTAGTAGCATTTTTTCCAGGTTTTGGGAAAGGGATAATAATAGCTTTGGTCCATGCTGTCGGAAACACGTGTTCGTTCCATATTTTATTGTATAAATATGAGATTTTTCTGTGATCGGCGTGGAAGAGGCTTCAGCATGTTATAAGAGATGCCATCAGGTAATGGGGAGGTGTTTCGTGTGTTACGAAGACTGCGTGTGAGTTCTATTTCAGTAAGTGGGCTATTGTAGGAGAGATTTGAACATATGTTAAAATTCAGATTCCGCCTCTCAGCAGTTTGTTTGTGTTTTAAGAAAGAGTGACAGTAGGAATTGGCGGAGGTGGAGGAAGCAAAAGCGGTGCCTATCATGTTAGCTATTTCTGAAATATCTGAGATGGTTTGGCCATTTTCAACTAAACAGGATATTGGATGTTCGGTATATACACCCATTGCCTTTTTTACTATTATCCACATGTTTAGAGCTAGTATTATATGAAATATTGAAGACATACTTTATCCACGATTCCTTCTGGCTGCGCAGCCGTACTTTCCTAGCATTAGCTTTTGCATGTTTAAAGGAAATTAGATTTTCTGTTGTTGAGTATCTACGAAAGATGCCACATGCCTTTTGCTGCTTTTTCTTCGCAATACGACATTCCTCTGACCACCACGGTTTCCTGTTTTTACGCTTGTTAGAAGAGGATTTAGGGATGGATGCGTCAGCTGCGTTAATTATGACATTACTAATATTTTGAATAGCATTATTAACGTCGCCCACTATCATTTGCTTTGTGATGATAGCAAGAGATGTAAAAGTTGGTCAATCAACTCTGTCATAAATGTAGCGGGGTAGAGAAGAAACGGCATTAGAATCGGCGGTCAGCAAGGAGAGAAAAACTGGAAAATGATCACTATTGTGTAAGTCATTTGAAATCCAAAAATTATAAAAGGGAAGAATTGAAGGGAAACTTATGGCTAGGTCTATTGCATGGAAGGTTTTGGTTGGTTGATGAAAATAAGTATTCTTACCATTGTTAAAGACACAGAGCGAGAAGTCAGATAAGAATGTTTCTATTTCTTGTCCTCTATTGTTAGTGTTCGGGCTACCCCAAGTGGGCTATGGGCGTTAAAATCTCCAACTATTATAAAAGGGGCCGGAAGTTGTGTTAAAAGAAGTGCCAAAGAGTTTCTGTTCATCGGTTCGTTTGGTGGTAGATAAACGGTGTAAATGGCAGTGAGTTGACGGATGTGGACACGCGCTGCAACAGCCTGTAAATTTGTTTTAAGTGGAATGACCGTGGATGGGTAGTCATGAGATATTAGGAGGGCTACTCCTCTTGATACTCTTCCACCAATATCGCGTTCTTTTCTAACGGTGCTGTATCTGCGAATTTTAATTTGTCAGCGTTTTTTAAATATGTTTCTTGTAGTGCGAAAACGGCTGGGTTGTGGTCAGAAATCAAGGTTTTAATATTGTCTTGCTTGTTGCGAAAACCGTGGCAGTTCCAGGATATAATAGGTGCCATAATGAAAGTTTTTTTTAAAGGAAAGGGGAAAAACAGACTGTCGGCGAGAGGAATTGGATGCAACTGCATCCGAATCCAGCGAGCTGTCCGTCAACATATCTTCCTCTGGGGAGACATAAACTTTAAGTGATTCATCTGTCTCCAGTTCATAAGACTCAGATGTTATTGGTCTGTTTTTGAGAAAGTCATCGAGAGTCAATTTTACGGAGATGGGTTCAGTTTGTTTTTTTGGACGTTTTGATTGTGGTAAATTTTGTAAATTTGAAATTTGGTTGTTAGCGGATTTGGAAGAGTTTCCTGGATTGGCGGTTTGTGTGCCTGTTTTATTTTTATTATTTTTTTTTTTGGAGATTTGGGTTTTGGTTTCTCGTTCATTCCATTCTGGGAATCGGAAAGTATTACATTTGGTGTCCTATTGTTCTTACTTTTCTGTGGGCTATTAGAAAGCAGATTCGAATCAGTTTGTGTAGAGACTGTACACATGATTTTTCGCGGGGCAGCAACAGAAGCGTTTGAAACACCGACCCTGGGAGTTCTAGCCTCCATCTGTTTTCGCGCTTCCATATACGATACATTTTTGTGAGCTTTTATGGTCTGAAACTCCTTTTCATCAATCCACTTCGGACATGTACGTGAGTAAGAGGTATAATTACCTTGGCAGTTGATACATTTTGGTGGTCCGTTGCAAGTCTCGAAGGGATGGCCAGGCTGGGCAGAACGGGCACAGATCACGGAACCACGACACGATGTCTTCGAATGTCCAAAGCGTTGGCACTGAAAGCAGTGGAGGGGGTTCTGGACGTATGGTCTGATGGGACATCAATGATACCCAGCCATTATGAAAGATGGCAATCTTGGCGTCTCCACTTCCTACGAAGATGAGATACTTCGTAGGAAGTACCATCCCATCCCGACGGATAGTAATTCGACGCACAGCAGACACACGTTGTTTCCTTAAATGCTCCAAGATCTCCTCTTCGGTCACATGGAGAAGATCGGCCTCTGATATTACTCCTCTAGAAGAATTCAAGTAAGAATGTGGGGTTACGGATACGGCTATGTTTCCAAATGTTTTTACCTTCAACAACCGCACAGCCTGTGTTTCAGTTGACGCCTCAACTAATAAATCGCCAGAACGGAGTTTCCTAACAGATTTTAAGGCACCCACAGAGGAAAGTAAATATTTCTGTATTAAGAAAGGTGACACTGTACTGAAATTGCCCTCTATAAATTTGACAATGAAAAAACGAGACATTATTTGCTCCCTCGAGGAGAGAGATGAAGTAGTAGTACTATTTTCTGCTTCTAAATTTTTGTTATCTTATTTACGGGCCGAATACTCGATTCCCGGCTCGCGTCTAGTAGTCCCTCAGAGCGATCAGCTCAGGAAGCTGTAACTAAATTATCTTTACTTGCAGCCATAATTACATATTTGAGAACCACTGATTACTTCCAGTTCGATCGGGGCCCCGCCAGACCCCGTCGTTCCACAGTTTTCCATCGTGACAAGTGTAATTCTTCCGCCGGATTCTTCGCAAATAAATGATAGACGCCGGGATTTAACGTGCACCTGGTGCACGGTCCCCGACAGAATCGAGGAGGATTTCTCGCTACTTCTGCCATAAAGATACACGCAACCAAGGGCCTCGACTTCGGGGACCGTTTAAGGAGAAACTTACCACAACCATTACCCACAAAGCACGCCACCTCTCTCCACCAACACAACCCCAACAGGGTCCGTTCCCGAGCCCAAGCGGTGTCCCTCACGGGAGAGGCCGAAGAGTGGTACAGGACCCAGTAAAGTCAAGGTTGGGCGAGTGGAGATCGGTTTTGTTGCCGTGAAGGCTCCGAAGGGGACAGATAGTACAAAACCTTCTTTTGTTCATTTTATTATTTTTTTCTGACGAAGAAAAGACAAACAAAGGGGTTAAGAAAGAAAACAGCAACTAAGCATATTAGTGGAAGCTCCAGATGGAGAGGGAAAAAAGCCCAGAAAGAAGACAACGAAAAAACCAGGACAGGAGAAGAGAAAAAGAGACGGATTGCTCTGGGATACTGGGGACGCGACACCCACATTCACCTAAAGAAAGCAAACCCCACGGAGAGAGCAAAAGACACTAGGGTACCTCGGGGTTGTGAAGCCCGTTTACCTAAAGGTAAATCCCCTGAGGGGAATTATGAGAGAAAAATAAAGTATAAGAAGTAAATAAGTACAACTCAAAGCTTTTTTTCCCCCGCAGAGAACAAACGAACAACCAAATTCTGAATATCCGCAAATAAAAATGAAAGGGTAGCAATTAGAGTCCAGCTAACTAATAGTTCATATCAGGGCGAGAAGCACTATGTGCAATGTCTTTACGGTCAATTCACAAATGAGAGGATCATCAAACTCTTTGATATAAATATGAGACAACAGAAAATTCCAGAAGAATGTAGAAGGAAGTGGCGGAAGAAGCAGACTCCTGAAAGCGGAAACTCTCGAAAAATGAAACCAAGGGAGAAATTTTATGACTACTACCCTACGCAAGGCTTTGTTAACAAAACCAACAAATTAAGCAAGTAATTTGTGAGAATGGAGGGAAAGTAGAACAGAGGAAGCAGAATAGTGAAATGGAATTAAGAAATAAAGGAATAATATTAAACGATTAGAAAGATTGGAAAATAAATAGATGCATTTAAGTACAAATATATTACCCTGCAGTAGGTAAAATCTTTAGTTCTTATATAACATATTCAACTGAGGTCTGATACAACATATTTCAATGACTTTCCATACATATGCAAAAAAAAAAAAAACTTCTATATTAACCCGATTTATTCCTTAAAACACAGCATCTCTTAAGAATTCTATATAGATAAATAATAATATTATGGTAAAAAAAAATTCTTTATTTTGAAACATTTTTATCTTTGCATACACATCTTTATATTATTTATTTTATTCAATGTCATGTCACAAGTGTCTGTCTTCTCTAATCTATGATACTTTCTGTACCTTTCAAGAACCTGCACCACAAGCTTATGTCTTCTACAGTCTTTCCCTGGCTTTGGTCAGTCTGAATGAGGCTGAAAAAATAAAAAAAAATTAAAAAATTAAAAAAATTCATAGCTATGAACCAATTTATTATATAAAATAGCAATTTGCACTTTAAATAAATCAAGCAAAAAAAAGTTCAACAGCGAAAAAATTTTAATTTTGTAGAAATTAGTTCCTTTAAAAATTAAGCCTGTTAACTTCTGATCCATTTAAATCTTTTAACAAAGCATTTGCTGCACTATGTACTTGAAAATGTTATTAAATTCTATGTATCATGTCTTAAAAATAGCTGCCTATATTTAGTTAAGGTCAATTTCTTTATGAGATTATCAAAGCACCAAATTAGAGACCAGCTTGAAAAAATTAACTTAATTAGCATTAGAAAAAATTAAACTACTAATACGATAGATAGATTTCACTATCGCACGTATCTCATAAATACAACAATCAAAAATTAAGCTATTAAATTAATGTATATTAAAATAATGATTACTTCCATTGTATGTCTCTTTAAAAACACTATTAAATATTTTCTGTAGTACAATATAACTATTAATGAGATTCTTTAAATCTTTTTCAGCTACAAATTTGACTGGCATACTAAAATCAACTTAAATTAAAAACAAAGAAAATTTACATGATTTTTCAATAGGATATTAAATTAACATTATGCAGAAATAATTTTTAAGCAATAATTTTTTATTGATAGCATCTACCCTTTGCATTGTTATAGCACATTTATAGCAGTAGCAATAAATTCTGTAGTACACTGAAACTTACCAGCTAGAATACAAGATGAACAAGGCAACAGTGGACAGGGTGTTATGGAAAGAATTGCAGGTGCTAAATAAAATAACTTGGCTGCGACAAGTTACCTAAGGAATACTCGAGTAAAAACTCTTTCATTACACAACAATTTTCACCCCAAAATAAGAATCATCATTGTTCATAATAAATGAATTTTTTTTATAATATATATATATATATATATATCATAGTGAGTGAATAGATAAATTGTACATCCAAACGTGTTTTATTGCAATTGGCTAAAATGTTTTATTTTACAGTTTGATGGATTTTTTTTTTTTTTTTCCCTGTTGGTTTACCTACTTTATTTCAGTGTTAGCCACTCATAATTTTACTGGTGGTGGCAGAAAGAATTTTTGTTTAAACATTTTTGTAGAAAATCCTTTTGATACTGTCATTGCAATGATACTCTTTTGCAGTTTTAGGGAACAAAATTTTATAGTTGTAGACTCTGTGATCCTGTTTTGCAGTTGATAGAACAATATTTGACTTTTGGCCATATGACCTCTTTTCAAGTTGGGAAAACATTTTGTAATAGTTGGCCCAAGATACACATTTTGTAGTTAGCCTATGCTATTTCTGTTGTTCTACCAATGATGCTCATTTTTCAAACAAACAACACAAATTTACAGTAGAGATTGATTTGTGTTATTTAAGATTAGTATGAATATAGTACCCTTAATTTGAGATAAAACAAAATAAAACAAGTTTAGCAAATTTGGGCAACAGGTAACTAAGTTATAGGTATTTTTTGATTATATTTCATTGTATACATTATACAATTTAGACAAATGATAGTTCTATTGTTGGAAACTGTTGTTTGAAAGGGAAATCTTTCTTCACAAAATATTATTCAATTTTTGTTGAAAACAGCATTAATGGTAATATGGTCTGAGCTAAAGAAAAATTAGTAAAAATAATGTGTTTGAAAAATTTAGATAGATGGTAAATCAATCAATAAAGGTGTCATTCAAAGCATTCTTTTGTTGAACATAGACAAGTTACTTCTGAAAATAAAGAGGAATAATTAATGCTGATACTTGAGTTGTGAAAAACATAATTGGATAGAAATTAAACTAGCTAAAAGTAACCTGATATTTTAAGAAAATATTAAGCTTGAATTCTTCATAAGCTAAGAATAGAGAGTGATCTAAAGGGTCATGCATTGCTTCCCTTTCTACACTATTAGAGGGTGCTCAGACAGTTTGATAAATTTATCCAGATGAAATTATTTTTACTAGCACTAATTAATCTTTTCTGTTACTAGACATTTACTGTTTAATAGAAAGATATTCATACTTACACACACACACATATATATATATACAGTGGAATCTCAATCTATCATTTTTCAAGGACCGACTGAACTGAACGATAAATGCAGGAAAACAATAGATGCAGGAATATAACAAAACACATGATCGTCGGGACTGGATGAAATAAATGACACATATGGGAAAACAATGATACAGGGAATGATTGATCAAGATTCCACTGTATATATATATATATATATATATATATATATATATATATATAACTTCATGTATATGTTTTTAATATGAAAATATTAACACACAAGTAGAAAAAACAAAGAAAGATTTTTTTTCAAAAGCTTTTAATCAATCTATCATGCAATGAAGACAAGTAAAATTATTTACTTTGCAAAAAACATAATGGGAGTTAAAAAGAATTTGATTACACTTTAAAATTTTCTACTTTTTATAATTTTAACAATTAATTGTTACAACAATAAAATTTTTTGCATCCATACAATCAGACGCATTTTCAATAAAAATTAGAAAAAATTTGAGTTTAAGTTGTAAATTTCTTTACAACCAAATACCACAAGTCTATGAGTGACAAGTCTATGAGTAATTGCTTTTAAGAAAATCGTTCCTAAGAAGATATCCATGACAATTTAAATTTATAAAGCTCAGAACTAAGCAAAATTATTTGAACAAATTTTGCAATTGTTAAAAGTTGTCTGACAGTTCAGAAGAAGGTGCTATTTAAGAATCAACAATCCCTTCCCCGTATATATATATATATATATATATATATATATACAGGTAACTCTCCTATAACATGGTAGACAGGTTCCTAGAAAATGTCGTGTTGTGTGAAACCATGTTATATGAGACCCGGAGCCAGTACAAAAAAGGGGGGTTAGGTTCCGAAAACTTATTAAAAACAAACTTTTTTTAAATTTCCATATAAGAAACTTAATTTTTATTAAAAATATAAATGTATGTATAACACAAAATGAAAAAAAACAAAAAATATTTTCACTTAATGTGACCTTAATTTAATAATTTTCTTCCTCATCACTGCTAAGTGCAATCAAACGAGAACATTTTTTCGGTTGAACGATATCACTTTCACTTTCAGAACCCTTTTCTTCATTTAGATTTTTTGTACCTTCTATCCTCTTCAAAAAATCTGTAATTTTGTTTTGTATAATTTGTTTTGGAGATAGTATGGGGATAGACAATTTTGCAGCCTCCTTTTGAATTTAAGGCTCCTTTCGGCAGAAGGGTCTGCATAAAAAAAAATTATTCCAGATTTTCAGCTAAGCTTAGGCCTTCTTGTAATTTTAAACAGTTCTAACTGCATAAATTATAATTTGATTATACATTTTCATGTAAAGCCACTATAGTTCATTATTCCGTCTTGTCATTATTTTAAGGTAAATTAGTCTTTAAATGTGTTCAACAAAAATCATGTTACCTAGTGCTATAGAAGTACAGTGTTGTACAAAGGTTTTCGCAATTTTTTAATCGTGTTGGAGCAAAACCGTGGTACAGGTTGCAGTGTTATACGAGGGTTCCCGCAATTTATCCTATCGTGTTAGAGCGAAACCGTGTTGTAAGATGCTGTGCTGTAGGAGGGCTACCTGTATATATATATATATTGTCTACAACATTCATTATTTTATTAAAATATTGCATATTATGCATAATATACATGGACTTGTGTAACAGAACTTATAAGAGTTCTTATTTAACAAACACTAATTATTTTAACACTTAATAAACATACACCTCCTGTATTTAAAAAAGTTAAAAATTTAAACTTTAATACATTTTCTTAAAACAAAATTTTACTATTTAAAAATACAAATTAAATTGTAAAAATTGATACATATTTCACATATTCATTAATTATAACTGTATTAATTACATATACATTATTTACCACACATGAGAGATATCTCATTTATTTCACATTAAGTACAATAAGTTACGAAAAGGTACTATTTCTACTTAAAACGTAAGTATAACATTTTTAAAGTACTTCAGAATAGTATTGTGTGTGTGTGTAGGTATATATATATATGCACACACACACAACCATGAAAGACCACAATTTATATGGAGCAAAATCAGTATAGAACAAATATTTCCCTGAACTACTTTTGTCAAGTTTGTTAATCACTTAATTAGACAACTTACTCCCATCTTGAGCTTTATTTTTAAAAATTCTTTATCAAACTTAGTGAAATATTACAAACTTCAAAAATACTTTAATCACTTGTATATAAAAGGAATGTATAAGATTAATATAAATTTCCTTCAATCAAATATTACAAAAAGTTTAAAATTTTAGGGGTACAAATTTGTAAGTAAAAAAAAAAATCAATCTATAGCACTGCCCTGTAAGTCTTTTGTTATATTTGGGATTAAGAGTTAATGCAATGATTGTAAAATATGAGTATATTCATAACCAATTTATTAACAAACTTTTGCCATGAGAGCAAGATATACTTGTATTAAATACATTTTTTTCATAGAATTCTAGTACATCTTTTCAAGTGGATGGTATTTAAGATTAGGTAGAGAAATTGAATTTACAAAATAAAGAAATAGCATGTAGAATTATAATAAATTAACCTAATACAAGAAAAAATATTTCAGTGATGAAGGAATTAGAATTGAAAGGGCTCCGCAAAAATACATACAATTTATTTTTAAGGAGTCCTTTCTATTCTGATGATAATAATTAAAACAGTTAAAATGAATTAGCAAAAACTATGTGAAAATTAAAACATTTTAAAATTTGGGAGAAAGCATGCTATACGTGCAAAGACACATATTAATCAAGATAAAGATTACAGAAGACAGACTGAAAGAAAAAACTATGATATAGCAGGATTTAACAAAGCTGTTGTAGAGAGCTATCACCTTACAGAGCAATTTATTTTTGTCCACAAAGAATACAGTCAATGAGATATTTCAACATATTTTTAGAGATATTCTAGCTTGTCATAAAAGTAAGACTTCTTCACTCTTCTAACCCCAAAAAGAAAACCCTCAACAATAGGTGATCTCTTTTGGGTTTTTTCTCCCTTCTTTATAAAATTTACTCTTATCAAAATTCAATAATAAAAACTTAGAAAGGAGGAAAGAGTTGAAAGAGAAAAGTTAGAAAGGAGGAGAAAAGAAGTTCAGAATAAATGTACAAAAAAGAGAAGGAATGATTAACAAATAGAGTATGTTCCAAAAAAATCCTTCCGATTCTAAAACCTGAATAAGCAAGAATTTTAATGAGAAAAATATGAAAAGTACAAGACTAAAATAACTGTAGTGATTCTAGACAACTTCAAATGGCCCAATCTTAGAAAAAAAGAGGCATACTCTTAATAAACAAAGAATGAAGTACTTTTATTATATGATTCTCGTCAAGAAACATTACCAAGTTGTAAATGAGAAAAATGGAAATGAAGATGTAGGAAATTATTTTATGAAAATTTCCTTATTTCACCCCCCCCCCCCCCCCCGGAAAAAAAGTGTAAAATAATTATGATGCCATATTATTCACAGTATGTAGCTCATAAAGTTAAATTTGTCAGAGGCTGTTTTTTAAAATCGGTTTAAAATCAGCTCATAATGGAGTGCAGACTGCATAAAAATGATGCACTTGACATATGAGAGTATTTTGCAAATTCTCCTAAACAGAATATCCTACTACCCTTTCTAAGTGCTCACAAAAATTAGCAAGTCTGCTTTCAGCAAAAATGACAAGAAACTTGATTGTCTAGTATGTGATCAAAAAGCAGCATTGTTAAAGAGACGGCTGCTTACTGATATAGATTGGGAATGAAGGAATATAACCAATGAGTGACTGCTTTCTTGTCAGTTTAAAATGCAGAATATGTTGCTCATCAAAGAATGCACAAAGAAGTAACATGAAATTTCAATTATATTTTTTTCCATAAATATGGTCCTTGAAAAACTTTATATGATGGTTTCTATACCTAATGCATGACAAAATAAATTTACCCTTTATTACTTAATTTCTTTTCATCAAGTTTAAATTACATCAATCAAGAAATAAGTGGTAAACATTTTCTCTTAAGCTGTGAATGTTTATGAACATTATAAATATATATTAAAGCAAGGAGGATATTTACTTATTTTTTCTTTAAGGATACCCTTAATTTTCTTTCCCCATGTCTTTCTCCTGAACCTAATGCATTAACTAAATCTTGTTATTAAACATCATATTAATAAAATATTTATGGTATAAAATATTATGGTATAGTTAATATGTACACACACACTGCATTCACATAATCATGCAGGTATAACTGAAGGAATCTTGGGAGATAACTTTTAAGATTATTTGCAGTTATCAGTAACAGAAAACAAAAATTTATTAATTTTAACTCTGAGCACCTTCATTTTGGCTAAGGACATTAGCTGCAAAAACATGTTTGGATTAATTTTTTTCTTCTTTGGCTTACAACTAAGTCTATTCTAGAAAACATCTTTCAAAACTAAAAATATTATTCATACTTGCATTTGACAGATAAAATACATATTAAAGAATATTACAATTATTATTACATCGTATAGAATTCAGAAATCATACTAACAATCAAACAAAAACACAAGATAATTAGTACTTTAAAAGATTTAGTATCCTCTTATCATCTCTTATCTATCTATCTATGTATATATATATATATATATAGTATATATCTATATTAATAAAGAGACAAAAGGGGATGTCGAGATCATGTGAACGCGTAACGCGACCGGGCGGACTCATCCTCGAAATAAAATGGCCGACAAATATACAGGAATCGGTGTATTTTTTTTTCTCATGGAAGTACATAAATGTTACATATTTGGAAAGAGCTTCGAAAACTGATAATTTTTTCTGCATACACTTATTCTGTTAATTCAATAGTTTTAGAGATATTTGGATTCTAATGAAGCGTCATCGCTCTTTGACGATGTAATATATATATATAAATGAAATTAATAAATATTTCACCTAAATAAGCTCATCCTGTAATCTCAAAAATAAATAACATGCACAACTTAAACAACAATAAAAAATGTATATAACAAAATATCACTTAATTACTCTAAAAATATCACATTATAATACAATTACTAAAATTATGCATGCATAAAATTAAATCTCAAAAGTTCTAAAAATTTTGAAGCTATTAATGTATTTTCATTTAATATATACAAATTAAAATTTTGTTAAAAAAATTCCAAATTCAGTGGCTGTTTTCAATCTTTTTTACAAATGCATATTTACATCAGAATTGGCATATTCGGAATATTTTAAAAATTATACAAAATTATAATCTAAAAAATTTTGAGCTATTTATCTTAAAGCTCATTTTTAAATATTACTTTAAAAAAATCTATGAGAGAATGAACAGCAATTTTATTCACATATTTTAGAAAGTTCATGGAATATAAATATAAAAATATAAATTGGAGTTTATGCTTTCTAATAAGAACTATCACAGACAATATAAGTTAATTCTGGTTTCATTTTTATGAAGAGAAATTAACCTAATTTTAATGATAAACAATATCAAAGGATTGCATTGTTTGATAGATTTATAACCAGATAATGGCTACAGTAGTTTAATACCACAGTCTTTAGGTTTGAGCTCCCCAATTGACATTGGAGTTTGAGACCATTCAAAATTGACTTTAAATTGTAGGTACTAGTCTGTTCATCCCTCATGTAGCAAAAAAGGATGGTAGCATCCAAACACCAACTATTTATTCTCATAGCCGTATAAAATTCTTACAGTTGTTAACATAACAGTAACATACAACACTGTTTGAATTGAAAAATATTTAAATTAATCTTCAATATGTTTTAACACTGCTTTTACTTTTAGAATATAACAGTATTAAGGAAAAGAAGACTCTTTTCTACATTATTGCACTAAATTTGATCATTTACAGACACACACACACAAAACAAAACAAAACAAAAACAAAACAAAAATACAGCCAAAGTATTTCAGTAAATGTTCATAAGGATGTCTATCACACATTATTTGTTACCTTCAGTCCCAACACATCCCGACTGCAACTGTTCACTAAACTGATATTAAGGAAAACACGTAACACACTGTACACAATATCTTGCTACATGGCCCATTTGATAAGTCTGTGCAAAATCTGAGTCATAGTGCCACTGCACACATATTGTTGATGCTCTCACATTTGGCATGCTTCAAAGGCCCACATGTTAAATTGTAAAAATATTTGTAAACAGATTTTTGCATTGTTTTGTAGCAGTTGATGAAACATGGATATATCACTACCAGCCAAACACAAAAGAACAGTCAAACCTACACCAAAGAAAGTGAAAACAATTCCATCATCAGGAAAGGTTATGGTCACTCACTGTTTTGGGGGACAGCCATGATATAATCTTCAATGACTGAATGGAAAAAGGCAAAGCAATCACCAGAAAGAACCATGCATATATTGGTCTCCACCCTCTATATTCTCCATATTTGGCCTCCTTGAACTACTGCTTGCTCCCAAGCATGAAAAAAAATTCTTGCAGGGCAGACATTCGCATAAAACTCCAAAGTAATTAGTTAAAAAAATGTTTAATTTGCAGAGTTAGGCAAGTGTGATTTTATGGAGAGGATAAAAAAGCTTGAAAATCATTGGATCAATTGTATCACTCTTAACCCTTTCGCGGCGAACGTCACGTATACGTGACAGCAGCTATCCGCGTTTCTGGCCGATCGTCACCTATACGTGACAGCAGCTATCCGCATTTCTGGCCGATCGTCACCTATACGTGTCAGTAGTTCGGAACGTTTTATTAGTTAATTTTTGGGGCACAAGATGGCACCGCATGTCTATGAAATTTGGAGTACACGTAGTTGGGACCTTCTATTCGAAAACAAGACTAGTATGAATCACATGCGGTCTATCGTTTTATGTAAACAAACGGAGGAATGGATGTATTGCGTTTGGCTGTCAGCGGGTAGGGCATTTTAACTTTGCACGTGGTCTTTGTTTACGAGATATCTTTGTTTATTTTTCTTTTGCGGTGGGATTGTAGCATTGGGTATATGGGTTTTGAGTCAGAATCAGATTCTTTTGCAGTGAGATTTCTTTCCTTTGATGATTTAATATGGAGAAAAGGAGAAAATATTTAACAGAAGACGAAATTTCTGAATTGATAAGATGTGTCTGAAAATGAAAGTAGTGACAGTGATACAAAAATCTCGTCGGGTGAATCTGTTTATTTGGAACACGGAGATCAGAGTGATTATGAAGATATATCAGACATTTCTATTCTGAGTATATCGCGGGACGGTACTTCTTTGTGGTCTTCTCCCGTAAGGGATTTAACTCTACTAACATTCACAGCGGCATGCGGAATAAAAGTCGATGATGCTGTATCAAATGAATTGTATTATTTCAGATGTTTTTTTGATGAAACTGTAATGGATTTAATAACTAAATTAATGCGTATTATATTATACTAACCAAATTAATGTGTATGAGAGGTTCATAAATCCGGAAAGTGAACAGAGTTTATCCTCGAAGTATTTTTGCCTGTAACTAAAGAAGAAATGTTTGTTTAATTTCCTTTGACAATTTTAATGGGTATCGTTAAAAAACCAAAAATTAAGATGTATTACTCAACGAATCCAATGATTGCAAAACCTTTTTTCAGTAAGGTTATGAGTCGGGACCAACGCATCGAAATTCTTCGATACTTGCATTTCACTTCTACTAATGCCAAAAAGATTGAAAAAATTAAACCTTTTTTAGATTTAATCATTCAAAACTTTCAGAGTTCTTGATATATTATTGACATATTCTGGATATATTCCTGATAGGAATATATCAGTTGATGAAAGTATCTTACTGTGGAAAGGGAGAGTAGGATTTCGACATTATGTCCCAGCGAAAAATATTTTAAACTGTATAACAAAAATTTTTTAGTGGAAAAATAATAAAAGAATGTGTAAGTAACCCATATATAGCTTAAATAAATAGATTTGTTTGTAAATGTTACTATTTCGGAATTTTTCGTAACTTTAGGCTTAGCTCTTAAAAGTCCGCCGGCCTGGAGGGTACGCTCACGAGAAAAACTTCCGGCCTCAGAGGAAAGCGCGTGATCGGAACTGCCGTCGCGAAAGGGTTAAGGGATATTAGGTAGAAAAATAAATAAAAACATTTAAAAAAATGCCATTTTCATTACTTTTGTTGAGACTTATGAAATGACCCATGTACCAAATACACTAGTATAAAAGAATTTTTACTTTCTTCCAAAAAAATCTTAGCCTGGAAATTTAGAACTAACATATTTTGTACTCTTAAAGAGTCTAAACACCTCTCAGCTAAATACCATATTAACAATTATAATAAAATATGAATGCAAAAAATTATGTATTATCAAAATATCCATTAAGAAACTAATGAATTAAAAACATATATTAGCGTAGTCCATTTACATGATAAAGAATTAAAAGTACATAATAGTGTAAAACTTTATTTTAATATATCATGATAAAAAAAAGAGTGGGAAAAGACTGAATATGGGTATAAATGAGATTCTGTATAAACTTGAAAATTGAGACTTCATTTTAAAAATTGAATAGGAAGAAGTTTTAAGTTTTGATACATTTATAACGTATAAACTCTTTGCAATCTTATGAATTGATTTCCTTTTATTTGAAATATATGTTGATGGCTTAATAGAGCTGAAACAAACCAAAACTTGAACAAAGAATTAATGGACTATTGTTTTGCTTCCTATCTAAAATCTGCATTAATTTTCTTTTCCAGAAACTATGGGTATATTTATTTACTTGTCCAGGATTAATTAAGATCAACTTTTTTGACTAATATTATAATTTCTACAGTCGTGGATATTGTAGAGTGGTTAGCATGCAAGCTACCTCTGTATGGGTTTATTTTCAACACTCCAGCCTCGATGTGGATATTTCTGTGCTGTCCTATCATAAGCAGCAACACTGGTTCACCTACAAAATGTTCTCATAATAAGTAGCTAACATAACTAGTGGAGTATCTACGCAGGTCTATGAGTATATATGTTCTCAGGAAAAGTGATAGCCACTTTGAATATATATATATATATATATATATATATATATATATATATATATATATATATATATATATCATAATAGTGTATGGTAGCTGAATGAAAAAGGTAATTTCAAAGAGCATTCTAAAATTATGTCATGATTATCACCAAAATAATTCTATTTAAGTATGACTTCAAGAAATAATTATTAAACTTTATTAAGTAAAAATTTAATAAGGTTAAACAGGCTTTTAATAATGAAAAAGTTTATCAATAAAACTGGCCAAACATATTATTTTATATGAAAATAAATTACTGAAAAAAATTGTGGTTTCTTTGGTTAAAGAAGGAGCTAAGATTTGCAAAAATTCAAATATCCAGAAATCTTCTGCATGTAAAATGATAAATTTTTGTTAAGAACACCATTTGTAAAAGAAAACATTCTTAATTTTCACTGAGGATTTCTGAAACTCCCTTACATTAACTTCAAGAAATAGTAAGTAGTATGATATAGGGTTAAAAGTTATAAAAATGTTAATTACTTGAAATTGGAAAAGAAAAATGCAAAATTCCTAGCTTTCTTAACGCCTAGCAAGCAATAAATACTTTTTATGGCTACTCTATTTTGAGTTGTCTATTATCCCAGATCCCTAATTTCAAGAATGAATTTACCTGAAGAAGCAACCTAAAAGACTGTTTCAGGGATCTTCTCTCCAGAGGTGGATTACAATACCTTTTTACTTCAATAAATGGTACATAAATAAATCTTAAATAAATAAAACATATAGCTTAATAAAAAAGGATACATGGAATGACTAAGTACTTGCAGCTATAAGGAGTAAAAATAGTCATTTCAATAGGCTAATAACAATGAACTAAATTTATCATCTAAATTATACTTAATCAAATGTTAAAAGTAAATAATTCATCAATTGTTTTAAAATTCAAGATTTTAAGAAAGATCAGATATAAGCATAAGAATGAATAAAATTTTATAACTATATGCCTAATAATTCTTAGGTACCATATATTATTTTAAGAAACTGGATTGTTTTATAATTACAAAAAAAGGACTTAAAAGGAGTGAAAATTGATAATCTTCATTTGAATGTTATTTAAGTTTTCTAGTCCATAACATATTTTTCATTTTACAAAATATGTTGGAATGAGAAGTTTCAAAACTTCCCACTGTTCATAAGGTACTGTCTATCAGGTTTTTTATTCTGCAGCTGTAATCATTCAAATAAGATGCTGTATTTACGAACAAAAATAAGGTGACATTTTCCTTTAAGAGTTCATGAATTTGACAAACTATTAATGAAAATCTTATCAACTACTTAGGCCCTGAAAAAAAATCTTGGTTAATACCTGTCATTGATATACAATTTCCTTTTCAATATCCGCATCAAAATTTTTGCTTTCTTTTATTCTCAGTTTTTATAAACATAATAAGTCAAACATAAGTCTAACATATTAAGTCAAATAATATAAACTCAGTAGTATTCCCACTAGTTGAACAACAAGTTTAGTTGGTTGGATGGATTTTACTGGCACAAGGTGCAGAAAGGACAAGCTGTGCCAAACACACGACAAGAGAAAAACCAATACACATATATAAAATTACTAAAGACAAGCAACAACACTAATAACTCAAGGGTATAAAAGGTGATAAGAATAATGAGGGTAAAGGCAGCCCTATAAAAGGTGGTACAGACAGTCATATAAAAGTTGATAAAACAGTAATATATATGAGGTGATTTACACCGCAGTATTTAAAAGGTGATAAACCAGTCATGTATAATAGACAAAGTCTAGCTGACCAGCCAATTGGTACACATGGGACCAATGTGTACCTCCTATTTACCCGAAGCAAGGGCCAAAGCAGTGAGTTGGAGAGTTACCCTATAAATGCCCACATTATGGCCAAGAATAAAACCGCTCAACTACCAGGATCCCCATTTCCCAGGACACGGGCCTCCATGCATGGCAAACAGACAAGCAGTTTTCTTGCCATTTGATGCTAGATGCAACAGGATGACAACAGCATCTGACAGGGAGCCCTCACATTGTAGACGACACTGTTGGGAATCATAAATTTCTGTTCTATATGTAATCTAACAATTTCCTAGTAATCACCAGATGGCACTGGGAATTAGCTCTGTGTGGCTGTATCTATTTTGTTCATACGCACTTCCTTATTTTTCTCTGTAGAAACTAGTTGTATTAATGTTGTCCGTAGTAGTAATTGTATAAGTTTTGTTTATGTATATTAAAGCCATTTAAAGTTTAAAGATGGTTTTAATTTGACTACTAAATTACTTACTGGCATTAGATGCTACAAGGAACATTTCTCTGACCAAAGGCAATTTGGAAGAAATAAAAATTATAACAGAAACCACAAGGGAGAAAAAAAGGGGAAAATGAAAGAAAGGGGAGAAAAAAAAGGAAAGGAGAGATAGTTCGCTGTGGTACCTCGGGATTGGGACATACGTGTTTACCTAAAGTAGGTAAACCCCCTGAGAGGGTTGAACAACAAGGTGACAAATACATTACAAAAATGCACTCTACTTCTGATAAGAAAGAATATTTTATGTCCTTGAGATACATATTTTCTGTACTAATATAATTTTGGACATAAAAGGCTATTTAACACTTTAAACATAACAAACTTATACATCAAAATTCACTGTATGAGTTAAATAAATTCAATAAGTTTTGAGTACAGCAGTTCATTCAACTTTGAAAGTGAATCAACATGCCAATATTCAAGGCTGCTGGGTACTCTGTAGATTTGTTTTTATGCCAATATTTACACAATATATTTTTACTGGTTTTAAAACTTTTAACGATTTTTTTTTTGTTGTCTTCTTAATATAATTTTGACTAGTACATGATTTAATTTTACTTCCTTCACAATACTTAACAGCACCCTAGCTAGAATTTAATGATATCCATATTTATATGTCTACATATTTTCTAAAAAAAAAAAAAAAAAAAAAACATTGTTTATTATCAGATTGCCATAATAAACAATGAAGAAAAATCTCACTGACTAAAATTTAAAGTTTACATTGCTCAATAATCAAGTCTTAGATTATTGAGCAGTCTAAGATTATCAAGTTTTAGATGTAATTTTTTTCCCCTCTGACTATTCAGAAATAGTAACAGGTAAGTTGTATTTCTTGAACATAATTATAATAAACTTTATTCTTATGCATATACTTAACCCATAGATATTCTCAGCAAAACATTCCCTTTCAAATATGGTAAAAATATAATATTTTTTTACTGCATATTTTGAAAATCATAACACTTTATCTGAATTTCATAATACAGTTAAATCTCATGCACATATTGCCCAGCATATTAAATAACTAAATATTACTTCTATTTTAAATGCTAAATCAAATATATAAGCTCTTAAACTTTAACACAGAGTAGAAATATTAAAATATACAGTTAAGAAATTCAATCATAAGTGAATTTATAAATAAAGAGGTATTGTGTAAGTATCACATATAGCAACACTCCTTCTCATAACATATATTCATATATACTTACATTTTCCATCAACTTTGATAAATTCCCTTTAGCTACTTTAATTCCTTCATCAGTATGCTGCCTTTTTTAAAAAAAAGAGAAAAGTAAAACATTATAAGTAAACTTGAAAACTACTTTACAGTTAATTTCATAAAATTAAATGGAAACTGTTTATAACATCAAAATACTTTACAAGCAATGTATATTTGAATAAAATTTTATTAAAATAAATATGTAACAGGTATGAACAAATATGTACATCAGCAGATTAACATTAGTTTTGATTTTAAAAAAATGTAGAAAGAAAAATTACTTGTAAAATTTAAATAACAAGCAAAAAAATTATAACAAAACATTTTATATATAAAAAATTAAACAGCACTCATAGAACTGTCTGCTTAACTCAAAGAAAATTAGCTCATTTAAGAGAAAAAGAGTTAACTATGACAATCTGATATGTACTGTGGTTAGTGAGAATATGTGTACAGATGCACTGGTATCAAAAAGTTAAAGAAAATCTATACACTTGTAAATATTATAAGAACTTAAAGTCAGAATAGGATGCAACTTTGTATGCTTGTATAATCAGGTTTAGAAAGAAGCTTTAAATTTATTTTTTTTTTAATTCAGAATTTGGCATTTGTTTTTCAGACGAAAAATATCTGAAAAACTTTGGTACCAGGCCATTTATAAGGGGTGTGTGATTGCATGTTTTAGACATGCAAGGCTCAGACCTTTTTTTCGCATGCCTTCTATGAGATATTTCATGCACTGTTTCAGAAAAAAAATACCCCAATAATGAAAAAGAAATTATTTTATCTGTAGAATGATTTTACACAGGAACAGACAGGATATAAGTTGCCTATCTAGAGCACCCAATGCATGCCCAAAAGAAATCATATCCTGAGACTTTGGTGGTCCCTTCATTCACTGGTTATTTTCCTTTTGAATAAATTCAATGACAGCTAGAATCAGTGAGGGTCTAAGGGTGAATTTTCTATGTCACTAATGAATATGAGTTTTTCACACACAGCACCACTTAAAATTCCACCATTTTGTTTCTGAACTTTAGGACAATAATAGTACATCTATCAAAGTTATTGAGTTCTGTGATTTCTACAATATTAATGCTTGTCCAAATTACCAAACTATCACCTCCAAACAGATTTCTTTTCATGACAGCAATGTGTTCTCTGTTTTCTTTAAAAATGAGAATTAGTTAGAAAACTTAATCTGGATAACACATATCATCCTGCATACTCAGAATAAATAAATAATGAAAAAAATTATAATCTGAACACAGAATTTGAGAGCATACCCAGACATTTCCTGTTGTGCATTCAGATCAAAATGAAGTCTTGCAAGTTTCTCTTGCTGCTCACGGACACTCTCCATCTTTTCAAAAGTACAGTTTTGACCTACAGAAAGAAACTAAGTGATTTATCTCTTTCTCTCTCTTTTTATTCTAGACCAATATTTTGCATGCTTTTTGTTCACATTACTATCTTAGATTCATATGTTGACTGTTGTTGGTACACTTTGAATAATACATTGAAAACAAAATAAGATACATACTTTCCAGTTATAAGATGAGAAATCTATTGAGAATTTGCACAGAAGAAGAATTCATAAAAAAATTCTCAATTAGTAAAAAGATGGCTCAAATCCAGAAAAACTGTACAAGGAAGGCATTTTCCCACTGATAATTAAAAAAGGGTAATGAATAATTAAATCAAATTTTTTTTCTCCTATTGAAAAAAAAATGTGTAGATATGTTTTAAAATCCATATGGTTTTATGAACATACTTGAAATTGTTTTCTTTAAGATTAACAAATTTTAAACTATGCACCAAACATTTTTTTAGCCACCAAAATTTAATGATACTAGTTGGCCCGTGCGACCCTTTGGGCCTGTTCACATAGGAGTCTGTTGCGGAGCGTTAAAGTATTGAAATATATTTAACCAATGACAAACCTCCAAACGATTAGCAATGAAATTTTTAACGCCTATGATTGGTTTATTTTTGTCTCAACGTCATCTTTTCCTTAACGCAATGCAACGGACTCCTATGTGAACAGGCCCTTTCACGTGCAATTAAAATATGATAAATTTTATAGCGAGATTGGTGGTTTGTAATAGGATGAAAGAAGAACCGGTTCATTTGTAACAATTGTTTATTTGTCAAATAACAATGATACGTAAGGATAATACAAAACCAATTACATAATGCCTTTGGCCACAATTTTGGGGGTGAAGCATAAGACAAAACAGGGGGACATGAGATATGGACATATCAAAACACCCTTGTAAAGAATATTAAAAGTTAACTATGACACAATCTCAAGGAAAATGTGATTATTCACATTATAAAACCTCTTTGTGTGCATTATTTGTCTGTGCCGTTTAGACGCATCTAGGGAAAGAACTTTAGGGCCAAAAGTTAATTTTTCCCCTCTGATTTTTAAACAAACAATACAATGTGTCATTCTGAATTAACAATTTGTCAGAAGCAGAAAACTTAATCTTTAAAATGGTACCTCATTTATCGATTTTGGTTAAGTATGAAGGGAGAGAAAGGGATCGTCACAGAAAATCACTTTCTAGAAATAATATATATGGTTTTTCCATGCAAAAAGAATAATGTATACCTACATGGATGTTGCCAATAAAGAAACTCATTAATGAAATCAAAAAATGAGCAAACGATCAAGCAAACAATTTTTAAATTTAAAAGTTTAGTGCAACTGATAATGGTAAAATAAATGAAGCTAGTGCATGCACCATCTAGGAGAAGAAAAATTGTTTATAATGTTTACACTTTGATTTTTAAACAAACAATAAGAGGTATAATTCTAAATTAACAATTCGCACGAAGCGGAGATATTAATCTTTAAAATGATACCTCATTTATCGATTTTAGTTAAGTATGAAGGAAGAAATAAGGATAAAACAAAAATACATCTTTTAGAAATAATATATAGAGATATACTTAGAATTTATATGGTTTGAAAAGATTACAAAAAGGTCAGAGGGCATTCTTAATAAGTTGATATAAAAAAAATTCTCAAACACAAAGCAGTTTCCACAGAATGTAACATGAAAATGGACATGTGTTACTTGGTGCTCATGATACAAAAAAATTTAATAATGAAAAAATTTATTTACCAAATGCTTGTAATTTTCCAGAATGGAAGTCATCAAGTAACTGCAACAAGCCTTTTTCCATTTGGCGAAAATCAGTAGTATCTAATTCAAAACATATTTTCTATAAAAATTAAGAACTCTTTTACTTTTGTTTCTTATTCAACATACATTTTTTATATACACAGAATATCTGATACATAGATATATCTATGGTAATAAATTTGTACACAGAAAGCAGGATAAAGCAAATAAGATCCAATTTACAGGAAAAAAACATTTCTCGGATTTTGAATGATCTCTATGGAGTGATTATTATTTGGTTTAATAAATATAATAAAACTTTTGTCAGTTACCAATTTTCCTTCTCTGGAAAAGTCTGCTGCATCCAGGGTTCACAATTAAAGCTAAGCCCTACTCAAAACCAACTTTTTTCTTAAAAGGCTCATCAGAAATTGCTATATGAATTTGGCTAAAAGGTAGATTTGTGTTAAATATGGAATTTATTTTTAAATTTCACAAATATTTACAAGTTGTAGTGCTACACAAATATTTCTAACATGTTATAGTTTTGTATCACTAGTTTGTAAGTATTTTTTGCAATTTTAAAATTTGCTTATGGTGCTTTTTTTGCTCATAAACTTTAAAGGTAAAGAAACATGGATTAAGACATTCATGCATAGACTAGAGCTATTTTTGCACAACCCCCATTGTTTCAAGGTTATTGTCCCAAGCTACTACTGCATTGTCCTGTATTTGAATCGCAGTCAAAAAATTTATGCTTCCATGCCATCCTTTAATGGGGGAGCAACATATATTCTCCTATGGGGTGCTCCCATAATAAAGCAGTCAGAACTTCTGGTGTATATGGGTGAATATAATCCAGATAAATGCCACTTGCATTGTATAAAAAAATTTTATTAAGTACCTTTATAAAAAGGTTTTGATTTTTCTATCAATTCTGTTTTGTCCTTTTGTAGTTTTTACAGATAACTAAAGCTGTAAGTTTTAGCATTTAGGATTTTAAATTTGATATGCTATCCTGTAATTATGATAAAAATTTCATGAAATTCAGCTGTGGCCTATTGACTGATAAATAAAAGTCCAGTTGATCAATGCAATAATCATCAAGATCCTATAACAATGGCTACCATTTAGCAAATCTAAAACTTGTAGATACTGTGAGAAATCACCAAAAAAAGTAAGAATAACATGCACAGCAGTTAATAAGAACTTCAGCTACATGCTTAAATTTAAAAAAAAAAAAACTTTAGATACTAATTTAAAAAACTAAACTGGTTCAATTGAACAGTTTTACTTATGAAAAAAACAAATTTTTAAAAAATCTCTAGAATTTAATTTTAATATCTGCAAAAACTTGGGGGGAAAAAAAACATGCCACAACAAAAAGTTAAAATTCCCAGGGTCTAAACACATATAATCCTTAAAATTAAAGGTTAATTTTTTAAGAATCATTATATAAGATTTAAATCCAAATAAAAGGTTGTCTATTTCACAGAGTAGTATTTAAGAAAAATGGCTTGAATAGAAAATAATTACTAAGCGTGGCTGAAAGGGGGCTAAATCAAGACTAGTGCATAATGTTCCCAAAGGTTTACCTCATGGTGTAATCTTCAAAGCTATGCCAAGCATATAGTTAACAGATGACTAATCAATAGGCAAATGTGTATAATGTGTAGGTCTTTATGTTTACCCCTGAGCATAAAAATTTGAATAATCCTATGCTATACATATATTAGAATATTAAACATAAAATAAATATTATCGAAACATAATTTAATGATCTAAATTTTTCTGCTAAGAAAATTGGTTCATTAAATCTTCCATTTCTATAATTTATATGACCAAAAAATAAAGTGGTATCATATTTTGCCCCTAAGCAACTGTCCAAATTTATAGGTTTGTTAAAATATTTTACAAAATAAGGTAAGAAATAAAATTTAAAATCAAACCTGTTACAAAATATTAAATCGAAATATAAAATTAATCAGCTCAAAAACCACAGATTATAAACCTTTAATATTTGAAGCTTGAACAGGTTTAGGAGGCATTCTGACATCCGCTTTCTTCTTTCCATGATCATAAAAGGTTCCTGAACTGGAAAACGTCATTAAACTTTGCTTACTTGTTTGACTCACGGATAAAGAATTTGTTGTACACACTTGTATTTCTGATTGTGATTTTGCTAAAGTATTTTCACTCTGGCTTGGTCTGTTGCTTCTACCCCCTCCTACCCCTAAACTAGCAGAGGTACTTGCTTTTCTCTCTTTACTGTTGTACGATCCGATGGAATGTCGACTTTCGTTAGAAATTTTCGGAGGTAGTATTTCACCATCGGGTGAATCTTTTACTGGTACTCCATCATTTTCTTCTTTGACTGTTTCATCATCCACTGTAGATTTCATGTGTGCTGTATTATCTAATTCAGTTTCTTCCACAGGTTCCGTCGCCATAGATAAATATAAACAAACAAATGCAAAAATGCAGCCTTCTTCTCTGAAGTACAATTAAAAATCTACGAAACTATTTAATTTGGAAGTATAATGATAAAACTATACTTAAGTATTATACTGGAGATTAACTGAATACTTCAGTATAAAATTTTTTAAAAAATGGATCTGCCTTATAAACAATTCAAAAAGTTTTGAGTTTTCAACAACTATTCAGATGGAGTAACATTGAACAACCGGATACTCGTAAAGGTTGAAAACAAATCTTAGCCTGTGACATGTATTCGATTTCTGTTTATCGAAACAGTTCGATTAGATATTAGGTAGAGAGTTGGCAGTAACCCATTCCTTTCGACAAGAGGTCACTTTCGACTTTTACGTCAGGATGACGCTGACGAATGAATGGGAAGGAAACGAACCAACTTTTGCGACTTTTGCAATCTGTTTACTTCGTCATTAGTCACCCAGCTTTTCTTGGATGAAAAGACAAATGAATATATGCAGAGAAAATACATATAAAGATAGAATTGTTCAGATATATCAAAGGTGCACATTAGGGATATGAATTTATTTAGAGAAAAGCCATCTTAGGATGTTCTCTTCGAAATACTTTATCAGATTATTTTGGAATCTATGTTGTATGAATGCGCAAAAATAAAGGATGTGTCAACAATCCTCGTTGATATCTGTGGATATAAAAGTACAATATACTTTTAGTATGTGTAATGTGTGTTTGAAGTTTAAATGCAATTTTAAAAAACTAATTTTTATTACATTCTTGCCTGAGTTGTTACTCTACTATCTGTGAAATGTTTAAATGCGTACTCCTTAGAACTATCATAATTGTCATTTTATAATTTAGTTGGCTATCATTGATTATTTATAATAATCATTCTGCTTAAATAAAACTAATCTGACTTAAAATCTAACGCTACAGTTTTTAACAAGTTGTACTGTTGTGCGACTGAAATATTTGTAAAATAGTTCAGGGGCGGCTCCAGCCCAGAGTTCTGTATGTGTCATTCGGCAGTGTTTCTGTAATTATCAGTGGTCCTCTATATTTCGCTTACGTCTTCGTAGGTTCTCCTGTTGGTTTTCGTGGTCGTCTGACAATTACTATTTCTCCTGGTTCGTATGTCATAGTTCGACACCTTTTCTTGTCATAATCTTCTTTCATTTTTTTATGCTTCTTTTCGATCTCTTTGCGTGTTTTCTCTTGAATTTCTTTCGGGTCTTCCCATTTTTCTGCGTTTGCGTCTGCAACTTTCCTGAGGATACCATCATTGAATCTGGGCAAGTAGCCATGTAGCATCTCGAAGGGAGTTTTATCTGTGGTTTTGTTAACTACGTTGTTTAAATTTCTTTCAGTTTCTTTAATTCGTAAGTCCCAGTCTTTACGACGTTGGTCCTTCATTGATGCCGTTATTGTTGATAAGATGGTTTTATTAACTCGCTCTACCATACAATTTCCTTGTGGATGTTGCGTACAATTTAAGGTATGATGAATTCCGTTATCTTGGCAGTATTGTTCTAACTGACGAGAGGTGAAGCAAGTGTCTCTGTCGCTGACAATTCTATCTGGTAATCCAAATTCTTCAACAAAATTTTTGAGAGCTTTTAAGACATGTAGCGTTGACGTATTCTTGACTGGAAAGAGTCGTGTGAATCTGGTGAAGTTATCAATTATTACTAGCAAGTCTTGATTTCTTCGAGAACTTTTCACAAATGGACCCAGATGATCCATGTGTATAAGAGAGAAAGGTCGTTTTCCTGACTTAATGGGGTGCAAATAGCCTTGTTGTTTTCCTCCTGGTACTTTGTTCATCAGGCATTCAAAGCACATAGATATGTCTTCGTAAGTAACGCTTTACATAAGGGAACCAATATAATTCTTTAATTTTGTTGGCAGTTCTGTCGACTGAGAAGTGTCCCATCAGATCATGGAACTTCACTGCGGTACTTTTCCTCATGCTTTTGGGGATTACGTAAAGTAGCTTTTCTTTTCCCTTCTCTTTAACTTTTCTATACAGCTTATTTCCTTTAAAAACATAATTGCATATCTTCTGTTTGTCGTCTGTTGTCCTTTCACACTCATCTTTTCGAAAAATGTCTATTATTTTCCTTAATTCTGGATCTGCATGTTGGATTATTAAAACTTGTTCTTCTTCACTAAGTGTAAGACAAACTTCTAAATTTCGTTCTATTATGCTTGTCATAGTATCTTCTGCCTCTAAAACTGGAGCTCTGCTCATCGCATCGACGTGACTCATCTTTGTACCCGGTCTATGCTTTACCTCCATATCAAATTCCTGAATCAGATCATACCATCGAGCTACCTGGGGAATCGTCGTTTTCTTCGATTTCATGTAAATTAATGCTTGGCAGTCAGTAACAATTGTAAACTTAATTCCAAGGAGATACTGTCTTAATATGTCAAGTGTCCATACAATGGCCATTAATTCTAGCTTACTTGAGTGGTAATTCTTTTCTACATCAGTTGTCTTCTTACTTACGCGATACACCAAATGCCATTTTCCATCGTCTCCACGTTGAAGTAGCATTCCGCTTAATCCATCTGAACTCGCATCTGTGTGTACTTCCGTCTCTAATGTGGGGTTATAGTGAGCTAATACTGGTTGATTACTAAGAATTTCTTTCAAAGCTTTAAAAGCATTCTTCTGTTCTTCTTTCCACTCAAAATCTTTATTTTTCTTAGTTAATCTACTCAATGGTTCGGCCGTCTCCGCGTACTTAGAAACAAAAAGCCTAAAAAAACCTGTAAGGCCTAGAAATCTTTTTACTTCATAAATATTCTTAGGTTCAACGTATTCTTCAATAGCTTTTATTTTCCTTAGACCTGGCTTTAAACCATCGGCATTTATTACAAATCCCAAAAATTGCACTTCCTTTTTACCAAATTCGCACTTAGCAAGTTTAAGAGTAAGTTTCGCGAATCGTAGACGCATATGCCACGTAAAATATATGAATTTAGCTCATAATTTTTAGTTCAGCAATCTGTTTTTTTACGAATTTTTGCCGGAAAAACTAATTTACCAGTGCTGCCACCTAGTGACAGCAAACGCTACATGCGTGGTGGTCCATATTTAAACCACCACCATTGAAATTACTAAAAAAAGATAAGAAATTATGCAGATAAATTAAACTTTTCTATTTAAAATAAATAAGTAACAATCGTAAAATGAAATTCCAGAACTTCCGTGCATCTGTATACTAACAACTTAAAAAAACTGGAAAAAACTTCTCACTACAAATTTCTGGTTTGAAACAAAAATGATCCTCTCTGAAAATATAGACCCATAGAGTGCTGCCATCTGTTGTTTCTGAAGCACACTAATGTGTTAAATGTTTACAGGAATTTATAGATAAATTTAGAGAATGATTTAGCTGTTATAAAATAAATAAAATAGATGGCTCAAAAATGAACCACTGCCCCTGAAGGGTTTAACACCAGTGATGGCTATGGTTAATTTAATTAAGGGTTCTCGTAAAAATGGTTAGTAGAGGTTTTAAGATAAAATTACTTTACAATGGAATATTGTGCTGAGTTAAGATAAGTTGAATTTAAATGATCTATTAACAAAGAGTGGTTAAAAGTTAGAAAACACAGAAAATATTTTAATTCAATTTTAATAGATATATAATTTTTAAATTCTATATTATTTGTATTTTTTATAGTTTTAATCTTAATTTTTATTTATTTATTCTAAATTAATATTTTATTTTATATTTTATTTGTTTTCATTTAATAAAAAGACATACACACACAGAAAAGAAGAAAGGAAAGAAAAAGTGTCTTTAGGAGGAGGTCAAGAAAGAAACAATTGTCCCAACGAGTGAAAAAAAAAAACAGAAAAACGCGAGTGAGAGGGAAGAATTAGTCCGGCGCTGGCTGAGCAGTACTGGGCCGCTTATGGAAAGCACTAACCCATCAATCATAATCGGGGAATTCAGCAATCCTCTTGTTAGGAATCTTGTGGATATTGTTATAAGAGTTGACCGAGAGCTGTTGAGAGATCCAGGGCCGTGCTTAGGAGTGGGTGAACTGGGCAACCGCCCAGGGCCGCTAAAAATTTAGGGCCGCCATTTTTTATTCCTCATCTCAACACTTTTCTAAATGTTATGGGTTTTTTAAGAAATTCCTCATTTTTTGCGGTTTCTATAATTCAACTTATAAAAAAATATATGTTTCGATTTTTTGAAAAGAATCGTAGAAAGAATCTTAATTGACAAACTACCCTTTTGGTTCGAAAAATTTCTCGGTTAGAAAAATATGATTTATCTTCTGTATTCAGTTATAGTAAAACCTTGATTATCAATCCTTTTTTTTCAATATCAGTTTCTACTATTTGTCAGTCATTACATACAGTCATTTGAAGAATTATAAACCGTTTTGTTGGAATCTGTCCGTTTTCACGAAATAGTTGCAAACTGAGAAAAATGTGAACATATCTTTGTGAACGAATACAATACCATTTGGTCAAATGTTTGGTCTATTCAAAGCAAACAATAGACAAGACTCGAGGGAGTGTAAGACAAGTAAGTAAATGCACTCCAAACCTGTTGGGAAGAGGCCGCTTTTATTCCCACACATTGTGGGATTAGCGTATTGGCTAAAGGCACAACCTACGTAAGATCTATGATGCTGCCATCTATATCCAGAAATTTGAACGATTTGTATAATGTAATATATATATATATATATATTAAATATATAAATATACATATATATACATATATATGTGTGTGTATATATATATATATATAAATATATATATAAATATATATATAAATATATATATATATATATATATATATATATATATATATATATATATATATATATATATATATATATATATATATATATATATATATATATATATATATATATATGTATGTATATATATATATGTATATATATATATATATATATATATATATATATATATATATATATATATATACATATATATATATATATATATATATACATACATATATATATATATACACACATACATACATATATATACAGTCGAACCTCCATATATCGAAGTAGTAAAATGCCGGAAAAAAATTCGATATAAAGAAATTTCGATGTATAGAATTGATCTTAGTTTTATCATAATTCTCCTAAAACATTAAAATTAAAGCGAATTTTCGCATACGAAACTCCATTTCCAATTTATATACGAATCACATTAAATGAAAGTTAATAACTAAAAAATAAATTAATGTGAAAGATTTATTGAGTACTATATACTTTAAAAAAAATCAATAATCCAGTTAGTGGTTACAGTGATCACAGTTACATTCTTTTAAAAAAACTACGAATATCTTGCCGAACAGCCAGTTTTGCGGAAAGTTCATCAAAGAAATGCTCGCATTTATTCAGTCCATTAAAAACTTCATCAGGGACGTTTTCCACGAATTGAAGTCCACGAAGTAGTGTTTCAAACGTCAAAAATTGGGAGATTTTACTCAAAATTAGAATAAAATCTCCCAATATGTCGTTAAAAAAATTTCGATATATAGAGATTTTTTCGATATATAGAAACAGTTTTTCTATGTAATGAACATGGAGATTTGCTAAGAGTTCGATATATAGAAAATTTCGATATAGGGAAGTTCGATATATGGAGGTTCGACTGTATATATATATATATATACAGTGGTACCTCACGGGACCAAAATTTTTTTCCGTTATTAGGAGGTGTCCGCTATTGGGGAGGACAACATTTTTATAAAAAAAGTTTTTGTTCTTGAATTGAATTTGTTCTTGAATGACATTTCATTGAAAATTACGGCTGCAATTTTAATTAAAAAGGGAAAATTAATTAGGCAAGAAAATAATAACTATTTACTACTTTTCCTTTTAAATGTGTGCTAATCCCTTTATCTTGCATTAAATAATCCCAAAATACAATGTATAGTAGTTAAATTATTTTAATTATATATATGCATATATATGTATATATATGCATATTTATATATCTATATATATATATATATATATATATGGATATATATATATATATATGGATATATATGTATATATATGCATATTTATATATATAATATATATATATATATACACGTATATATTACATTATACAAATCGTTCAAATTTCTGGATATAGATGGCAGCATCATAGATCTTACGTATTAGATGTTGTCCAAAGCTTCATGGCCAAAGGCAAAGGTGGTGGGGATAGCAAAAGTGTTGGGAAGAAGGGGTCTGAACAACACCTTCTCTCAGCGGAGCATCATCTCTTTCCGCTGTGAGAAGGTGTTGGTCTGAAGGCTGAAGGAGTGAGGTAAACAAAAAATGGCTTTTACTTGTTCTCTCTATCATTATAATGGATTTTATTTCCCACTTCTCG
Organism: Dolomedes plantarius; assembly: GCA_907164885.2. Lineage (NCBI taxonomy): Eukaryota > Metazoa > Arthropoda > Arachnida > Araneae > Dolomedidae > Dolomedes > Dolomedes plantarius. The sequence continues at coordinate 186,290,581 of OU015492.1, read as the reverse complement.
AAGAATTGAAAATATTACAAAGCAGGTACAATCAGTGTGCTTTGAATACGGATTGTACGCCTGTCCTCCTTGACACTTATTTCTAATGAAAATGATCTCTCATTATCTTTGGACTTTTCAATTATAATAGACAATTTTGCTGCTGAGGAAGCAAGACAAATTGCTTTATAACCAACGAATTCATACATGTAAGTATTTGTTTTTAACAATTTACATTTTCTAAATCGTGTAAATAATCTTTCCATTGTTTCATTATTCACACAAATTGATTAATTTTATATTTTAGTGGACCAATTGTAATTTCAGGTATAATTTTCTTTTACGTAGCTAGAATGTAGGTTTTTTTAGTATCGAAACGTAATGTATATAAAAGTAACAATTAGTAAAATCAGTAGTGGATGCAGTTTTTTTCGGGGTTGTGGGGGGGGGGGGATCGGGGTTGTCTTGCAAGATCCATTGCTCAGTACGTAGGGAAATTTGATTGCCAGTAAATGTGTTTCGCCCAGGGCCGCTAAAACCCTAAGCATCGTCCAGGGCCGCTAAAATCCTAAGCACGCCCCTGGAGCGACCCTACGGAAAGTTCGGATATCGAAATCCCTCCTAATGTCCTCATTAGAGAGATATCTGAAAGCCTTTCTAATACAGAATTTTATTTTGGAAGCGTTCAATGAAATCGATGGTAGATTTGGCATCTTGGTTCCCGACAGGTGCAGTATAGAGAGCCATTGGAAGAATTACTGACTTATAGAGTAGCACTTTATTCCTATTATTAACACGGGGGCCGAGAAAGAGGGAGCGTAGCGATTTAACTGACCGATCATGTGGATTTTGACATTTTGAATGTGGGGTTTAAAAGTGAGCCGCCAGTCGTAGGTTACACCCAGATACTTCACAGAGTTCTCCAAGTTAGTAACCGAGTTGGCTATATAAATGCTACAGCACTGAGTCGGCGGTAATCACCATACGACGCCAATTGCCATTTGACTTTTTCACTTTATGTAATGGGCTGACCCATGGACATTTAAAAGAGTGAACAATACCCTGAGCCATTCGGATTTCAAACTCTTTTCGCGTTGTGCATGATCTCTCGCGAGATAATCGCCGAGGCTTTGAAAACACAGAAGGTCAATTCGTTTCATTATGATGAAAATCTACATTTGATTCATTTTCTAAATTTTGATGGATCAATGACGTCCAGAAATTCCACAAACTCCACAGTTCAGTGTTTTCGGCACAATTGTGCTGAAAGTTTGTGGAGGTTAGTTTTACACTGAACTGTTTTTTAATGTAACGAACTATTTGAAATTTGCAGGGTCTGGTGAGTTCAGCTGTAGCGTGCATGAGACAGTTATGCACGATATCAGCTAAGAGATTGAAATGGTTTAGAAAATGGACACATATTGTTGGAGTGTTCTTTGAATTTATTTTGATGTCGGTTACGGGATGAGATCCGGCTTTTTTGGCATGTTAAATACCTACCATTTCGACGAAAATTGACTAACTTGATCTCGAAGGGAGTAACGTGGCTCAATTTCTTGTTTATTTAATTTTTCTACCTGAGTTTCAAGGGATAATAAAACTCGAATGTTCAGGGCCCGATTATGAACACTGGTGGCCCCTGGGCAGATGTTATTTGGGGGCCCCCCTTACGAACATTTATAAAAATAAGAACTATCTATGGGCTATACATACTATTAGAAGTACTAGGTTCGTACACCAAGGGGGTTTTGGGGCCCCCTAGCATCAGGGGGCCCTGGGCAAAGTCCCGATTTGCCCATGCCATAAAAAGGCCCTGCGAATGTTTGTACTAGTACTCACAGCATTACCAGTAGTAGGTAGTATAAGTCCGTTAATTTTTATCAGCCCTCCAAACCAATTAATTCTGTTAAAGTTTGACTTGAAGCAGCAATAATGGGTTAAATATTGTTGGGTAATCTGGAGAGTCATAAAGCTCATAACTGAAATCATTTTTGGCAAGTTCCCGCATTCGAGATAACAAATATGAAGAGCCTTTATCCCCCAGTTCAAGTCCCGGAAGTAGTGTTCGAATTTTAAATTTTTTGCCTCTCAGAGTAAATTTTGATCATTCGTATTCCATGTTTTGAATATTTATCCTCCTTAGAATTCTTTAGAATCAAATCTTGAACTAAATTAAGAATATCTTACTCAATTTCAGCAACATAATCGACTTTCATAGCATCTACGGATATTTAACATAGCGAAAGTTGGGCTTCTAGTTGAGCAAACCATAACACAAGGTTTGATTTCTAAAAAGGAGAAGATTTAGCCGTCATGAGCACAAATTGAGAAGAATATGTATATTTCTTGTTTGTCTTCCATAATTTAAAATAATTAAACAAGCACTAAAAAAAATATACGTTAACCCCAAATCTGAACAAATTTAAAATAATTCTTCTAATACCAGCCACTATAAAATGCACACATCACACATCTTCACGAATAAATTAAGCGATAATTCTTGGCTCGTCAATGCATCCTTGGTTCTTTGTTATGAAGATGCTCTTAGTCGAAATGAATAACACGTCCAGCTTCAGGAATTTTGACCGAAAGATTATTTCAAAATGTATGTAGGTGAGTTCTAGAATTTAGACGTATTTTCATAACCCATTTTGCAATAATCATCCACCATAAAATGATGCGCATTGCGTATTTTTATTAACTTGTCTAATAATTGTAATAATACTGGTACAATGATACTGGTTCCAAAGAAAATTTTAAAAAAAGAGAAAGAAACATTCAGCAAATATCGACTTCGGATTCTAGTGATTATGTAACTGACTTTTGTTTTTATTTTTACCATGAAGTTCTTGTTTTCATACTTCGTTGATAATGCAAAAGATGTAAAATAAACGCAACTTCCAAACGCTATGTTTGTGACTAGCTACCAAGCATCTACTGTGTACATTTAGAACTATCACTAATCAAATATGTCATCTTTAGTGCTGTCATCTAGTGGCAAATATATGAAACGTAAGTGTATTTCTAATCTATCTTTATATAAAACAGTTCCGTGACTGACTGACTGACTGACTGACAGATAACGCAGAGACAAAACCGCTGGACCTAAAGGGCTGAGATTTAGCATGGCGATTCTTCTTATACTGTAAGGGTGCATTAAGAAAGATTTTTAAAAAATTCTACTTAGATTTTTTTTAATTAAATTTTTAAGCTTTTTTGTAACTTTTTTTAAAGTTTGCATTTAAAATAATAATTTCAGGGTTATGAAATTTATATCACGAGAAAGATCATAAAAATTCCTTTACAATGAAATTTCGAATCTTTACCTCCATTTTCTGATTTTTGGTGAAGTTTTAAAGATTAATTTTTAGAATTTAATTTATTAAACGCTGATCACGAGAATTCTTTTCTTTTTGTGATATTTTAAATTAATTTTGCGTCACGTACATAACAACGAGATAAATTGACAAAAGAATGTTTCAGGTAGTCTGTTCTAACGAAACTACAGCGGGTTATTAATGTAGGATTACTTATCGGTGGTTAGCTTCTTCTTCTTCTTCTTCTTCTTCTTAAAAAAAAAAAAAAAAAAAAAAAAAAAAAAACTCATTTTGGTACTTTTTTTGTTTAACTGTTTACTGCTACTGGGTTTGTCGCACTTCCAAAATTATAACTCGCGTCGGAGGACAATTTTTTTCCGGAGGACCAATATTGGGGAAAGGAATCCTTCGTTAAAAACTATTAAAATACATTAAGAGATAAAATTTAACCACTAGACTAATCGAGATGGAAATTTTTAAAGAATTTAATCAAATTAGTATGTTTTGTGGATATCATATTAAACCTATATATAAAACAATTTCGTGACTGACTGACAGACCTCGCACAGAGCAAACCGCTGGACCTAAAGGGCTGAAACTTTGACAGCCGATAGACACTGTCTGTAATTCAGATGATGCCGTTAATCATCCGGTAGAGTTTTTAAATTCCCTTAAACCACCGGGTCTTCCATACTATAAGCTCTCTTTGCGGAAGGGCACATCCGTAATGCCTCTTCGGAATTTAAAACCACCTAAATTGTGTAATGGTACCGCAGTTTAAAGACACGGATTCCGAACATCTACAAACATCCCTGTCTGAGTGAGGTACTGGACCTGCAGACTACGGCTGACCATCGACCAACACATTCGGCCTTCAACTGGCGAATAAGCTAGTGGCGCAAAACACCGGTGGATGGATTATCTGTCTCCATGAGTAAAGATATTGCCAGAAAAAGAAATAATTTCACTACTTGAAGGAATTTTTGGGTTTTTAACATTACACCATACCCAGAAACTTACTGCCGAAACAAGCGAAAAATGTTAAATGCACGTAATGATGAATTTTTGTACTATAGAACTTCTGTCACTAAACTTCAAACTGTTGTAATTCAATTCGTAGGAATAAAAAATTTAGCAAAACTATGGTTTTCCAAAAAAAAAAAAAAGCGGAAACACAGAACTGTATTGAATTCTCTCCTTTCTTAATTTCAAAGCCTGGCCCTTAAACTCTTTACAATGAACGATTTCTTTTTAAAGCAAGCAATTAATGATCAGGAACACTTAGTTTCTTAAAATCCTCAGTATAAACAAAGATTATATCATGGATATACTGGAAAGTTAGATTGTATTGGACTTTAAAAAATTGCACGTTTTTCACAAGTTTCCTGTAAAACATAATACAAAGATCAGTCCCTGAGGGTGCAGTATGTTATTCTTTCCTGCTAAAGAGGAAGATTTATACAACCGAATTATAACTCTGTTTTAGGAAGTTTAAATATTTATGCCACTGAATCACGAGGAACCTAAAATTATGATAATTTTTTGCTATTTTGGTAATCTATATAAACACGATGTCGTGTTTATATAAGCCAAGAAAAATTTTCTGCTCCTTAACTGACAAAATTTCGTGAAACTCTTAGATGTTTCTAATGCAAAATAAGACATCTCCAAAGTACCCAGCAGCTGTGCATTCAAGTTTCTTTCTCATTATAGACTCCTCAGAATAGAATAAATAATGTAACTGAAATAAGTATGGATGCATTTAGCAGCACGTATAAAACCTGGAACTAGCACCACTGTGATTAGTTGTCTTCCTTACCAAACTGCTGCTATAAGATTGAAAATAAGGATTCGGAGTTCTCCCCCTTCCATCTTCTGCTCAGAGCCTTATATAGCAGTTTACCCTCCTTTAGCCCCCATTTTTCAAAAAGTCAAAAAGTGTAATCGCAAAAGATTTTATTTTAGCCGACAGATGGCAGCAGTGAAATTCGAAGTGCAATACATACTACAGTAACCACCGCTTATAGTGATCAGTGGTTATAAGAATCAACCGTTTATAAGAATCAATATCGCGAAAACAAAAACAAATGTATTATTTCCATGTTCAAATTTTCGCTTTTAAGAATCAATCCACCGGTTTTAAGAATCAGTTTACACTCTTCGCTTTCCTTTCATTTTTCCAAAAAAGCCACTTAAATTCTCAAAAGGCACGAAGTTCTTTCCTTTTTTTTATAGAAAGATTAATAAGATGGGATGGAATATAGTCGTAAAATTCATCCCTTTCTTTGTTACACATAACATAAGTTTCCTCTTAAACTCTTTAGCACAATACTGTCCTATTAGCTTGACCCAGGGGCATCTTTACCCTTTCGGGTCAGATTTCACTTTTCTCCACTGACAAACAAAAATAGGGACCCCTTTTTTCCCCCACCTCCCACATCCTGGTTGCGGCTTCCTGGACCTTAAAACACATAAATCTTCGAAGTGTCCACGTCCACTATCACTTAGGCAAACGTGACATTAGTAGATTCAGCACGTTATCAAACCGTGAAACGTAAGCTAGAAGGTGAATCTTCGTCTGAAACTATTAGTATTGAAAGAGGTATAAACAACCTCCTGAAAACTTCCTTACGTCAAACTACCATAGAAAACTTTTTCTTGCTCCCTTCCTGTAGCTGAAATGTTAAAACTGTTAAGAAGGTATGTTGTAACAAATATTGGATTTTTTTCTTCTCTTACTATAATCATGTGTATCTACTTATAGGTCTAGAAATTAAGTTGTATTTTTAAAATTATAAAAAATAATTTTAATAAAATATAATTAACGTAAATTAAAAAGTATTTTATGGTAAATTATCTAATATATGTATATATAGGTGTGTGCCTGTCCAAAAACCTAAATTTCGGCTATAAGAATCAAAAACAGTAATAACAAACGCGATTCTTATAAGCGGAAATCACTACTGTACTTGCGCGAGGTGACCTGATTTTACCGAAACATTTTTTTAGTCTGTTTCTATTCATATCAGGGACAGTAATTTCTTACACAGAGAGTTATCAGACTCCATTTTTGCTATTCTGAATAAACTGAAACTGAATGAGTAAAACAACAGGTCTGTGTCGGATTAACCCTTCAGCGGGCGCGCCAATTTTTGGAACACCAGCAGGCGCGCGTGGCACAAAGTGCAACGTCTCTTTCAACTTTGATTACTCCTTTTGTAATGATTTTTTTCCCAAATTTAAAATAATAATTCTGTGTTTTATGACAAGATATAAAATGTCAATAATATTGAGATATATTTGCAATTAAAGGCAAAGAATGCAGATACAATCGCCTTATTTCAAAACTGTCCGGTTTATTGGATCTAAGGACAACTTGACAATAGATTCCAATTATGTCCAGAAACCTAAAAAAAAAAAAAAAACAGAGATTGTCCACCTTCGTGATATGCGGGATACCGTGTAATAGCTGCACATTTGATCGACTACAACAACTCCTGCTTTTGTCGTATTGTAATCCAGTATAATCGCTGGTTACACCCATACATAACCATATTTTATATAAAGTATCTGGTAATGTAATCATCGTAGAAACATGAGGTTTTATGTTATTTGAATCTAGATGTTTTAAGCCAAGAAAAAATCTTTAAGAATAGTCTGACGGGGATCCCTATGATAAATTTCGCAAATAGTTTTTAATATACTGAGGCGTTAAAAGGAGCAGAGGGTACATCACTAGCATTTCTAGTGAATAATACCAGTTCTTCACTCCTGGGAAAGGTGATTCAAATTCATGATTTTGAATTAATCTATTGACTTTCGACAAAAATTTTAATATAATTTCAGTAAAACATTTATGTTAAAGTAAAATGTAATTTATAATACAGATAATGTCTTAATTTTCGTAGGTCCCTCAACTGTGGGTGACTCAATGTGCATTTACTGCGTTTATTCTGCAACCTATTGTCGCTGCTGACCATTTGGAGAATTAAAAAAAATAAATAAGATCATCTTTATTATTATTTTTTTCCAAACCTTCATCGTGGTGTTGGGTGTATAGGTTGCAGGGTAACTGCGGGTATTTAACAAGACTGGAAACATTCAAACAGTGCAAGACCTATTTAATAGCAGCATACTGTTGGGAACAAAGGATTATTCAATTTAAGTTTTTAACTAACTTTGCTAATCAAGTTGTAGGACATGGTTTCCTATGAAACCTTATAAGTTTCTTTGTACGGTTTTACATATTTTGTTGTGGTAGGAGAGAGAACATATGTGGTCTCACCCAAAACTGCATACTCTTAACGGGCAGCGGTTAAATCTTTCTCTTTCCCTTAGAGAGAAAAAAGAAATAGGTAATACATACACACACACACACACACATATTATATATATATATATATATATATATATATATATATATATATATATATTGTAGCGAACTGAGGTAGGTTCGTAGTTGCAACCAGTAGATGAACTAAACACACTAGGTATACATCAATCGTTACTTAAACAAAACAAATGCAATTTATTGAGATAATTGATGATGATGAAATATGTACACTGCACGTATGCAAGATGAAACTTCGGTAATCTTAAGAAATATCACACTCGATGTAATCGGCGTGGGGCGGAGTAAGAACAAAGCAGTCCGCTGGGCTAGCAGAAAATGACTCTGCTTCAATGATGATGAAAACGGCACTGCGTCCTGATGGGAAAAGGGCTCCCAACAATATCAACGGTGGTGACCACTGCACGCACCCGGTAGCGATGAAAAACAGAATATAAGTAGAAGGGACTCCTCACTGGAAATTTCGGTAGCAAAGGCTACTTCCACGAAGACTGGTCTCCGAACAAAATTAGCGGAGTATGTTTACTCCTACAGGAACTTAATCGTCGCTGCAAACAGTCACAAGGGACTTTGTACCGATAGACACGGACGGACGAGACGCGTGCTCTGATACCATCCTCAACTTTCAAAACTTTAATCTTTTTAATTATTAAATTAAAACCGCCGAACTCAAAAGAAGCGGACAACAGAAACAGCTGTCATTCCGGGTGGGCCAGCTCCTTTCCGTTTCGCAAATTTTTTATGTAGTTATTAAAATGGCTACTAAAATGGCTTTAACTAGTTATTAAAATGACAGGTAAAAATTTGGGCCAGTTTGCTTTATCTATAGCTGTGAAAATTCAGATTTACTTCAATTTTTCTCTTAACCGTCCCATTACTGGTGCGTTTACCCTAAATTCGTAAAAGTAAGATTGGTTATGGCGGCACTCTTTATAACGATATTCACGAGAAAGCTATAAGTAGCTCTATCGGGAATATTATCTTATCAAAAAAAAAAAAAAGTTACAAAATGGTATTAAAGATTTGCAAAATGTGGGTTGTTGAATCTGTTGCCATACATTTTGATGACACTGTTTTTGAAATTAAAAAAAACCTATAAGAAAATTTAATTTTGAATTTCTTTGGCTCATAAAATGAACAATTTTTAACGTAATTTTCGTACTATAAGACGAACCTGGCAATAAGACGAACCTCAAATTTATGGAAGGATTTTTAGAAAAGAATATTTTGTATTTTGTTAGGTATATAAAGGTATTTTCAATTTCTTACTTGATAAAAATAAAATATATACATAATAAATATAATAAATAATGTATATAAAATATATATAATATACGGGGTTGTAAATAAAGTAGAGGAAACGTAACCCAAAAAGTCGCAGAACATCGGGCATGCGCAAACAGGATATCGGAGCAGTGGGGTGGTACTGTTATCGATGTGTAGAGTACATAAAACCGTCGATGAAGGGGTAGTTGCTGCGTGGCGTTGAAGTGGACAGTGTCGTTTCTACCGCTCTAAATCATGTTAACAAAAGGTGATCAGCGGTCGTGGATTAAAATCGAGGCTGCCCATGGCAAAAATGCATCGCAATGTTATCAAGGATTATCTGAAGCCTGTGGCGAGAATGCGTTACCATATAGGAAGGTTGCACGATGGGTCAAAGCGTTTAGTCCAGTCGGACTCAGACTGCGGATTTGCACCGTACAGGTCGGCCATCCATTCCTCAACATCACGTTGGCATCGTGAGTGGTCTTCTTTCCATAGACCGTCGATGGACTGTCCGGGAAGTATCCGTTGAAGTTGGTCTCAGTCATCAAACGGTGTGGCCCGTATGAGGAAAGTTGCTTCCCGCTGGGTTACACATCGACTCACTCACGTACAGAAAAGGCACCGGTATGCTCTGGCTGGTATCCACCTCTACAGATACCGCAATGACGGAGACGCATTTCTTGAGCGTATTGTCGCCATTGATGAAACGTGGGCTCAAGCCTATGAGCCTGAATTAAAGCGTCAATCTAATGAATGGCTTCACCCAGATTCCCCCGTATCCATAGAAGTACCGTCAGGAATCCAGTCGGGGGAAGGTTATGCTGATTGTGGCATACGACTACGAGGGTGTCATTCTTACGCATGCTGTGCCTCAAGGAGAAACTGTAAACGCAGACTACTATTGCCGATTTCTACAGCACCATCTGCGCCCGGCTCTACGGCGCAAACGTCCACGTTTATTGAGGGACAATCTCCCTATCGTGTTGCATGACAATGTTCGTTATCATGTTGCACGAGCTGTAAATAATCTTTTGCGGCGGTGGTCTTGGTGGGTGTTGGAACACCCTCCGTACTCACCTGACATGAGTCCTTGTGACTACGATCTCTTTCCTAAGTTGAAAGAACCCCTTCGAGGCATCCGATTTCCTGACGTGCCGTCTGTGATCCGACCAGCAGGGCGCTCCGTCGCCGACATCAACACACAACACATTGCCAACGGTATCCTACGACTTCCTGACATCTGGAAAAAGGTAAACGACTTTGCTGGTGATTATATTGAAGGAATGTAATATAATTTTTCTTGTACGTTAATTAAAAAATGCTTTCCAGGTATGTTGCCATTACTTTATTTACAACCCTCGTATAGGGGCTGGGGGTGCCTTGGGTGGATTGCAGATCTGTACTGTATATCCGGCATCCTCCAGCCCCACAGAAATTGAAAATGCATCTGAACTTGGGAAATTAACCCTCTACTGTGTATTCAGGCTCTTGCTACGCAGTGACCGACTTTCAGGTGTTTCATGGACGATAGACCTTGTAGGTCTGGGGGTCCGAGGTGTCAATTCAAGGTTACAACCCTCGTATTTAATGTGTATAATAAAATATTCATTTTATTTTAATGTTACCTTCGGACCATAAGACACACTCCAATTAAGTCGATATTTTTTATGTAAAAAGGTGAGTCTTATGATCAGAAAAATATGGTATTACACAAATGATAATCTTTAGTTCTACGTGCATATTATGTCTGCGGACCTACTGCACGTTGTTCTTCGTTTGCACGAGATTTTTTCTTTATTGTGTCGTAAAAAAAGTTTTATGAAGAGGAGAAAAGAAAAAAAACGGTATGTCAAGACTTGGAAGCTGCTGGACCTAATCGGAAACATTTTTTAACACGGCCCTAGATCCATAGACAAGGTTTGTGGCGAATTTTAGAGATAAAGTTTATTACAGATTTTATAACTCAGTAAACATGATAAAAAGAATTCAAAATACGCTCTTAAAAACTGCATTTGTATCAATAGACTGAAAATGGATCAAATCACATTTTTATGAAATTTTTGTGTAAGATTACGAATTTTTGATTAAAAGTAGATTAGCTGTTTTGAAAAGAAAATAGTTACACATTCATTTGTTTTAGTGACTGAAAAATGGTCTAGTCAAAATATTAATTTTATGTAAGAAAACAATTTCAAGTGAATAAATGCAAAAGTCGGAAATAAATACCTTTTTGGGATTTCTAAAAATCAATTAATGTTTATAAAATATAAATAAATCTCATTACCTCCTTTTATCCTCCCAATTTTTATTTATTTATTTATTTATTTGTGTGTGTGTGTTTGTTTTTGTTTATTTGTTTTATCAGGGTGTAATCTTTTCCGGTTTTGTTTAAGTTTAAACTTCTGCAAATTTTAGATAAAGTGGACTTACTGCGAAACTGTTCAAACGCTCTTATTGAATTGAAGATCAAATCATTATCAGTTAGAGCTTGAACTTCTCTGGTTTTTATCTTTCTTCTGATCCCACAATCACTTCCGAAGAGAAAGTAAAATTTGGAATGCAGCAGACCCGTTGTCACAAGCAAGGAATGTAAGCTTTTTCACGGGACTTTGAATCTCGGATGGTTGGTTGGGTTTTAAACGTCACGGTTATAATTTGTTACGTGAAGGCAATACAAACCGGTAATTACAGTTAAAAGTCGATACTAACAGCTAGAAACATCCATGTCAATCTTGTTCTCAATCATAGAAGCCATCTTAAGTAATAAGAAGAACTCTGTGCCCCTCTCCCTTTAATAAACGTCAATTAACCAAGAACCCGTTTTGGCAAAACTAGGATAGTAAAAACAGAAATTTTTAAAATCTCAAAGTGGCTTCATCCAAGAGGCTTTTAAGACAGTAGATGACTTGGAGGTTCTTCATGAAGCAACAAGCAAACTACCCCCCCCCCCCCCCCAACACACACACACACACACACAAAGCCCTTTAGAATTCATAGGACCTAACGTTGATTACATCTTTATATTAATGAAACAGAAATGGACCCATTTCAAGTTCTCGCTGTGGTTCTATCAATAAAAGAAAACCACTACCCTACTACTGATGGCGAAAGTTTGGTCATTCTCCCCGAGATCTGCTGCAGTTGCCCATTTTAGATTTTTGTCAGAGCATGACTGTTTGCCTACTTATCTTCATCGTTTTAAAATTGTCGACTTATTTGTAATTTATCCAGTTCAGGACAAGTTTTAAACACTAAACCATTGAATAGAAGTAATGCACCATGAAGAAGGTGGAAAGGTTCCAAAGTTCTAGAAAGCTCTCGACAGCTAATAGCTTAGTTGTCAAATGCTCGTCATTTGCCAACAATACAGCGGGACTTAAACCCATCGACTCTGTCATAGAAGATTAGCATCCTAATCTTTGAAATCTTCGATGGAAGAATTGGCTTTGGATCCCTCCATTTTCTCACAAACCATTTGACTATCCTATATATATAACACAATATGAAAGAAAAATGAGATAGCTTATACTTGAGTAAATTATCAGTGGATGGAATTCGATTTTATCTATAAATAATTTGTAAGATTTGGTAGCGATTATTTCTATGGCTTCTTTTGGCAATATACCAATTGTTTCTATGGCTTCTTTTGGTAGCGTAACAATTGTTTCCATGTCTTAAAAACAGGTACTACATGGATCATTACACTCTTTAGCATTCTAGAAATGGTAGCTGTTAAACGGATACTTATATAACATGTACATATACAAATACACAAATGAACACACACGCGCTCGCGCACGCGCGTGTGTGTGTGTGCAAATGCTTGCTTTCAAATTTTATGCAATTTTCATTCAAAAATTTCCTTTTCTAACAAACAACTTTCCTTAAACGCAATCTATAAACAACCTAATTTAAAAACTATATAGCCCTTTAGCCACGATTCGACATCTTTCCCGAACAGTGAATGGCGCCGTAGAATACGCATTTCAAATTAAGACTAAAATATATGGCCAAGAAAACCGCTTAACTGCTGTTATGCGTGCTTCATCATTCCATGCAGAATTTTGTGTACTTTAATTTATAATGTAGTAACGTTTTCCTATAAGTGCATCGTTCAGGAGTTATTAGAGAAAAACTGAAAAAAGTCCGAAAATTTCGAGGTTTTTGGAACACCCCTCATAGAGCACAAGCAGAAAATTGGTGCAAACTTCAATAAACTCTTTTTATATGCAAATGAAGAGATTGAAGTTGTTTCCAGATTTCCGAGAATTAATTAGCCTACAAACCCTAAGTTGCCTGGCCTATAAGGCTAAAGACATAATCGGTTTCACAGTTTGAAAATGCGGGGAAAAACCGACTTTCTTAAAAGTTTTCTACAATTTTCCGATTTTAACTGAACTTCTATTAACGTTTTAATTTATTTCAAGAAAAGTTGGGGGGGGGGGGGGAGCACCTACGGTGGCGTTGCGATATTTATTTTAACACTACGTCTCTCTTTTAACACGAGTTGTTTTCCTCAGTACAACACATTTCAGGAAGAGTGAAATTATAGTGGTATAGTAAAAAAAATATGCCTGCAACAGGCAAGGCTGGGAACACACAGTAATCAAAAGATTAGTTATCGTAGTTCTTGCTTCAGCTACTTAAAAACATTTCCACACTATAAAATGAACTTGGCGCCTCAAAATATTAACAAAAGCAAAACCGTAACGAAATTCCCAGAAATATGAGATTGAAAACTAAAAGTGATGTTAAAAGTAGTTTTAAGTTAAAAAATCCAAATATTTTTTCAGTCTTTGAATTTAGTTCACTTTACAGAAGCAGCGTGGGAGGCCAGTCAGCTACGAACCTGTTTTTGTCACCTGAACAAACATATCCCTGATCGGTCCTCGACGAGTTAATTATTCAGGAAAAGCATGATGGCATAAAATTGCGACTAATCACCTAACAAGCTTTAGCTGATCTAGACGGTATGAAAATTAGTTGAAAGGGAAACCGGAGAGTGAAAATACAACGGCAATATGATTATGTGTTACAACACGGTTTTTCAAAATAATGCACGAAATCAAAATATCAGTTTTTGTGTCCAATAATTCCTGTTTCATACTTAATAAATTTGTAAAACCATTTATATTAGTAAGTCAGTTGAACATCTAAAGTTTCTCTCTTCCAAACAAACATCTCTCTCATTTCTTTTTTAACTTTCAAGACAAAATATGTGTTTAAATCCGTCACATTTATAATTTAGCTTAAAAATAACTTTTTTTAATTAAGTATTTTCCAGAAATTTAGACACCATGGCTCTTAAACAGCTACAAAACAAATTAAAACTCAAATAAGTACAAATAAGTACTAAAATAAGTACAAAATTCAAAGCTTTAGTCTCAGGGCAAGCGAAAGTTTATTTTAACGGGCACTTCGCTTATAGGTTCACTAGCTGAATACCCGTGCTTCGCTACGAAGTACAATCAGATTAAATACAACGGTCAATGTATGCAATTAATGCAAAAAAGAACAACAAAAAACAAAAAATATATTTATAAAATAATCGCAACGGATATTTTTATAGAGAAAATAACGTAGAAGAAAATATTCAAATTAAATACAACGGTCAATGTGTGCAATTAATTTGTATGTTTAATATCCATAAAACATACTAATTTGAATTAAATTCTTTAAAAATCTTCCAATTGAAATCTTCCATCTCAATTAGTCTAGTGGTTAAATTTTATCTTTTATCGTATTTTAATATTTTTTACATGTTTTTATTAACTCGCTTTCTTGTTTGTTTGTGTGTTTGTGTGTTTGTCCTGTTCAAATCTTGCAATCGATTTTTAACTAACTTCCCAACTAGCTAGACATTTGAAATTATTAGAATAGCTCAGAACACTATGACAATGCGTTATTTTAATACTTTTAACCATCTTTAAGCAGAATTGAATTTATTTTCAGTTAATTTTGTTTTGTAGACCAGTGCAGCCATCTATCAGCCGGGACGGGAACGAAAAGTTAAACGCAAGTTAACTTCCAATTGACTTCATTTTCTTTCAAGTTGATGGGATAATTCATCAAAAAAATTTTTAAAAAGTATTTATTAATAAAAATTTCTTTTTATGTTGTAATTATTGTTTGTCAATTTATTTCGGTGTTATGCACGTGACGCAAAATTAATTTAAAGTATCACAAAAAGAAAAGAAACCAAGCGATCAGCATTTAATAAATTAAATCTTAAAAATTAATCTTTAAAAATTCACCAAAAATCAGGAAATGGAGGTAAAGATTCGAAAAAGATTTCCTTTTAAAGGAATTTTTATGATCTTTCTCGTGATATAAATTTTATAACCCCCAGATTATTATTTTAAATTCAAACTTTAAAGAATTTTTACAAAAACAGCTTAAAATTTTAATTCAAAAAATCTAAGACGAATTTTTTCAAAACTCTTTTTTAGCGCACCCCTACACTATAAGAAGAATCGCCATGCAAAATTTCAGCCCTTTAGGTACAGCGGTTTGGTCTGTGCGTTATCTGTCAGTCAGTCAGTCAGTCACTGAACCATTTTATATATATAGATATAAATATATATATCACGATGATGTCATTTTCGCACAGTGAAACTTTGGCGTGCCCCGAGATTAGGGACCCTGAGGTTGAAAATCGTAGAATAAATTGTGATACTTCTTTATTAGGAGAGACAATGAGATGAAACCTTTTTCTGTTTCATAAATGGTATGATATGGACAAAAAATATCTTAACGTGTAAATTACTGAAAACTATTCTCATTACGCGCATCTGTTAGATGCATCCTTAATTTATAAAAAAGAAAATCACGAGAAAAAAAAATGGTAGATTGGCATGATGTATAACATTAATACATGTATTTTTAAAAAAAGGAAGAAAAAAAGTAGGGAGTCGAGAAAAAAACAATAAATACTGCAGCAAAGGGAAAGCAAAAATAAAATGAAATTACATGTTATTGAATCAATTAAAATTGTTTTACTCTTACAAGGAAAATAAACTGCTTTTCAACCAGGCAAGAAAAACATTGTTTTTGCCAAACAGTCTAGTAAAGTTTTTCCAAAGATGCTCTCATCTGTTTATTGTGACCAGATTATTTGATCTTTTCGTTGGAATTCAACTCTAATTACAAACACTTCATGCATCGGCGAAATCGGGTGAAAAGCTTCGATAATGGTCAGAATTCGACGAGTATAATTGATCGGTGTCTTTCGCTTTCCGATCGCGTCGAAAGTTGCATTGGTTGACAGGGTAAAGATTGGATAGCTTTCTCTTGTTTCAATAGCCTGCTAGCAGCAGCTGACAATTACAGTGCATGGTCACGATCAGCTTTCAGAAGAGCTTCTTTTAAAATTATCATTTATGATGGCTTTGACCCCACACAGAGCATTCTACTGCAGTAAAGAAGATGGATGCTTTAAAATTCTCCGCTGACATGTTTTTGACATAACTGCAAGTGAGAAATCAGCGGATTTTTTTTAAATTTACTTTTTTCTTCTAATAACATACATGTTTTAAGGCTAAATATGATTTTTTTGAAATTTTTAGTGTTTTTAGATTTCGGGTAATAAAAAAAAATGACCGTAGCGCTTGTAATTAACACCGACTGACCGTTTTAATTATCATACAAATACAATTGTCATACAAATAAATTTATTATACGATTGAACCTCTAGATCAGTGGTCCCCAACCCCCGGGCCGCGGACTGGTACCGGTCCGTGGATCAAATGGTACCAGGCCGCCCCAGGGACATTAAATTATTTCCATTTTATTTACTGTGGTGTATTTCTCTCGGGTTTGTGCTAATTTATACCTTTGTAACAGAAGAAATCTTGTAACTAATTTAAATTAGTTTATTGTTTATTAAGCATTTCAAGATTATGAATTAAAATTGCAGTCATAAAATTGAAAATAGATGCGCTTTCCTGAAAGAAAGAAAAAAAACCCCGAAACAAATAAATAAATAAAACGAGTTTTTTACTGAACAATAAATAAACGTAACGTCATTTATACATCAAAATTATAATAATATCAATTATTAAATCAAAACAATCAAAAATATAAACAATAAACGTCCTCCTTCAGCGGGCCGTCGTAAAATTATCAAACATTGACCGGTCCGCGGCGATAGAAAGGTTGGGGAGCACTGCTCTAGGGATGCGACATCGATGTCAATGTTTTCAAAACATCGATGTCAATGTTTTCAAAACATCGATGTTTTGATAAAAACATCGATGTTTTAAACATCGATTTATTGAAGCCGATGTTCTTTTAACATCGATGTTTTGTGCTCGATGTTTTACGTTGTCTCGATGTTTTTTTTTAATGAAAAACTACCGTAATAAAAAAAATTTACCACGTAGCATAATTTTCACACTCAGTAAATGTAAGTATGAATTCTGAAAAGGACGAATACAAAAGGGGGAATGATTCCTTAGCAAACAGACAAATGGCAATTGGCAATTAACAACCAATGAACGAATCAGAGCGCTTGGAATGTTCCTGACACTCCAAAACCTTCCATGGGGTTTTATTTTACAAATAGTATATACACGAGTGCATCCATTTAAGTTTTTGTTTTGTTCTGGTTTTATATAAGTTGACGTTAATATTATTAGTAAGATGCCTCCCAAAAGTACCGTTTAGAAATATTTTTACAAAACCACTGACAAATTAGCGAAATGCAATATTTGCCTTAAGTCCCTCAAAACTTCTGGCAATACCACGAATTTATCTGGACATTTGAAGGCAAAACATGGCGATATTTACAACGAGAATTTTGAGTCATCAATGTAGCCCAAAGCAACCAAGTTTTTGTCATTTGTGCCTGCCCAATCAGAGAGTAAAATTAAATCACCCCCTTCCCCCCACGGCTAACGGAAGTAACATTAATGTTAGAGATTACTAAACCAGTTTTAAAAAATGGATGTTCTAAAACATCGATGTTTAAAAACATCGATGGTTTTTGGGCGATGTTTTATTAGCATCGATGTTTTAATATTGAATATCGATGCTTCAAAACATCGATGTTTTGTTATCGATGTAGCATCACTACACTGCTCTAGATAACTGCAGTTTTTTCTCAATTAACGGGATTTATTTACTTGCATTTTCCTCCAGAAAAGCCGTCAACGATATTAAAAGATAGGGGGAAATACCCATCGCCCTCTTTTAATTTTATATTCACCATGTAATAAAATTTTCTCTAAATGATATTCAAAACCCCAGAAAGTATTAATTTGTTTTAAGAAATTTTTGAAAGGTTTCGTTATAAAAAATATCACCTCCAATTTTAAATGCAATTCTCTAGAGTAAGGCCGTCCGCACACAGAGCGACTCAAAGGAAACTCAACTGGTTAGAGACTGAAATTGCTTATCGGTTGCAAACTCGTTAGTGATGCGGCTCCGCACACGGGCCGACTCAAAAGTGATTCAAATCAATAGTTTGCGACCTGCCATGGAAGGAAGAACATCATTATTCCGGGCATTATTTTTACTTAAATTATTATCAGAAATTAATTTATTTTAAAAAATCGTCACAATAGATTGTCTTTGATCAATCGTTTAAAAATGGACTCTATATATGGGCGCACATATTTCATACAACAAAACACGTTAGAATTTCATTTCATCGCTAGGCAGAAGTCACGTGACTCGTGAACGTCATTTCGCAGCTTGCCAAAAGAGCTGCTGTAACATAGATTGTATAATAACACGCACAACGCAAGAGAAACTGGCGACTGAAGTTGCTAGCGACTCGACACGTTGAGTTGCCTGCGACTGATTACAAACGCGTTGCTGACGGGTTTGTAACCAGTTGCGCCAAGTGCGTGGCTCCATTCAATTACATAGGTTACGACTCATCACGGACTGGTTTGTGATTGGAGTCGGTTATCAGTTTCTTTTGAGTTGTTCCGTGTGCGGACGGCCTAATATTCTCCCCAATTTTTTTTTCATGTTTATTTACTCAAGTTTCTTTCCCTTTCCAAGTGCTGAATGGGAACTATGGCATTAAGATATAAAGGAATAATATTTAATGATTAGAAAAAGAAGAAAAAAAAAGAAGCAGGAAACTGGAAAATAAAAAGACGCACTTTCATGTAAATACTTTTCTAGACAGCAGATAAAGATAACTAGATTTGCCATTGAGTGAAACAAACAAAAAAAAAAAAGTAATAATAAGTACAGATGACAATGTACTATCCTAGAATATCTAATTCAGATATAGAGTTAATACAGTGACAGTGAACAGTTTTCGCTTCAGAAAATTTAAATTAATAGCCGAACTCCTAGGAATGGTTGGCCATCATGGAATTAGATAATTCTTGATTTTTAACATACCATTAATGCTGTTTTATGCACTTATCAAGGGCATGCTTAGTTTGAGCAATATAGGCAAATTGCATTTGCTGCAAGGTACACATTTGCTACACAAAGTGACGTAGCGAGCATAACTAGTGCCCGGGGCACGATACCATTTTGGCGCCCCCTTCCCGAAAAACATATAGTAATATTGTATATAGAATTAGTGAAAAGGACCATTTAGCGCCCCCCTGAGAGTGGCGTCCGGGGCATGATAGACCCCCTTGCCTCCCTCTTGCTACACCACTGGCTACACACAACCCACTTGATTTACTAAGATATAAACTTACTAAGATATTACTGGGTTTGCTAACATGTTTGAATATAACTTTAAATCTGAAGCGAGACAGGGTTTTTCTCAGTTTAAAACACGCATAAAATGTAAATGGGGGTAATTGGAGACCACTAACCTATCATTGGAGGACCACTAACATATCGCTATCACCCTCTGAGATGATTACTGCATGAAGAGAAATGGATCCGAACACCTGTGTCAGGCGTGTAAATATAACGGAAGAAGGACACGTTTCTTTCTTTCTTTTTTAAAAATTATTATTATTATTATTATTGTTATTATTATTATTGTTGTTGTTGTTGTTGTTGTTGTTGGAGGAGGAGGAGGATAGCTACAACAGGCATGAATAGTCATAGAGACAGAAAATCATTTTCTAAATAAGGGACTGTAAAAACAAGAGATCAATTTAGAATCCCAAACCTCGAGAAAGGGGACTTCAATCATCTGAAGTTATTAACTTAAACTTCGGAAGTAAACTGACAATGTTTGTGGTAAATGACAGATTCAACGGATAATCGACAAGATTGAAAGAGTCATCAACATACCTCAAAAATTTTAAATCTTTTTCGCCGAAGTAGTGCATGTAGAGGTCACATAAAAGGGGGATAAAAGATTTTCCCTATAAACTCCCTCGGATTATTTATAGAATTCATTATTAATAGTCGGCAGTTGTTCGGTCAAAAAAACAGTTTAGTTAAAGTAAATATTTCTTAATTTCAATATCTAAATAATCTTAGATATCTTGTTTTTAAATAGGGTAATTTTGTGTTCTTGGAATGGGGACGTATGAGATAAGGTATTTAACATCAAGGGATAGTGTAGAGCAGTGGTTCCCAAGCTTTTTTAGCTGGAGACCCACCTTTCCTTATCGGAATACGTCCACGGTCCATCGGTCCATGGTGGAGTTAAAAACCTTATTTGTATCGTATCCCTTCCTTATGTATATATAATTTACCATCAAATATTGCAAATATATATATATATATATATATATATATATATATATATATATATATATATATACACTGCTCAAAACAATTAGGGGAACACATGGTTTTAAAGAAATTGCGCAAATACTTACACCGATAAGTAACATAAAATAAATCATCCATAATTTAAAGCCTAGCAGGAAACAGAAGAAGAAAACTTCATATGCAAATCAAAGTTCATGACGTCAAAAACCAGAAAAAGAACATAAGGGCGGAAATCGGGATGTTTCAGAAACGTCTGTTTCACTGCCTTAACTGTGAAATTCGATTGCTCAGTTATTCTTTTTGAGAAAAGGTGACTTGAAAATGTCTCAACAACGTGATTTACCGGAATCCATGGCATGGCGTATTATAGGCAGACTTGAATCCGGGCAAACACAACGTAGTGCCGCGGACGCTGTTGGAGTCACCAGAAGTGTCGTTGCAAGGCTGTGGAATCGATTCCAAGAAACAGGGAATGTTAGACGTCGACCAGGTCAAGGTCGGCCCCGCGCCACTACAGCAACTGATGACCAGTATATACTGTTTACAGCTTGTCGAAACTGAACAGACAATGCTACTCAGCTGCAAAGACAGTTGCACTTGGCAACAGGACGAAGGGTGTCCAGCCAAACAGTACGTAATAGGCTTCATCAGGGAGGTCTCTATGCACGTAGGCCAATGGTCTGCATTCCGTTGACCTCACGCCACCGTGCGGCCCGAAGAAGATGGGCTGCTGAAAATCGAGATTGGGAGCAACATGATTGGAGCCAAGTGCTGTTTACAGACGAGTCCCGATTCAGTCGAGAGTGTGACACCCGACGTGTTTTGGTATGGAGGGAAAGGGGCACTCGAAATAACCCCACATTCGTTCGTGAAAGGTTACAATACAGACGAGGTGGTTTTATGGTATGGGGTGGAATCAGCATAGGTGGACGTACGGACCTGCATGTCATTCGGAATGGTACTTTGACGGCCCGAAGGTATGCAGACGAGATACCGAGACCTCATGTCATACCTTACGCTGGATCCATTGGAGATTCCTTTGTTTTCCAGCATGATAATGCCAGACCGCATACAGCTCGTCTTGTGGAGAACATGCTTGAAGCTGAAACAATACAGCGTATGGGATGGCCAGCGTACTCTCCTGACCTGAATCCAATCGAGCATGTTTGGGACATGCTCGGACGACGCATTGCTGCGACCCTAAGGCCTCCTTTTTCTCTACGAGACTTGGAGATTGCACTTCTTGAGGAGTGGAACAGTATTCCCCATAGTCTTATCGATAACACCATCGCATCCATGAAAAACAGGTGTGCAGCAGTCTTAGCTGTTCGAGGAGACCACACGCCATATTAAAAATCTTGCATCATTTCTAAACAATACTTTTTTTTTTATCGTTTACATGTAACCAAATTGTTGCCCTAAATCATCTTTTCGTGTTTTTTCCATATTTTCAAAGAATTAAAGTTTAATTACAAATTTTTTTACGTCTTTTTTTCAGTATTGCGCATTGATACGCGTGTACTATCCATTTTATGCCAATACGTGGCTGTCTCGCACGGTTTTCTTAACTTCTTTGCTTGCTCCCCTAATTTTTTTGAGCAGTATATATATATATATATATATATATATATATATATATATATATATATATATATATATATATATATAAATATATATATATATATATATATATATATATAAATATATTATATATATATATTATATATATATATATATATATATATATATCTATATATATATATATATATATATATATATATATATATGATGTGGGAGCGGCGTTGCCAGAGTGTGCACCACCTGTGTGACTGTGTGAGTCTTCTGAGAGGGATGTAGTGGATCTGTTGTCTGCCCCAGATGCCAAGAATCAAGAACCAAGAAAACAATCTAAACACAATTCGATTTGTTTCGATTTTCCTTATCTTTTCTGATGGTTTATTCGATGTTTTCTGATAGTTTTAGGATCGAGTCGCGACCCACCGGTTGGGAACCGCTGGTGTAGAGTAATTATCAGGAGATATATTTTTGATTTTATTAAGAAATTCGTAAGAGTTCTTGACAGAGTGAATATTACAAGAACGTAAGGGAGAAAGGGTACTAACTAAAAATCTATCTAAGGAGCAACTAGCAGTACCCGTGTAAGAAATATAGTACATCGAAATATTTCTTACACAGAAACATGCATCGACTTTCATTAATCGCGAATACATGTAACACAGGGTACTGTTTTTGGTATTGGTTATCCCTGACGCGAGTTCATTTTTGTTTCCGCCAATCACGACGATCTTAGGGCATTTTCTGTTGTTTCTATTATTTATATCAAAGAATTTGATGATCCTCACATTTAAGTGGGTTCAGATACACGCAAGTTCAATTTTACCCCCAATCTCATTAAACTAACTTGAGTTCATTTCTATCCCCTCTCGGGCTAACAAGCGGAATCATTTTAGATTTTTTAGAAAATTTATATAAATAGAAAAAAATTCTAAAAAAAAAAAGCTTACGGTAAAAAAAAAAATTAATTAAATTTTAATTAAGTTTTATAATATTCTAAACTTTCTCGTAAACTCTCTGGTCACAGAAATTCGAGGAACAAACTGTCTCTTTCCTATATCTTTTAGTAAAAAGTTCGTTTCTAAAAGCAATTAATTGCCAGACTCCACTAAAAAAATGAAGGAACACACTGGAGTACTGAGCCAAGTCTAAGAACTTCCGAAATGCAATCTATCCTCTGGAATTCTTTGTGATCCTGGCATCCGTGAATGGTCATCAGGACAATCACTCTTATTGCTCCTTAACCAGATGAAGAAGCATTAATTAATTCCAAACCATTTGATACCTTTATTTTTTATTCTGTATATTAAGAAGCTGTTTGTTCCTGCTATGCGTTTTTCACAAGTTTCATATATTACAACCCTGGATATATGTCACCATGGAATTTTATACTGATAATCCATTTGCACAAGGTACCCATAACTATCGAATGCTATGCATACTAAGATTATCTCTACGTTCTTGTGATTGTGATCCTCGTTTCTAAGGTCTTTTTCTTCAGACTGAGAGAAATGTTGAACATTTCTTAAATTAAAACAGAAAAAATTGCGATTCCTATTTTTATTTACATCAATAGTCTTGGTATATACAAAAGGTTTTGGAAAGGAAATGAAATGATTACAGATATACTTGTTTTTAAAATAAAATATGAATTTATACTTCGGAAGTTAATAGATATGAGGGTTGACTGTTTTTAATAAAAACAAAAAAAGAAAAGTTTTTAGTGTGTTCAATTTACAATAGATGGCAGCACAAATGCTTCTCTTGAAGCAATAAGTGGTTATATTCGTAAATGCGCACGCACGTTGTCTCCAGGTATTTTTTATGAAGCAGTCAAACAGGTGAAACCCTACAGAAGTATATTGAAATGTGATGGAAGACTATGGGTGTAATCAGTGTCTGAGATGTGCCAACAATTATCGGTGATTAAAGGCTATGTTATGTCTTAACTTTGGAATTTTATCATGAGGATTTCGTCACATTATCTATGTAGACTACTCTATATGTCGTGAAATTCTGCAGGACTTAGTAAAATGTTGCGATTTTTAAGCAAACGCTTCAACCGCTCCACGCGAGGAGCTAAAAGTCGAAGCGACAGCAAAGCTTCTGTCAAACCTGGAAAAAATATCTTACCTTGTAAAATAATCCTACTGGACGGTTCTGACATGTCAGTTGATGTACATGTAAGTTCTTTAATCATTGATTTTCGTTTGTTTGAGATGTTTTAATAATTGGTAATATATTTTTAAAAATAATCATTGGAACCTCATACTTAACAATTTATGACCGAATTGTACTGTCGGCTTAACATAATGAAAATATCCGTTTATGCGTGCGTTTACCTACGGTTGTATTTAAAAATCATTTCCATGGATTCTTAAATACAAACAACATGAGATAAAATTAGGTGAAATGATTGTGATTTTAGCAGTGACTGTTGAAAATTGTTTTTGAAAGCAAATTTTGCTAACTTATTTATTGTGTACACATTTGTTCTCAATGTTTATTATTATTTTTTTCCCTATCGACGAGATGATTTGAGAATCAATAATTATTTAGTTCTATAACTTTTTTCTATCCTTTTGATGATTTTTATCTTATGATACCCATAGCGTATCTCATTTATTAAACTGATCCCCAGTTTCAAGTGATTGAAATTGCATTGCATTTCTGCTATTGAATTCAACATTAAGCTGACGAATGAAAGGTAGTATGTAAGAGCTAAATGTAGTGCATGTTTAACAGATATGAAGTTTTCTACTACATTTTACTGTATTAATCTGTAATATCTCTAGTTTTGATTACTTGTTTAGTGCTAAAATACTCTTAACGTTCATTCGCTGATCAGTATCCAAAATGCAGATTCCATTAGTAATGTTTATTCATCAAGTAAATTGCTCCTGGGGAACTTTAAAAATTGCCCCCCCCCCCCCCCAAGAAAAAAAAAATGCATCCCCAAATTAGAATTCTGATTATGCTGTTGATATATATGTGTTATGAGTATTACTGCATAACATGTTTAAATTATTTTACTTGTTCATTTTAAATTATTTTACTTGTAGACTTAAAAAAATATCTGTTTGAATTATAATACTAATTAAATAGGGAAAATATGTTTGATTTTAAGTGTAAGTTTAATTTACTTATAATTATTGTAAGAATGCATAATTATTATAAGCAGGCATCTGATTGCTTCAGGATGATTTAGACAGTCTCCCAGATTGTTATTTCCAAATTCCTTGGCCACTTTTTTAAAATGAGCCCATATTTTTCAAAATTATTTATTAAAGAGTGATTGTGAAATGAACTGACTTTGAAACTTTCTATTTGATTTCATTCATTACATCGTTGGAAGTTTTTAATTTTGAATGGATGTTCTTTTTACACCTTTTTATTTCACATTTAGTTTATTTTTAATAAGTTAATATACTCTTAAGCATTCAACTTTATAAGCACTTTTGTTGCATACATAGAAGGAAAACTAATATTTTACCTTCTACAAACATTTATCACTATCAAATACCAAAGAAAAGGATTAATACAAAAAAAAAAGAAAATCAAATCACAAACAAATTTTTTTTTTATTAATATATATACTTTTTTGTCTTTGGTAAGCATTCATTTAAATTTTCAAAGTGAATATAGATTTAAATGAAGCTTTCATTAATAAGAAAATTTTTAAGTTATTGAATACAATGAATTATTAACTTTGCAAAGTTTGATAGTTCAACTTTTGCAGTAAGTTGTTGCATGAGTATTAAATGAACCAGTAATGTAACCAAAAATAGTTGTTAGGGGAAGGGAAATATCTAATTAAAGTATAATTCAGGGTAGTTTGAAGGTACCAGACTTAAATAATATAAAATGATAAGGGGATATATATATATATATATATAGAGAGAGAGAGAGAGGGGGAGGGAGTGAATAATCAGCTATTGTAAACATAGTTAGCCTTCATTGCATTATAAATTTTCAATTCTCTTTTCAACTCGAGATATTTTAAAATACATTTTATATACTACAAAATGATCATTGCCTAGAAACACTCAACATTTTTTTGTGAGTCGGATATAAAACATATTTTAAGTTTAGATTTTTAATTTAAGATTTCACTAAATAATTACATTGCTCACTTATGTATTCATTTTCTGACATATCCTTTTTTTAAATTGTGTGACAGATCTCATTTTGTATTTCATTTGAGAAAAAATAAAAGAAACAATTGTTTTTGTCTCTTCAACATTGTTTTAAATCTTTGAGGATCTTTTGCAAAATTATTTTTAAAAATTTTAATAATTCACTTGTTATTAGTCTTACTACTAAAAACATAAATTTATTTGTTATAAAAGTGTCTGAAGAGGATCAAATGAATGTGAAACTTTGCCATGGATGTTAACTTGTTCATTTTATTCATACATGATGTGTTTGTGTTACTTTAAGCCTTAATATTTGAAAATTTGTGTATATATATTAAATATTTTTAATAAATAAGGGGTCTGAGATATGGACACTGTAAGCAAAGCATCAGTATGAGGAATTCAGTTATGGAAATCATATGACTTATTTATTCATTTATTTTTAGACTGGTGGGAATCATTTCTCTTCATTATATCTTAAATGAAATGGGGTTTTAAAAGATTTCATTTTTCTATGTTATATACTTAAATGGTGTGTGTGTTTGATTGAAATGAAACTTTATATAGAATTGAAATATGATTAATATTAATGATCAAGACATTTTTCTAATACCTTAAGAAAATTTAAAAGATTATACCTATCTTTGTAGTTTCAATGTGTTTCTCTCGTGACATTTTGACTAGAGAATAGACTTTAATTTATTTTCACACACATGCATTGTTTTGTGCTGAAGTCTTAAAATGAGGGGAAAATGAAGCTGATATGACCTATAACTGGCCTGCTGTATTTGAGAAAGTTGGTTTTAGCCAGATGTGAATAAAAAGGAAAGTGCTATTTCAAGGACAGATTGTTTATAGATTGGTTGGAACAGTAAACTGTAGCAGTACATGGAAAACTTTCATAATTGAGGAAAGAAAGGGACTGAATACCAATATGTATAATAGCTGAGGAAAAAATTTAAAATTACATAGAAGTTACATGATAAAACTGAAACTGAATGAAGACAAAAATATTTATAAAAACTTGATAAATATATTTAACAACACAAATTCTATACTATGCAATACATTTGCAACATTCTTAATACTTCTATGATTTTTCATTTAAAAAATATAGCTGAAATCCAATACCCATTGCACGTAAGAACTTATTTAGAATTATATATATTATATATGTTATAGTCCTTAGGGTTAAAGAAAGGTTTAATATGTTATAAAATTTATGAGGGGACATCCCAATGTAACATTTTGTTAATGGCATAAAAAGGTCACTAAATTAATTTTAACAGTCTGGTAGTTCAATTTATTGGACATCAAATCTACAGGTTGTTTAATGTCTGCAAACTATAAGTTAACAGTTCGTCTAAAATGTACCGTAGCATCAATGTTGAGAGAATGAAATTTTGGTTTTTGAGCATCATTATCTCTAAGAAGTAAAAAAATCTTTTACACTAGAAGTTTTGATTTGAATAAAATGTAAATTTCTCTTCTGTGTGAGCAATGTTTTTAGAAGCATATTATCATCAACACGCTGTGACTAATTCTGCGTTTATCTACGTTTGGTTGTTTTTTTCCCAAGTGTCTGTTTCATTAGGCAAGCTTCTTTTAGTTTAAATCTGTTTATATTTTAATCTTCAGCCAACAATAGACAGAGTACTACTTTAGTGAAAATGAAAGTGGTTGTGGTCTGTCGATTCTGCATGAAGTTTTCTTCTTCATTCGCTTTCTAAAGGTTAATCTCGTTTTTAAGAACCTTTGAAAAGTTTCTGCTGATGATTTCGTGACGTCAGTTGTCATAAGTAAGATATGCTTGAATTAAATGTTTGTGTCAAAAACGTCTCCTACCTTTTCTGAACTTACCTATTGAACACGTTCTAAGTGAATATTTTTTTGTAGGTATTGAGATTTGGACAGATATAAGTACATGATATTTTTTAGTCATTAATATGACACCCTTCCCGAAAGCTGAAAGTGTAAATAAAATATTTAAATTGATTTATTTTTAAATTCTACGGAATAGTTAGCTTATCGCGCGGCTATCAGGTAATGTCAGAGTAAATTAAAGGAGCAGCCTGAATGGTCAGTTTGGTTTAAAGGGCGAGATAAATAATATATACACCTGAATAGTTGCATCACAAAGAGCAGTGTGATTATTTTTATCGCTAGCATGGTTGGTGTATAAGGTTGGTAGGATTCGTATGGTGGAAATGAGCATGTTCTTTCTTAATAGACCTTTTGATAATCTGCTGTTCTTCTACTTTTTGAAATTCTCAGGCAAAACATTTAAGGTTTTTTTTAAAAATTTATTTAACCAATGAATACATATTTCCATTCTTTCTCATTTTATTAAGGATGATCTTTTAAAATTAAGTGATTAAGAAGGTGGGTATCATCTTTAAATCGCGAGATTTTGAAGGTCATTGCAGACGGGGAAAGAAATCTTGAGCGCACCAAAGGTGGTTGCCGTTCTGAAAATTTGCCAGTATGGGACATGGGGGAGTATTGTACTGTCGTCACCTGCAGAAGGGAGATACAGATTTTTGCAATGTAGAAGTCCTATATTAAAAAAGGATCCCATATCAAGAAAACCGGAACTATGGTTGATGTCCTACTTAAAGCAGTAAAACGTTTTTAAAAAAAATTGTAATCGAAGCACTTCAGTTTGTCATGAAGTAATTTGTTTATCGATACAAACTTCCCATATTTTAGCCGCTAGAAGCTATCAAGCATGTGATATACGCGATGTACTAAGGGGCTGGGATGGGTGTAGAAGAATGAATGAGAAGTTTGTGGATATTCCCAAATGGTTCTGAACACTTTATTTTGGCCACCCTTGCAGGGCCCGACTTTGACACAATGAGGCCCTGGGCAAAGCAGACTTTGGGGGCCCCCTTCAAGGACAGATCCAGAGGGGGACATGTCCCCCCTCCTCAGGACCAGATTTCCACATGAACATGTGGGACACTCACCCAGGCCTCCCTTAAATGGGGACCAGAAATTCAAAAAAAATTTCGACCGACAAGTCAAAAATTTGAAGAAAATAATGAATATTAATAAGAAGTGTTAATTAATTAATTTACTTTTTAATGTTAATAAATAAATTCATGAAATTTTCTTTTGAAATTCAAAATAAATCACAGTCTGGAGTTATTACAACTCCCCCCTCCCACCCACCAAAAAAAAATTAAACCAGAAACGTTATGGACGTAAGCATGCTTTCACTATAGTGGGTGCACTGTGCTCCACCCAGGATTTTCTTCTGTATCCGCCACTGCACCCCTTTACTATATTAACCAAAAAACAAATTCTCAAAACTATGTACAACTTTATACTACATTAGGGGGCCCCATAATTTTGGGGGCCCTGGGCAAGTGCCCCACTTGCCCATGCGGAAATCTGGGCCTGCACCCTTGTCTTATTTAGTCAGTGGAATTAAAAGAAAAGTAGAAATTTCATTGATGGTCAGTACAATGTTGGCTGTTACTTTAAACGATTTAATTTAGTTTTCGTTATCTTGAATTTGCAGGATTTTAACCAAATACACATTCAAAAAAGGTTAAATATGTAGGAGGGAAAATTTATAACTGTTGTCGATAAAGCATCCAGGAGTCGCACATAACTGTGTCTGAACACAGGATTCACTTTCCATCTTTTCGTTCATAAATAGCATTTTATAAAAGGAAGCCCGTACTAGTCAACTATTATACACATTCCATTGTGTTACAGTGCATAAAGACGGGATGGAATAACGAGGATAAGCGGAACATAATTAACATCCCTTTCATATTATGTGAATTTGGGAAATACTCGAATCCCCAGAATCGCTTTCTCAATGCTCATAGTCAAATGCACTTGTTTCACTATGTTGTTGTAATTGGAATTGTCTTCCGCTCCATGTCGGCGTGTTCAAAATTGGCTTGCGTTGTGTGTTTTTTCTGTTTTTTTTCTGCACAATGAAGTGAATTCAAAGTTCATTGAGTTTATTTTATGACTTGTTACCTTATCCTTTTTTCTTTTATTTTTCGATGGCTATCTTCCATTATGTCAATATTATTGCAGCTTCTTTCTTTGTATCTTCAATTTCGAATTTGGTCAATCCCCTTGTTCTGGCGTGTTTTGCTGGGGAATTTTATTTGTGTTACTTGACATTATATTTTCTTGAATTGTACTGTTTATTTTATGCAGTGTGGTCGTTAACTGCGTCTGCTAGTTTTGCTTTTAGGCTCGGTCATTGTTAACACCGCAGATTTATGAAAATACTGTCCTCCGTCGTTTAAAAAATCTTAATGAACTTGTAATTTTTTCTTATAAGTTCAAATCTTCAGCTTACAGTAGGAAAGAAAAATCTGATGTAATTTGCTATTCAAGAACTTAAAATTTAACTCTCTCTGCACTATTCAAACTAAACTATCCTTTAAAATGCGTAAAATTCTTAGTTGTTTGTTTAGAGCAGTGATTCCCAACCTTTTTTTACTTGAGTACCACCTCAGAACTTTGTACAGTCGTGGCTTACCACTGGTTATGTTATAACTTTTTGAGGGGGAGGGGGGGTCAAATAAATTCTATACACATATGAATATCTTTACAAAATGTACACTGAAGTGCCACTGAATTAGGGATACCTACCTAGTAACGAGTTGGGCCTCCTCTGGCCTTGATAACGGCTGCCACACGACGAGGCATAGATTCAACACGTTTCTGGAAACGTTCCACGGGAATGGCTTGCCAAATATTGGCTAAAGCTGTCCATAATTCAGTAAGGTTCTTTGGTGCTGTGTGATAGCCTTTCACGCCTTGTTCCAAAACATCCCAAAGATGCTCAATAGGATTTAAGTCTGGGCTTCTAGGTGGCCAATTCATGACAGAGAAGTCAGAGGAATGCTCATCCAACCAGCCAGTAGCCAACCGGGACTTGTGAGAGGTACAGTTGTCTTGCTGGAAAACTATTACCGTGCGGATAACAGAACAGCATAAACGGATGGAGGTGATCACCCAGCAACTCTACGTACCGAATTGCATTGAGGGAGGTTGGTACACGCACCAAAGATCCCAAACTGTGCCACGAAAAAACACCCCAGACCATGATTGAGCCACCATGCCCTTGTACAGTTCCAGCCAGGCATGCAGGATCCATGGCTTCATGAGCCTGACGCCATATTCTCAGCCTCCCGTCGGCGTTAAGTAGTTGGAATCGAGACTCATCACTCCATGCTACTCGTTTCCAGTCTCTGTGCTCTCTTGCCCAGGCAAGACGTGCATGGCGAGTATAGAGCAATGGTACTCTCGTAGGTCGACGGCTCCCGAAACCCATACGGTGAAGCGAGCGTTGCACAGTCCGTTTACTGACTGTACGACTGGCACCGTCATTAAACTGGGTGGTAATTTGAGCTAATGTTTGGCTTCGCTGGCTACGTACAATACGCCTGAGCCGTCTCTCACCACGCACTGTCAAGGCTAATTGTCCTTTGCAGTTTGCCTGATCGCTAGTTTTTTTTCCACCATCCATGTATTCTTGGTATACTCTTGACACTGTCGACCTTGAAAATCCTAGCTGTCGGACGATTTCGGAAATTGAATGGCCCATGCGTCGCGCACCTACGATTTGTCCGCGATCGAAGGCGTCCAAATCAGGTAGTTTACCCATACTGGCAATTCCAACAACTAATTCAGAACCACAGTACGCGCTATATATGCAGTTACCACAGCGCCCTCACTTGCGCATACATGATGCGCAGCGCTACACAATTTGCATAGGCTTTGCTATCCCTAATTCAGTGGCACTTCAGTGTATTTAAGTATAAATAAAAACAAAACACAGGAAATAAACCCAGAAAATTCAAAGCTCGAAGTTGTTGGCGGACAAATTATATCCTCTCGATTATTGTCGTAGAAAAAAGCTATTCTGGTAATCACTCGGCCTTCTATAATAATACTTGAGTTTTAAATTGTTATAAAACATATTTTTACAATTTCTGCTCTTCTATGGAAGGTTCATCAAGAGACAGGTAAGTCTTGGCAACGGTTTTCATACTGGATCTTTTTGAACGAACGTGGGCCTGCACAATAGTCGATTATTAACTTAATGTTTTGCATTTCACCGTTCTCACTGATCGAATCACTGCACTGTGTGGACTCGAGAACCAAATAACAGTATTTCCAAAGTTTACTTTTTTCGCTCACTTTGATTTACTCGATAACAATGATAGTAGATGTAATTGTGAGAAAAGACTAAAATCATCAAATGAGAACTGAATAAATATCCTTTGTTCAACCTAGAGAGGTATTTTAAAATTAATATGTCCCCTCTTTCAGGAATCAAATATTAAATTTCATCAAACTGTTTGTCATCCCCCCTCCCCCCAAAAATAAATAAATGAGTAAATAAAATAAATAATAATAATAATAAATAAATAAAAAGAAAGAAATCAAATCAGAAACGGAGAACTTTACTGTCCCTGCTGTTTTAAATTAATATGCTATTTATTCTAAACAGCATTTATTATTTATTTATTTTTTTGTATTTATTTTATTTATTTATTATTATTATTATTATTATATCAAATAAATAATAATAATAATAAATAAATAAAAAGAAAGAAATCAAATCAGAAACGGAGAACTTTACTATCCCTGCTGTTTAGAATTAATATGAAAGACTTTCTTGCCATATTTATCTTTTAAGAAATATACAGTGCTGCTATGAAATCGTGATCTTTCGTGTATGATTTTTGAAATCGGAGATATTAGTAGTTTAAAATAATAAAAATAAATAAAGTTATGGTGCTTCCGCATTCGATGGGAGGATTTCGATTGTTTTGGTATTACAGCCTTCTAACCGTTTTTGTCTCAGGCTATGATTATTTTAACCGCCGGCTTTTTTTCTTTCCCTCTGCGTCATTGGTATGCAGCCTATCAACGAGCAGTTTGTACAGTTTACTCACATATTAAGAAGTTACAAAATGCTGTCGTTAAAGCGGCGCCCTACTTTTTCTCAGGCTGAAGTAAGGTAGGCAAACGCACCTTGTGCCTGCATTCCGTTGACTTCGTTTGATCAGCTGTTTTATAGCTAAACACCTTCAATGTCTGTCATGTCTGGAGCACGTGCTGTTTTATTGATGTTTGATTGTGCCTGCCTGTGTTTTAAGGAAAGAGCTCAAGGTTACAGCGCCGTACCCGCGTGCGCGCTGCCTTTGTTTTGACCGGTATGAAATTTCTTATTAGGGATGCTCTCCATTTAGTTAACACTGGTTAAATTATGTATTTAGGGTGTGTTTGTAGTTAATGACATATATAATTAAACGTTGTTCTCAGGGAAGAGGGAAATTGCGATGAAAAGGCCTGATACACGTGTACGCATGAAAGCTGCAAGCTTTTTAGAGGTATGGGACATATTTTCATTATTGCTTAAACAATTTCTAGGACAAAAAAAAAAAATAACACTAATTAAAAGATAAAATTTTAAGAGACAATAGATTCGCGTGATTAATGTTTTGAAAACTTAAAACCTGACTGCTATTTTTTTAAATTTTCTTTTAACCGTGCACTAGTGCGTGAAATACATAACATTTGCTCTTGCTAAGCACAATTTTTTTTTTTGTATTTCAATCAAATGACATACAACTTATCTAAATTGTATTTTTTTTAAGTTATGGGGAAATCAATTATCATCTGTAACGTTATTTATATATATATATATGAATTCAAGAATTTTGTTGATAATTACTTTGATAACTTACTCGTCTTGTTCTTGAATTGCAATGTTAAACTTGATCTACAACTGCTCCTATTTAATCGATATTAACAAAGAGCGAATAATTTTAAACGAGAATGTCTTAGTCATTGTGATCACGTAACTCGATTCTGAAAATTTTCACCAGTGTGTATCGAGGTGGTGCATAATTATTTTAGAGACTGCATGTTCAACGCTCTGTATATTGATGTAGACTTTAAAAATCAGGGTATATGGTATGGGGAAATGGCAACTATTAGTTCTCTTTAATTCCTGCTTCGGCTCCATTTCTTGTTTATTTAGGATCGACCTTAAAATGTTTTGATAATTTTCTACTGACGTACCCCAATCAAAATTGTTTCAAGAAATGAGTGATACCGAAAGTAAAAGTGGCGAAAGTTAAGTTTAATCTAGTAATTATCCTCTTACCTTTGAGATTCTCTTGGCTTTTATACTGATAAAATATGAATGAAGGTATGTCAAATACTCTTGATTTATCAGTTTAAATGAGTCGAAGAACAGTTAAACAGTTAGTTCTTTTACTTGAACTAACTGTGATGGACTTTAATTCTAGTCGGGTGAGAGGAAGCTTTCTGAAAGATCTGAGCACTTTTAGGCCTTCCGCACACGGGTCGTCTCAAACTCGGCTCGAACTCGAAGCGAGATGTGCGTCTTGCATGAACTATGCGAAGTCTACCCGCACACGGGTTGAATCGCACTCGAAGTGGTTTCGTCTCGAATTCGAAGCGGGATGACGAATCCATATTTTTCTCAGTAGGTTGAAATGTCTTCAAAGTGCAAAGTACAAAACTTTTTGTTTTTATTTGCTTAAAATGAGCAGCTCCAGTGAGGAGGAGGACATTCTTATGTTATATTGGTACCGTAAGATAAAAAGAAGGTTTCGGAGGAGAGTACAAGTACATCTGTACTTGGAGCGGAATTTTCACCATCGGCTGTTTGTTGCGCCACTTTAATTACAGGAAAGTGATGCAAAATGTTAAGCATTCTATAGAATGTCAAAAGAATGTAAAAAAAAAAATTTCAGATCGGTATATTTTAATGTTATAAAAATATAATTTTTTTTTGTTGTTAATTATAAAATTATTTGAAATTTCGTTTTCAATCGTATTTTTTATGTATTTAATCAGAATAGATTTCGTGAAATTGTAATAAGATTTTTTAATGAATGATTGTAATAAGTTTTTGTAATTGATAAAGAAATACTATAATGTAATAATTTTTTTTTAACTAAACTATGTAACATTAATAAAGTTTGTAATTAAATACATTACCTGTCAAGTTGACTTCTCGTGCAACTTTATTTCCCGCTTTTTCTGTACAATCTTTTCTAGAATATTCACGGAGCGTGTGGTCATAAAGCTACGGGTGTTTTTTCTCTTCTCCTACAAATTTAATGTTCAACACTTCCATTGATAATCAAAAATTCCGCGCGTCACGCTCGATTTTTCCCGTTCCAAACAGTTCGAGTGAAACGAGACGAGTACGAATCGAGACCGCTTCGACTTCGAGCCGATTGCCAATCGCCCCGTTAGTGGAGCTCCATTCAATGATGTAGGACGTTGAGTGGTGGGAGAAATCGCTTCGAGTTCGAGCTGAGTACGAGACGACCCGTGTGCGGATGGCCTTATTTATTTCCTTTTTTCCCAGGCACGACATTTCGAAATAAATGATAATCTCCTCCCAGTGGCGTCAATGTGGTATGTAGCTTTGATATTGGACATTTGTTTACACGTTCCTGCTTGTGTTGGAGGAGAAATCGCATTAACCTTGAGAGTTCCAAACTACTTAGCGCACCTATTTTACCGCTCCTAAACGAAACAAAATTTATAATGAAAAATTATTTCCGAAGGTATTAGAAAATGTGGTGTGAAGAAACAAAACTTATTAATTTTAATTATTTTCCATCAGCGTTGTAGTATTGTGAACTTAGAATGTGTGATTGGATTTAGGTATAGATGGAACTTATATTAAGATTAGTTTTCAAAAATTAAGTTTTTAAGGAATTCTGTTCTGTTAGGGCCTGTTCACACAGTAGACCGGTAGCGGAAGCGTTAAAGGAAAGATGGCGCTGAGACGGAAATAAACCAATCATAGGTGTTAAAAATTTCGTTGCTAATCGTTTGGAGGTTTGTCATTGGTTAAATATATTTCAATACTTAAACGCTTCCGCTACAGGACTCCTATGTGAACAGGCCCTTACTGCGCAGTTTCACTTCTGAGAGAGACGAGAAAAACATCTCTCACGGCAATATTTTGGAATCCTCGTTTCCCCCCCCGCTAAACTCTTATATACATATATATGTATCACCGATACACCAACGCACTCACCCATGCAAATGGTTGTCGGTTTTTCACCCTTTTGATTTTACCTTTCGAGTATATTAATATTCATGGTGGTTGCTTAAAGTTAAAACGAAAACATGCTATTGATTTTTTTAGCTTTGCGTATTGCTCTGTTATTTCTTCCTCCCCAAATATATTGATAAAACTGACATCTACCTCATGAATTAAATTTTAAAAATCCCCTCACCCTTTAAACAAACCAAAAAAAAGGGGTGGGGGGGGAAATGGATCTAATATCATTTCCAAGTTTTACGATCCTTTTTTCCCCCCTTCCAGATAAGATGCTATTATATTTCGTAAAATCTGAGATTAAAAGCTGAAAAGAGAATCTGAAACTTCTCTCGCTGATACGGAATGTTTAATTTTTAATGTTTTTTGACTTTTTAATTCAATCTGTAATAGTTAGGAATCTGTTTTGTTTACGTTAACGATATATAAGGAATTTTATATGGGAGTACTTAGTGGTTCATGCTCTAAATTTATTTACATCTACTACGTTATATCTTCGAAGAGATTCCCATTGCCCTGTTATATATTACCTCGGAAAAGGATATTTAAGAAAAAAAAAAAATACTTCAGTACTTTTCAGAACATTCTTCCTTTTGTTTGTATAATATTGCCCTGTAAGCGATATATGTCAGTATCTTTCAGGAAAAACCGTTATTTCATTTATAATATTATAATGAATTTTAGATTTAACGAAATTAAAGAACATCACCGCGTAAGACCGTAGTGACAACGAATCGAAACCTTCCGATTCAGTTAATTTTCATTTTTGCATTCGATAACAAGCTGTGAGTGCAAATAGGAAAAACACACTAATCTCCATTTCGTAGGTGTTTGGTAACCACATGCGTATGCAACGATGATGTGACATGATCTATCCTGACTCATTGAAATTGCGGTCTTTACTCATTAGCAGCACGTGTAAAGTATTTGCTGCCAAAACGCTTGAATATTTACTGGTGTAAAGGCGTATTTCTAATTTAAGCAATTTAAATAATCGAATTATATGGCCTCTAATCAAACTTCAAATTCGTCAGAAATTAATCGTTCTTTCGTAAGGATTAATTTCTTGATAGCGATCTGAACGAGAGCCTTATAAATGGTGTGAGCACGGTGTTTGGAATCCTCCCTCACAAAAACAGAAACTCGTAAGACCACATTCGATTGCATTTTCATGAAAATTTTATCGCGTCTCATCTTAGCTGCATTAACCTTGAGAGTTCCTAACTATTTTGCGCACTGAGTTTAACGCCTCAATAAACGAAAGATAAATTTCAACGCGAAATTTTTTTCGAGGGAAGTGGAAAGTATGGTGTGAAGTAACCCATCTTTTAAAGTTCCATCACACTTGTATTACTGTGAATGCAAATCGTTTGATGCGATTTTTTTTATGTCTAAGGTACATGGACCTTTTATTTTGATTAGTTTTAAAAAATGTTAAAGTCGCACCCTAAAACTTCCCATACTTTACTGTTCCCTAGCTCTCTTTTTATTACGGCAGAGATGCAAATACCTTTCTTGATAAGGGTTAGTTGCTAATGGCTGTCAATTTTTTTTTCTCCCCCGAAGAATCTAAATTGCTTTATATTTCTGAATTGTCAAGGACATATATTCGAGGAAAACAGGTCTAAAGATTCTCTCAAGTTAAAATTTATGTAATAGTTAAACTGTTTATACCACACATTTCTTCCTGACTGTCAAAAACGTCGACTTGGGGGAAGAGGGGGTGGAGTCAATGTATTGAGTTTTCGCGTGGAAGTGCAGACGTTTGGTGTGAAATTCGTATGCAATACGTTCTTTAATATGTTTTGATAACCAAATATTAATGTTATGGTGGAAACCCTGCAAATACACGACTTAAAAACGATATTTTACCGATTGTGCGGACATAGTTCTATTTATTCATGTATTGTCCTCTTCTAACTTCCAGTTTTTCTCTTGATGGATTAGCGGTTTTTGGAGACATTGAGGTGCTGCTTGCTTAACTTCTGGTCAAGGTTGGGCGAAGTCCTTGTTAATCCTCTGTTCTTTCAGTTTTTTCCCTAGATGCTCATTTTTAGAGAATGATTTATGGATGAGTAAATCGTCTTTCTGAATTCCTGTCTTTGTTTGTGTCCGCGTTTGCAGAGTTTGTTTACAAAAAAAGAAGTTTCAAAAATAAAGCGCGTCCACAAATGAGGGCCGCCGTAAAAATTTTACAGTAGTTACGTTCCGTCTGAAGCGTTAAAGTTTTAGCTCAATTGTTATTGAGTTAGATTTTATTTTTAAACCCTTTGCCGGGGTCTTTATTATAAGTTATTTTTAATTTCTCCTCATGGATGATATCATAATTTGGGTGTAAGATACATTAATACCTCTAGAGCTCGAACTTTTTATCAACTTCTAAATTTTTTTTCAAGTTACTTTAATTGTACTCTCAGAATTAGAGTTCTTAACATGGGTAGAGTGTTCTGTATTAAGTCTTTCTCGTCAGAATTAAACAGTTTGTACCCATTGCCCAATTCAGTACATTTAAAAAATCTTTTTACTTAATTACATAGAAAATTATCAATACCTTAAAGAAACCTGGCTATAGAATTATTACAAAGAGGAAAAGTTGCTAAACGCTTTGCAAAGCATCAAAATAATAAAAAAATTATTTTAAAATTATGTATGTTGCATTAGTTGTCTCTATATGGAATTAGTATCTTATGTAGACCCCCCCCCCCTTTCCTAAAAAAAAGAAAAGGGCTGGTTAAAGTATAGGAGAGAGTATTTATTTGTTGCTAGAACTTAGGAGTAGATCTTGAATCATTAAAAAGAAAGTGCCTTACTTCTTTGGAAAACAATGTACTGTTATAAACGTTGAAAATTAAACACGTATTCGTATAGGTATCAGAATAGATTTTATACCATTCCAAGGTATAACTGAATGCAGGGCCCGATTTAGAAAATTCTTGACTATAGGCACAACTTGGGATGGGGGGCCCCTAACACTGATGTGGGGGCTAAAATTTCCAAAATTGATACACAAAATATAATCATGTATCATTGTGAAAGTACCATTTTACCAACAATTGGCTATTTGAAGCGTAGAAGCCTAGAACAGTATCAAATGAAAAAAAGCAATACAGCATATTAACTTCATCATTGAAACACCAATACAATGCAACCAGAAAAACTTATTAATCCCTTATATACACTATAACATACATATGATGAACTATACATATGATGAACCAATCAATCAAATTTGAAAGGATATTTAAAAAAGGTAAAATTAAAAATATATATATTTGAATTGGGGTTTTTTTCTTTCAAAATAAGAATTTTGTGGGGCCCCCTAGGCCCGGGCCTAATGGAAAATCAGGGCCTGACTGTATGTTAGAAAACCGTGCTTCGGAGGATGTCAATCGTTTGTCATCAACTGAAAGTGAATATAAAAAGTTTTCGCAAAATCTTATCTAAATACTCTTTATGGCCGCTGTTTCATCTTTTCTATTCTCCCTCTCATTAATCAAATACAGTGGACGCTCGTTAATTCGAACTCAAAGGTTCTCAGAAAAAAAAGTTCGAATTATCCGATGTTAAGAGAAAATCTATAACTTTAAATGTGTATCACCGAAGAAGAAACTCTCCTAGTATGTATAACCCCAGAAAATATATTATACTATGTTATCTAAAGTTAAACATGTTAAAAAGCAATACAGACTTACCTTAATCATAAAATGAAGCAGAAGATATGCAGTAGAAAGTAAACTTTTATTAAAAATATGAATTACACTTTCGGAAAAACTGTAAAATGGATGTTTGGTTCTGTTTATGATGCCTACATTGTTCAGCCAGCTTCTCGATTTGAAGTAAACATTTTAATTCATTTTCAGAGGAAGGTTCCATCTGAATAAATGCTTTCAGAGTTTTAATAGAGTCCAATATGGCCTTGTCCATTATGGCCGCATTAAAAATATCTTTCGGCAGGTAAGCAGAGAAAAGCCCTGGCAGTTTCCTACCGAAGTTAGTGCATACGTCTTCGATTACATCAGAGCTTTGGCCACATACAGTTTGATAAGAAATATTTTGCCTTGTCTTAAATCGAGATAGCCATCCATCACTGCATTTAAAATCTTCAATACCCATTCGACTTTCCAATTCATCAGCCTTCGTCAGCACTAGGGGTCCTTTTATCGGAAAATTTCGAGATCTAACATCCTGGAACCATAGTAGTAGAGCTTTTTCTAGAACTTCGGACGCATTTCCCATGCGTTTTCTTCCTTTAGCAAATTTTGATTTTTCCCATGATTCTAAAATTGACTCCTTGTTTTTCAAATTAGTTGACAAGGCATTTTTTTTTAATTCTATAGTCAGCTGCTAACTTTGTTTTACATTCGCCATTCTCTACTTTCTTTAAAATTTCTACCTTTGTCTCCAAAGTTAGGGTTTTGTACTTTCCACGTGTAGACATCCTAAATTTTTACACGTTCACACCACACAATGAGGATGAAAAACTAGACCACATTAACTTGTCTGCACTGCAGTTATAACTGACGCAGCTCCCTAGAATCTGTAGCAAAGACTAGTTTTACTGAAATTCTAAGAAAATCGATCCAAATAAAGGAATATTGCTTTTTCCGTTTAGCACTAATAAGGACAATAGCTACTAACGTTTAGCGGACATGCAATAGTCTAGGAATGTAGGCATGTGCCTCTTTACACAGGAAAGAAATTTTGACACACACTAAATAATAAATACAGTGTGTATTTTCTCCATTAAACGAGGAAAAATAATTTTTTTTTGTCAGATTTTTAGTTTGAATTAACCGAAGTGATAAAAATTTAGTTCGAATTAATGAGATATTTTTAACATTAACTCCAATACTTTTTGGGGCCTCCAATAGTTTTTTATGGCCTTTGGATTAGTTCGAATTAACCGAAAGTTCGAATTAACCGAGTTCGAATTAACGAGCGTTCACTGTACATTCCAAATATTAATTTAGTGTAAAATCATATAAATAGTAAATTAGCTTACTGTAGATTTGGTCTGCGTTAACGTAAAAGAATTATTAAAGGATTTGGATATTAAAAACATCTAATATCACACTCTAGATTTTCCTGTTGATAATGCCTTTTTCCTCGTTTAAATGACTAAAGAGGAAAACTCTTGAAGTTTAATGTAATTGTTTTCTCTTTGCGATTTGCATAAGCTTTGTTTTTCAGTGAATGAGAGGGTTGTAAGTAATTTTTACGCGCGTGGTGACAAAGCAAAAAGCATCGCGCGTTTTGTGTGGGTTTTGTAGGAATGCTACATTTCAACGATTGTTGCACGTGTATTAATTTAAAAGTTTAATATTTCAGATCTTAATTTTCTTGTAGACTTTTACACAGTTATATTATATAATTATTAACACATGGTACATCTTTTTACATTTAATGTAGGTGAAAGAAGGGACTGTTTCACTCTTATTCACTCATACGATTCAATTTTTTTCTTTGGATTTCTTTCTTGAAATTGAAAGGAT
Organism: Dolomedes plantarius; assembly: GCA_907164885.2. Lineage (NCBI taxonomy): Eukaryota > Metazoa > Arthropoda > Arachnida > Araneae > Dolomedidae > Dolomedes > Dolomedes plantarius. The sequence goes on along the minus strand of OU015492.1, from coordinate 186,248,711 downwards.
TCCAAATTCTTATTTCGTTCAATTTTTATGTAAGTGAAGGCCTTGCTTTTCCTAGAACTGAACTCATTTGCTCATGACCGTAAAAAACCTGAATTTAAATATGCATTGAAGCCTTGATGCTGATACTCGCGTAACGATTCTTTATTGCATAAAAGAATCGATTTCGTATCTATAAATATGCCTTTAATAACGAAAGTTATTTCTTTGTTTCTATAAGGGTAGTTACTTGAAATATCCCTTTTGTTGCGAAACGTCTAGAAACGTTACGATTGACTGCTTTCATAGCATTTGTGTTCATTGAATGCGTGAATACCAGTTTTCAATTATTAGATTTTCAAAGTATTATAAAAAATTTTTTTTGGAGGGAACAGAGCATTTGTGCAATATTATGTTGTGAAAAGAAGTATGTAGATCAATTTTTTTTCACTATCTTTTCGTAAATGCTGGTGACAAAGAGAGAGCTAAAAAAGTGTGAAGCTGCCAAAACTTTCTTTCTTTCTTTTTTCATTATATGTATCAGATCTGTGTAAATCTGTTTAATGATATCAGTGTCATTTTCTATTTAAATAGTGTTGGTTAATAGTTGAGTTACTTTTTTTTCTGTCTAGGAAGTTCTTCAGGTAATGGACTTTCAAATCATTTGCAAATATACATGTATAACTGAGTAAGCACACGCTCACTTTCAAAAGTCGTTTTATATTTTGTTAAAAAATGGGTAAAACATTTTAAATGTTTATTTATTTGTATGTGTGTGTATGTATTCAAAGCTTATCTTTTGGATATGTTGTATACTCAGTTCTAGTTCATCTGGAAACACTTTGTAACAGTGTCTAGGGCAACAGAGCGAAGGGCAAGTGGTCAAACCTCATGAATAGGGATACGTAAATTTCGCATAAAAAATATCGAAATTTCGCAACAAAAAAGTACAATAGATAAAATTTCACATTTATTCGCAAAAAAGTATAAATTCAAAAATTTCGCATTTATTTAAAAAAAAATTACAATTTTACTTACTTGGAAGTATTAAAATTCTTAGTTAAAAGCTAACATTGTAGTAGTCTCCACATTATGTTCCTTAAGTCTTTGCCTTATGTCATTAATCACTATGTTATACGTACTAAAATATCCCAGCATTTACTCTGTTAACGGGACTATAGACGCTTTGTATAGCCTTTGCAAAACTAAGGTAGCAGCATTTCGTTGCATTTATAATCTGTATAACATCAACAGGAGTCTCTTGGTTGAGTACTGTAAGTAGCCGACCTACTCTTGACTTTGACGCTCAAGAGACGTTCTTAAATCTACTAAATTGCTCCACAAAACTTGATGGTTGATTTTTGCAGTTAGATTTTTAGGTTCGACTCTGGTAAGGACCAACTGTCCGGGTGAAATTCGGAGCAAATCCTAAGGAGAGTGAGATTTCTCAGTTAAAGACCACGGATGGTCTTACTTAAGCAATTATGTTAATAAATTATAACTATTAGTACCCAATTTCGCTTAAAAAGCCGTTTATCACAGAGTTTTCGCCGAAAAGTAGTAAAAAAATAATTTTCGCATTTAATCGCTCATATCGCCAAATTTCGCATTTATTCGCATCTATTTCGTAAATACGAAAATTACATATCCCTACTCATGACGGCTCTGTCGGCCAGATGCCTGCTTCTATTACGTTTGTTGCTTTGGTTAGTTTTTTTTAGAACTATATTTTTTTCTTTTCTTCTAGCATGACAGCTAAACGGTGTGGGACCTACTGTTTAAAACTGACCCCAAATAGTTAAGAACATCCATGCCGACAACTCATGCGCAAACACTTCAACCGAAGTTCAGCGCCCCCGCTGTTGGTCCATTGTCTTGCCAATTTAAGTTTATGATCCTTTTATCTATGCGGATATAATACAATATTCAGTGGGGGTACCTTAAAAAATTGCGAACATTTTTTTAGAAAATAGAAATTTATTGAATAGAAAGAAGCCAGAGTCTGCCCCAAAAGTTGTCTTTATTTATTTATTTATTTATTTATTTTTATTTTATTTTTTTTTTTTTTTTTGGGGGGGGGGGGGGCTAACTCCAAAAAATTAAATACAAAAGGTTGCGGAAATTGAAGCTTTTTAAAATTTGTAGATATAAGTGGATAGCAAGCTAGTATGAGCTCCTAGCCGTCATGTCGTTCGCTGTGTTGACAAAATGTTTTTTGCTGTGCCTCATAAATTTCTGTGATAAAATATTTTTGTTGCTTCATTCAAATTAGTGCGATAAAATATTGGTTTATTTTATTTTTTTTTCTATATTCGTCTGCCAGGACAACCTGCCAAATTAACTCGTGTCAGTTAGTTAAAGCTGACAAATAGTTAGGCATGCAAACAATTAAGTCTCACAAATCTCTGTTAGTGAAAATAGTAAATATTTCTATTTGCCTTTCTCCAACGCAATGGGTTATTTCCGTGTTTTTCTGCATTTAAAAGAAAACGATAAGTTATCTCGTGTCTACGTGGGCGGTTAAGACGCCGTATATTATCAGATAAGACAAGTGAAAAAAAAAGATAATGTTTTCCACCTTATGATTTATTTTTCTCATAATGGCAATACGCAAATTCTGTTTGATTATTTTCTACTAAACATGAGATGTGTTTAAAAAAATAAATCCACTTTTTTTTTCAGCAAAATTTTTGCATTTGCGATTGTTAGCCCTAGTTTCTGGAATGTTAAACATTCAAGTATTGCGGCAATATCGTTACCTCATAGGTGATAGACATACGGTACACATGATAATTATTAGCTAGCTGGTGGGTTTCTCCTTAAACGTTATATAGACTAAAGATATTTCAATTTTAGAGTACGTTTCTCAAAGTACAAACAAATTTCAGCTAGAAGAAAGGTATTTTTGTATCCGTTTAAGCCAGTGGTTCATAACCTTCTGTTGATCAGGAATCACCTGTTTAAAAAAAAAAAAAAAAAAAAAAAAAACTTGGTGCCCATCTCCCAAGCAATCCTTTTAGAAGCAAAAATTGGTTTATTTTCTGAATAAACAAACTATTAGTGATAAACAAATTTAATAAACATTTATAAAATTAACTTAATAACAATCTTAACGTAAAAGGAAACAATATCAAGCATTGTTGCCTGCGAAAACTTGAACGAGATTTTTCGGCTTGCATTTGATTTACTAGCTGTAAAATGGCTGTGATTGCGGGTCCGCGTCACAGAAAACATATTAGAAATTTTTAAGCACAACAAGGATTTTTTCGTAATCAAAACGTCAGAGAGCGGAAGAAATATAGGAATTTTTAGAATTTGAACTAAAATATTTTTTGCTCTGTTTTAAAAAAATTGTTTAAATTCGCAGTCGTTTTAAAGCAATGAAACCAATTATTTTTTATCACGACCACATCTGGGTTCTCTCGGACCACCGGTTAGAAACCACTGGTTTAAGCGATCTGTACAGATCTTAGGATCATTTTGAGTTTAAATAGAACTTTCTTCCTCGTGGTACAAGGGATCTTGTCTGAAAGCCAGTCTTTCCAGTTGAAACTCAGCAATCATAAATTAAATTTTTAACCCTGGAAACCTATGACCCGAATTTAGAGTAGCTAGTAAGTTTCAAAATTCTCCCTTTTTAAGAAATATAAATCTAGTAACTTTTCTCTATGTTCATTGATATTTTCATTTGCCGGAATTAAGTCGGCATGCTCGCATCATTAAGCTCGCAGGAGAAATTAATTCAATAGCAATTTAATGAAAGTTTTCATTTCGTTTCTCATCTAAAGCATCAAATCCTGTTTCGTATATTACAGTGCATGACATGAAGAACTGCATTATTACCTACACCTATTCCTTTAATTGAATCCAAAGAATTGTTTACAAGGGTAATTGTTATTAATATTGACAAATCTAATTATATAAAAAATAAAGAAATGGAAAACAGCAAAACAAACATATCGAGAACTGAAGTCCATTATTTATAAATAGAACTTGACTCGTATATGATGAGTGACATTTTTTTTCTTGCGCGCTCACCTGCAATGTTAAGTCTGATTTCTAATGATTCAATTTTATATATGATACACACATACTGCCTAGAGCTGAATATTGTTGGGAAGTCGGGGTAGCTCGCTGTCTTCAGTCGGGAAGTGCGTCTCACGATGTACCTGTTCTGTTTTCGACCTTCTGTCCTTTGAGAGTACATAAAAGAGCAAGTGAACCCACCCATCCCCACCACACCGTGCGGCGAACAGCTGTTCTCTCCTGAAAGGGCATCTGCCATTCTAAGTGCAGATAGGTAAGTTGCCTTTATCGTGAGAGATGGGAAGTAGTCTAGTCGTCCCCGTATTTTTTGGCGTATCAATTTAGAGAAGTGACTACATGGGTGGCTCTTCAAGGGTTTGGTTTATTTGGTTTTTATCGCAAGGAGTTCCCTGAATTGATATAAGCGCTGTTCGCCCCTCTCCTGCATATTTCTATATCTAAGTGTCAGATCCTGCTTATCGTTGTATTGTAGCGTTGTCTAAAATTAAAGATACCCCTTTAAGCTCCTCGAATTCTTCATCACTCATTTCCAGGGCATAAACAATTTTGTTTTCTGAGTATTTACATATTTATTCTTCTCAATATCTCTTTATAATGAACATACGTATGCAAATAAACGTAAATGCGGAAAACATTTCTTTATGTAGGTAAAGTATGAGACTATGAAATTCTGTTTCCAATTAATATCTAAAATTCGACCAGTCTTTTCAAACCTGATCAATGAAAAAAAATTTCTCGAAAAATATGGTAGTTACTTTATAACGACTAGTTTACTCGGGAGATGTGATATCACTGAATTTTGCATTCAACAGTTTTGTTATTCTTATTTGAGATTTATTATTATGTATTTAAGATTTCATTTATACATTTAACCAGTGCAGTATCACCGAACATACAAATCTTTTATTAAATTCTGATTCATTATCCTCAAGTATTTCTAAAATATTAGGTTTTAAAAGATTAAATGTTTGCTGTAAATAAATTAAATAAATGGTGTTATAAATAATATTTATATTAAGAATTCTCTGTAGTGTGTTTATATAAAAATTTACATTTGTAACTTCGTCATTAATGCCCTTTTGTACGTGGAAACTGCTCCATATTTGTTGAGTGAAAGTACGTTTATATAATGTATGCTTAGAATTACTGAGCTGTTGCGAATTATGTAACATTTTGCAAACTAATCTTATATTTGTTTACTGATGTGAGGCTCATGTTCGTAAATTCAGAGAGTTAGTCTTGGATCAAATAGCAGTCATATTCTGTTTGCATATCTAGTATTCACTCTCCCATCCATTTTTCCCTTCGCGTAATGTTTCTTAAGTGATTTTACTCTCCTTTACATTTTTTCTTTTAAGTTTATTCCTTTTAAAAATTAAGGGTCAGACCATCGTCGATTTGAGTTACGAGTAAATATGAATTTCTGACTTTTGTTTTCAAAATAAGATTTCAATCCAAAACAAAGCCTACTTTCATGAAAGGTTAGTGTAATTCGATATAATATTTGCAATATGTTTATCTCTATTTTCTCAAATTTTCCGTTTCAAAATTATCCAATATTTTTTTAAGTTTCTATCTCCTCCCCCCCCCCCCCCCCGCGTATTCTCCCTCTTGAAAGATACCAGGCCCTGTCTTTACCTCTTAAATTTACTAAACATGCCTCTGTTGTTATCATCATGTGTGTTTTCTTTTTTTGAATTATCAGCCTTTGAGGTTTGACGCCAGAGAGCAGTTGGTAAATACCTTGGTACTATAAAATACTTAAGGAATTTCAGCAAGATGTCGGTTACAGACTCGGTGAAAGGTTTTATAACTAAATATCAATTCTTGCAGAACTTTTTTTTATTCTTTCCAGCACTGGCGTGAATTTTACGTATATCGAACTCTGTAATAACTTCTGTAATAACTACTTTACATACGAGTGACAAAAGCAAATGTTCTTAAAAATAACTTAGACATAACAACTGTTCTTCGGAGGATTTACATTACAAAAACGAAATCGCGGGGCGTCGTTCTGGTTAGATCTTTGTTGTTAAAAAAGAACCGAAAAGATGTTTGAACCCTGCCTCCGCCTGATCTTCAGGCTTCAGTGGAATCCACACTCCACTGCTCTGCTTTCCTGTTTTTTTGAAAAAAATTGTAATGCCAGAGACAACTCGTGCAATTTTTTTTTTTGCCACTTTTTCTTTCGAACTCGGTCAGATGTTTCTTGCATTTGCTTTTGTCGTCTCCACCTCATAGCGGCAGCTGTTCAATTAGCTTCCTAGATTTTTGTGCATGGTCTTGTTTTTAACTGTCGCTAGTTTAAAGTAATGTAGCTTCGCTCTTTTTGAGTTAGATTCATATAGACATATGTCTATGAAATCAACTCTCTGCTGTCATATTTATATCTAAAATAGTTTATGGACTAATAAATAAATTTTAAAAATTCCCTTTAAACTTTATCAGGCTCTGTTTCATACTGTGTAATATAAATTAATATCGGACATTCGTTGAATTTTATCTTGCGGCAGTATACCAAACTAACGATTGTTCATGAGCACATATCTGTGCATCGCAAAAGAGAGACTTAATAAAATGCAATGTCCGAACGAATAACATTACACCTCAAACAAAAGGAGCAACTGACTTTTCCTCTTTTTAAAAAACAAAAAGAAAAAAAAACACTGGGAAAACTGTTCCACTTTATAATTTAATGAAACTCGGTGTAAATGGATACTTGTAGTGCATTTAAAATCTCTGAATAGTCTAAACTGGGCCATTTTTTGATTGTTCTTGTTTCCCTACTTTCCGTGCGCACCTTCCCGTTAATCTTGAGTTCAGTGCTTTTCTTTTGCTGATAGTTTTTTTATGAATGTTTAGGACGTGTTTCCTTTTTGAATTTGTTTACATCCAAGAGAAGATGTGCCGCCGTGTCCCTATACCAGCGTTTTATGCAGGTTCGGAAAAAATTTAAATGTATTGAAATTAATGGATTATAATTCAGAAAGCATGTCTCATAATTCAGAAAGCATGTCTCACAATCGAAAACAGTCGCCGCAGCCATCAACGTCGACTGACCGAGTACAATGACAAAAAATGGTGCTGGTTGGGACTGTTGGCAATTTATTGACTAAAACCAAATGTTACCGTGTTATTGCCGTGTTTCTGAACAAGATAGCCTTTAATACTGGCAATAAAGCCCTGTGGATGCTTCTGAGCATAAGAAAGAAAGTACACTCACTATCAGTACTTTATTTAATGTTGGGAATGTCTTACTATGCGTAACTTTTCATTTAAGCTTCATTCTAATTAAAATCATTTCACGAATATCACCTTGTTCGTACCATTCAGTTATACCTAATTCCTTTAAGTCTAAGGAGCGTATTACCCGTATCTGTGGAAGCACTTCTACATTTACTGTATTTTAGAAATATATTTTCTCAAATTTTCGACTTTTACCACTGGAATAAATCTGGATAATATCATAGTTTGCTTATCTAGGCGTAAAAAGTTCCAGTTTACAATATTTGTGTTAGACAGGATCGTTAAAAGAATCATTCAAGTGTAATGGACTCTAATACTTTTGTTCAAGTTTGCTTTGGAAATCTTTAATATCCTTGTTAAGGTAGGGAAATTTTTTTTCCCGTAATGTTTTTATAATACATTCTAAAATGCATAATTTTTAATTCTCTTATTTTGCTGCTGTGTGTAAATCTTGAAACGTTTCAAAAACCTTATTTAGATTAAAGTTTAGAAGAAATGGATTTAATTTAAAGAGACGGGGTTTTTTCTCTTTTTAAATTTGGATTTGCTAATGTGTGGTTAGGAAAACACAGATTAAGATATTTCCCCATAATTTGACATAGTTATTGGAGATCTGCGAGGTTAATTGGTTAAAGAACATGAATGAATTATAAAAAACTAATGTTTTATGATAAGAAGAAAATGTATAAATTGAAGAAAGCGTGTTTACCAGGCAATGCGGCGCGCATGTAGTAGCACTGATGGAACGCGAGTAGTCGACGGCTGCGCGACCCATCGTTGGGTTCCTGTAAGCCAGGGGTGGGCAAATAGCGACCCGCTACATATTTTTTTATGGCCCGCCAAGACACCCAGAAAAATCCGGACAGCCAGAAAAACTGCCAAAAGCAGCCGAGAACTCCTAGAGAGCCATAAAAACTGCCAATATTTAATTTAATTTATAGATTTTTTATGGTACAATTTATACCTTTCCTGAACTGCAAAGTTAACTAATAAATGCAATAATTTTAGAAGGTGCGGGACTCCGCTAACCTCCGCTCACACAAAATGGCTCCCGGGCCAAAACAATTGCCTTCCCCTGCTGTAAGCTATTCAACCATCATCGTGTGGACGATAGCAGCAAACATTAATGACTAAATTATCGATATGAAATGTTTTTTAATAATTTTCAATGTAATATTTTTTTTTTAAATATGAAAATGGTGCATACATATATTATGTTATACAGTACACGAACATATTATAAAATACTGATATTATACATACATAATTATGTAATCTATACTAATAAAGAGACAAGTGGAAGTCGAGAGATCACGTGACCGTAACTCATCCGGGCGGGCACCGATCCTCGAAAAAAAAATGGCCGACAAATATACAGGAAACGGTGTAATTTTTTTTCTCATGAAAGTACATAAATGTTACATATTTGGAAAGAGCTTCGAAAACTGATAATTTTTTCTGCGTACACTTATTCTGTTAATTCAATAGTTTTAGATATATTTTCATTCTAAAATCACTCACTGCTGAAAAACCAAATCATCTGGTGCAGTGGTGCTGCCATCTGTCGGCAGCGACGGGAATGAAAATTGAAAGGAATTTATTCACTTGAATTTAATACATTTGTAGGCCTTTTTTTTTCTTTTGTGGGGCCCGAAATACATAAATATGTTACACGGATGGCTTGAGCGTAGCTAGGCGAAGCCCGGCTAGTTTAAAATAATTTGATAATCTGCAGATGTTCATGGGGTATTGAAATATTTGTCCAATGATGATTGTATAATCAAAGCTTTCTTTTTCACGTCGTAAATCAATTGATAGTGTTAAAATAAGTTTTGGCTTTTTTTGCGCAAAATTGCATACTATGAAAGTAATTACTTTCACAGATAGCATGCTAAAAACAATCTACGAAAAATGAAAATTACAACCTTGTATCTTCGAATCCGCGTAACTCGAGGACTTAACTGTACCTCACTCACTTGTTCCACGTTCAGCAGCACTTATGTGTGTGTGTGAAAGCACCTTTTCCAACATGAAACACATTGAAAGAAAGAAGTAGGCTTGTAGATAAAAAATTTACCTCTTCGCGTTTCATCATCTGTAATCGAAGTCGAGTTAGCAGCCCTTGTTGCATCAAGTTCCCATACGCAAGCATCTCATTATTTTTTTGTACAAAACCGATTTCATATTTAATTTCGTAATAAAAACATTTTTATGAATCAGACTTGATTTCATTTTATTAAGAAAACTGGTTTTTTTTTTAATGTTTAATTTTCCAAAAATCAAATTTATTTTTACCATGTTTTTATTAACTCGCTTTCTTGTTTTTTGGGTTTGTCCAGTACAAATCTTGCAATCGATTTTTAACTTCCGACTAGCTAGACATTTGAAACTTTTAGAATAGCTCAGAACACGATGACAGTGCATTCTTTTAATACTTTTAGCCAGCTTTAAGCAGGTTTGAATTCTTTTTCAGTTAATTTTGTTGTTTAAAAATTTCTTTTAATTGCTCTCTTTATTACGCATTTGATCATTTTCTTTCAAGTTGATGGGATAATTCATCAAAAAATTTTTTTAAAAGTATTTATTAATACAAAGAGTTGTCAAGTTTATATGATTCAACCGAAAATTTAAAAACGTGGTGTATAAAAAGTTTTTTTTTAATCTTGTAATTATTATTATATTTACAGAGATTTTTTTTTTTTAAAGTGCGTTTCAAAATTTCTACTTTGAAGTTGTTAATTTCAAAAATATTTGATTACAAAGATTTGATTCACAAAAATCCAATTTGTATTTTTCTCATTTTTTGTGAAACAAATACATTTTCATATCGCCAAAATTAATTTTTCACTAAGCCTTTTTTTTTTTTTTCAAGAATTCAATTTTCCGGAAAATCAATAATACAGTGTTCCCATGTATTATAATGCAGCTTTTTTTAGGACTCTCTATCTATATATATAAAACGCGTAGGTATGCGGCACAAAAATAGACGATATTTCTACAATCCGAATGGCAACGGCTGCAACTACCGGATGTAAACATTAACGGCCGTCCGCAATTTGCAACCGCGTGTGGCTCGACGATAGCACGTAATTTGGTACAATTTAATTTCTGTATTTTACTCGTGAATAATTTTAATTTATTCATTTAATATGATTAAGTGGAGATATCTGAATTGCGAACAATAATACATACAGAGAGAAATGTAATTTACACTATATTTTAGTATTTGCTGAATTTTCACTCCATTTTATAAGTGAAAATTTTCCCCAACAATTTCTTATTTGATGTAATGATAAAGTGTAGATATCTTAGTTTTGAAAAATAGTACATATAGTGAGAGATGAAATTTTTAAAATCATTGGTGTTGGGTTTCTCAGACTTATCTTTAACTCTGTTCTGAAGTAATGGAAATTCACATTTTTTAATCATGATGTTTTAGAATCAGCCTTATAGTGAATTTAGCAATGATTATAAATTTTTTGTCTGAGTTTTCACTACCCCTTAACAACGTATATTTATGACAGGTAATGATAACATTCCTTACATATGTTACTTTCAATTGAGTTGTTTTGCAAAAGAAAATATAAATCTAAAAGCGACCATGCTGGTCGCGCAGCGGCTAGTTTATATGTATTTTAAGTAATTCGATTTTAAAAATTTTAAATTATTTTAAAGTCAATATTTAATGCAGTATGCGAATCTGATATTTGACAAAAGCAATTTCGCCTCTCGAACAGCAGACATCGAAATTCGCTCAGAAATTGCACTTGACCCACCGTAATTTACTTTTTGCTGAAGTGGCCCCCCGGATAGTTTCGAGTTGGTCACCCCCGTCATAGACGAGCAATCTTGATTGCCTCAACCATTTAACAATTCTCTCATACCCCTGAAATTTATTAGTTTTATATGGTGTGTGAAGGGGAAGAAAATCAAACCACTCTTCCGTGCATATCTACCACGTTTTTTGATTGGGTGAGAATACCATCAAAACAATTTACACATTTTTTGTTGTTTTCGTTGATAAATAAGAATAGGAAGGAAATTACTTCCTAGTTTTTTTATTCGTTTGATGGGGAAAAAATCTTGCCGGAGAAAAACTTTTTTTATTCCACTTATCTAGAAACAGTCAAAACATTTTTTTTTTCTGTCGGGTGATTCCTGAAACAATAGACCTTTTTTATGCGTTAATAGTCGCGTTCCCATAAAGTTATGCGAGCGCTTTTCCTTTCTCTAGAAGTATGAATTTTCAAAGAAATCGGGCGGTGGGGCGGAAATTCTGTTCTAATAAAAATGGACTCTGTTTAAATATATATTCATGCAATATACTGTGGAGAATAAACCTTTATTCTTATACTGACAATGATATAGTTTCATGAAAAAGATGAGAACAAAGGTTTAATGAAAAGTTCAACAATTTTTTATCTTTCCATTGAAATCCTATAAATTGTCTGCGATAGTTTAAAATACTTTCGGTGCTATTACTGGAAAAGCGAGTTCAACTCGTAGACTTTTCTAGAAATTTCTCATTAGTACAGACAGTGATTTCAGATTTTCATGAATTCTGTTTTCTAACTGGGAAAATTATGATTAATTTCGTATTTTGTTTCTTTCTTCAGCGTTAACTATGTACCCTTTTTATATATTTATAAGATGCACGAATATATTAGACTAGAAGGTAACCCGTCATTTTGACGTCATAATACTAATAATGACGTCATGATGGAAAAAGTATATGAAAGTTAAAAAATATCCCGAATTATCTAACAATATTGCATTTGATCCACACCTTGTAAAAGCAAACCCTTTCATTATTTTTTATTTATTTAGTTTTTCATTGAGATTGGAGTAGTAGACTGCCATCCAGTTTTTTACAGCTCACTACGCGATATGAATACTTGAGCTACTTGATTCATTCACATTCAAGTTTGTTTACTTTCAGAATTCATCGCAAAAGTAAACAGATTTTTAAAAACTGCTAAATATACAGCTAAAAACATCCAATTTTTTTTAGTTCTGAATGTTTTATAGAAAAATAGGCTGAACAAACGTGATTCGATGGAGAAGATATTAGTTTTTAGGTAAGAAAAAATTCTGATCCACATCTGAAATTGAAATTAAGCCTAACCGGCTGTTTGTTTACCGAGGGCTTCAATTGAAAGATGAGTACAGCCCGGAAGTGTTATACAGAGACAACGGCTATTATATATATAATATAAAGCATGTTTGATATATATATATAATATAAAGCATGTTTGGTTAAAAAATTAATAAACTAAGTTTGTTTGCAAAAGTTTGATTAAATAATTTACTTGATTGTTTCTTTTGTTATTTGTTAGGTAATTTTTGTTTTTTTAATCTTTCAAAACTATCATTATGATGATAGACGGAATGGTTCATAGTTCTCGGTATGAAGAACTGAAATTTTTTTATTATTACCAGAGTCGCAAGTTATGTGAATGTTCTCTTTTAGCTTTTTTGTTTAAATAAATAAATTTTAAAAAAATTCATAACTTCCATATTACATGTCAAACATGTTTATTGATTTGAAAATACAAGCATTGTTTATTTTTTTCCCCTCTTGCATGTGCCCCCTCAATCTCAAAAGTTTTTATATTAAATTTGTTTGAATACGAATTTGATAATGAGAAAATGCACTGTCATTGAATTAATAGTTTCAAGTTTTACCTTCATGTTGTGACTTTCTACTCCATGCATTGTGTGTGTGTTACGATAGTTGATGTAAATAATGAAATTCTTGAATTAAGCGTTAAATTTGTGTATTAATTCACTGAAGCGTCTAATAACAACAAAACGGCAAGAGGACGAAACACCTTCCTCGCAAGTTTTTATCTTTCATGCTAGAGTAGTAAACCCAGTACGTATGTATGGTTTTCACAGACACCCGCAGTCCGTTGAGGGGAAGATTTTAAAAGATTGGACCCTTCGAAGCTTTTAGTCGAAGTGCCGTAAGAGCAGACGGAAATGGCCAATTTTCTGCTTGCTGAAGCGACTCGTGAGTTGTGAGGATTTCTAATGAAAATCAGTTCATAACGGAAATTCAGCGAGTGGTGTTATATATATAGGGACCGTGAAAAATCGTCCTTAAGTAGAGATCGTCCTTAAACAGAATTTGTGATAAAGTAGTATTTCCCATAACGTCGGAGGGGCCGGGATTGGGAAATATCGTCTTTAAATTGAGATCGTCGTTAAGTAGGGCGTCGTTAAACAGAGAGCCAACTGTGTGTGTGTGTGTGTATATATATATATATATACATATATTTATTTATTTATTTATTAATATTAATATTAGATTTATTACCCGGCTTCGCTCGGGATTCAGTTTCTTGGTTGTTGTTTTTTTTATTTTCCAATGATTAGCCTCATGTTATGATGTTCTAAAGTTATAACAACTCTTAAGCGACGTACACAAATGTACGTCGCTTAAGAGTCACGATGTACACACATTTCATTTTTTCAGCAATAAAAAATTCATTTATTAACTAATTTGTTATTTTAATACTTGCCAGTACACAACATTTTATTTTTTCAAATTATCTGCGACAATGCATAATTCTGATTGATTCCTTGCTTTAGACATTCCCACTCGAGCTCTTCTGATTTTTTTTCATCACATTGTTCTTTTCTCAACAATCTTTGACATTTTGCCCTTACTTCTGCGGGATAAAAGTTGCTCTCTTCTTTTTGGGCATTTTAAAGCATTAATTTACAGCTAGTCAATAATGTTTGAATGGATTTATTATTATAGAAAAAGAATCAATGTTTGAATGGATTGAGAACATATTCTGTATTAAAACACAGCAAATGTGATAACTGTTATAGAAGAAGGTATGTACACATATTTCATCCTCGGAATTCTTTCTCAAAACTAAATCGTCTGCTACGTTTCAATGCCACTTTCAGAGTTTCTTAATTAGAATATACACGAATTTCATGATTGTAATTCTTTCTCAAAACTAAATCTTCTGCTTTGTTTCAATGTTACTTCAGTTATATAAACCTATTATTCCAGCAATCAAAAGACTGGCTTTTAAATTTTTCAATAGTTTCTCTCGTATAACTAATCCTATTCTTCACAGCATTCCTCCCTACGACCCGAATTGGCAACTGAATCTACGATCCTAATTGGCGATCCTAATTTCCTAAACGGCGTGGCTAAAACCGTCCTACTAAACGCACGTGTTTCGAGCTAAGTGAACGTGTCTTTCAGTATATTTGAGTTTGAACAGGTAGCTTGGGATAGTTTTAATGTATGAAATGGATTTAGAGCATATTCATTGAAAATGAATGACTTTCCATCTTTATATTTTCATTTTTAAAAAGAAATATTCCGGCGTTGCCACGTATATGAAAATAATATATCAAATTCATTCTTGCGCCAATATATGACTAAATCACGTTTTTAATTCATATCTATTTATTTTTACGCAAATGTTATAATTTAACTGGCAACAATGAAATGTTACAATGGCTTTGAACAAAAATATCCGTTGATACCGCGCAAACTTGTTCTAACATAATTTGGGAATGGAACGTCGTAGCGGGATGAAAATAGTCACATTCATCCCGATTTTCCAAGCACATTAAACTGTGTGATTTCATCAAGGGAGGTCTCACGGTTCTTGAGTTTTTGTGACTTACACACACATACACACACGACCCATTTCCTGTTTTATATATAAGATATAGCAAATTACTAGTTTTATTACCATGTTTTTATTAACTCGCTTTTTTTGTTGTTGTTTTGGTGTGTGTGTGTGTGTGTGTGTGTTTGTGTTTGTCCAGTACAAATCTTGCAATCGATTTTTAACTAACTTCCCGACTATCTAGACATTTGAAACTTTTAGAATAGCTCAGAACACGATGACAATGCATTATTTTAATATTTTTAGCCGAAAAAATCCTCAAGGTGGCGCTTTGATCGAATTCAATGCTTGCACTTTTGCGTAAGATAACGGCGTTTGACGATTTTGAAAACAGAATACATGTGAATTTAGTTTGTTTACAAAAATATTGTGCGAAAAGTTAAAAAAAAAATTATAAAAATTAAAGTTTATAAAGTCTGTGGATAGTGGAAACGACTGAAAAGTGATTAAAATTAAATAAAAGAAAGTGAAAAAGAATAAGTGAAGGTTTGTGCAATTAAGAGAGAATTGTCAAGTTTATATGATTCAACAGAAAATTTAAAAACGTGGTATATAAAAAGTTCTTTTTATCTTGTAATTATTTTCTTTTTCTGCCAGTGCTTATACAGTGCTGGTAATGTTTTCTACAGCAATCGGATTCAACAATGTATAAAACTACCCATGTCGCATTCCGTGCTTTATTCTCTGAAGTGATGTAAATTTCGATGGCTGCCATGTTATCACATTGAGCAGGGCTTTGTCTCGTCTAATTTATATACAACTGCCTGGATCCAAACATCATTTTTTCCCCCCTCCTGTTTCCTTTAAATCTTTTGGCACAGTTTGCACCATGTGACTAGGGTTTCTCGGGTATTTCTCAACAACCATATGATAAAACTTTTTTAACCTGTCTGTCCATTTTACATTGTGGTCTATCTTCACCCGTTACTACAGAACGCATGACTGAAGATAACACAGTAGTGCACAATGAAAATGAGTTTTTGGAGCTGGCCGTTGATGTTGCCCTCCCCGCACACAATAGAGGGATAAAGGTATTGACCCGCTGAATCGTTGCTTTGTGCCCTTCGCTTCTTTGATGCTTATTTATTTAAACAGATAAGTGTGTTGCACCTCTGAAACACAGAATCGTGACTTTGATTTCCCCTTTGTGGAACGTGGGTAGCTGCGCTTCGCATGTCATTTTTAAAAATCAGGTGTCTCCATGCCAGTAGTGTATTTTAATGGCTATACCAGAGCATCTAAGTATGAGTTTGTAAAGTTTAAAAAGTTACCTGTGACGTTCTATTGTAATGAACGTGTTCAGAGAAAACTTATCAGTGTGTAAAAACATTTTAATATATTATAAATGCATATTTCATTATTTGGGAAACATAATTTTAATTTATTTATAAATATATGACATATAATTAAAATATTTAAAGTAAATATGTATAATAAATAATAAGTATTTTTTGACATATTTTTTAACATGTCAAATTCGAAGTTATTTGATTGAACTTGTCGAAAATTTTAGATTATAGGATATATATATATATATATATATATATATATATATATATATATATATATATATATATATATATATATATATATATATATATATATATATATATACACAGTCGAACCTCCATATATCGAAGTAGCAAATTGCGCGAAAAAAATTCGATATATAGAAATTTCGATTTATAGAATTGAGCTTAGTCTTATCATAATTCTCCTTAAAAAAAACTAAAGCTAATTTTCGTATACGAAACTCCATTTCTAATTTATATGCGAATCCCATTAAATGAAAGGTAACAACTAAAAAATGAATTAATGTGAAAGATTTATTGATTACTACATGTCTTTAAAAAAACAATAATGCAGACAGTGGCTACAATGATCACAGTTACATTCTTTAAAAAAAAAACTACGAATATCTTGCTGAACAGTTAGTTATGCGGAAAGTTCAAAGAAATGTTCGTATTTATTCAGTCCACTATAAACTTCATCCGGGACATTTTTCGCCAATTGAAGTCCACGACGTATGCCAAAAATTGGGAGATTTTATTCTAAAGTGGACTAAAATCTCCCAATTTGTCTTGAAATAAATTTCGATATATAGAGATCTTTTCGATATATAGAAACAATTTTTCTATGTGATGAACATGGAGATTTGCTAAGAGTTCGATATATAGAAAATTTCGATATAGAGAAGTTCGATATATGGAGGTTCGACTGTATATATATATATATATATATATACATACACACACACGCGGCAATTTTCCTGTTGTATTAGATTTATTTTTATTTTATTCACATTTACCTTTTGGAGACGCTTCGTTGGTTTGCCCCCAGCTACGTTCCACAAATTCTCTTCCATAAAGCGTCGCTATTTCTGAGAAATAAAATAGAGATTGATGGCCATTGTGTTTCTATATAAAGTGTTAAATATTTATCTCGTTCTCTCCGTTTGATGAATTGATACAGTTTTTGTTACATTTACCCTATATATGGGTTGCATAACAGCCACATAGGACATATTTGACAGTTTTTCAATAATATTGTATATTGACCAATACATTTGGTGGTTTAAAAATTTTTTTTTCTTGTTCATATGATCAAATTTCATTCTCATTTCAATCTAAAATTCTATGTTTTTTAAATTCTTTTTATTCAAACAGAATTCAGATTTTTTTTCCTATTTTTGAAAGAAAAATCCTATTTTTCCTATTTTTGAAAGTATATGTAGCAAATAATGACGGTAGCGCTTTTAACTAATCAACCAACCAAAAATAAAATTTCCTTTTTATAACAATGTGCAACCTTTTTTTCATTTTTTGTAAGAAATTTCCTACTTTTATGCTTAAGACTCTCATCTTAGTCTTAATTTTCTATTTTTTGTAAGCAGTATTGAATGTTTTTAATGCAATATTATTATTTCAATTATATTCAGGTGTAAAACTTGCTGTTTCATATGATATTTATTTAGTTGTTTAAAATGCATTGGTGAATATAAATTATAGAAAATATTTTAGGATTTTTATTGTTTTTCATCTGTAAATTAATTTTAATGTTGTTCTCCTCGGGCTCAAGAAATATTAAAAATTAAATCTGCAATTGCCTCTTAATGCCATCATACTTGTAACTTGTTTTCGGCAGAGCCATTCATATTGTTAGTTTACGAATGTGTGTGCGTGGTATGTATCTCAATGGTATCCCCAAAATTTCCAAACGAAATATTTTTGTTTAAAAAAAAAGTTTATAAAATAACAAATGTAATTTCTCATTTTTATTTTATTTCATTTCATTTTAAAAATAAACCAATTTTAAAGATAGAAACTATGAAGTAGGCGTGTATCTACATTTTGTGGTACATCAATCTTGTGGTTTATTACGTTGATCATTTAATATCTAACTTTGACTAAATGACAACTTTCTGTCAAATATTTGAAAATATATTTGTTTCGCTTTAATTAACACACACACACACACACACACACACCAGAGCCGTTCAAATGACTGTTTTTAAACTTTTGATTTAAAACTCTTGAATTCAGTGTTATCGCTTTCCTTTATTTGACTTCACAAATTTTCTTATGATTATATACTTATAATAATTTTTTCAATATCTCTCCATCTTTCTTTTCTTCTGATAAATATGAGCCATTCACAAGCCAAATCGATTAGGGGAGTCATCACCTTTACACAACTTGAAGAGACGGAATTTTTGCTCTTTGTTCGAACTTCTATAATTTTTTTTTTGTTATTGGCCATTATATATGAAATTTTCAGTATTACTCCTCTAAACTCTATAGATTATGTTACTTGAATTAATTTTATTTATAAAGTAAGAAGTGAGTGTATTTTCTGAAAATTTCAAATTTATACTGATACACTGCGCGCTGACTTACAACAACACTAATTAAGTTTCAATAATAATTTTTATATTTTTGTGATGCTAAAACCATTAGGTATATTTGTAAACCTATTTAAATTTTAAAACACCTAAAAACAGTTACTCCAGGACAATCAGATTTTAAAAAAAAACTGAAAAACCCATTAAAATTGCAAGTCAAATGCTATAAATTCATAGAAAAATAATTTTTATAAGAAAAAATTATGTGCATATATTTGGTAGCATCATTATACACCTATCCTGAAAATATGAAAGCAATACCTCTAGTAGTTTCCTTTATAGAGTGTGCGCAAGCATGAAAATGATCATTACGAGAAAAAGGCTTCTAAAGTTCCCACACTTGTAATGTTTCCGTTGGAACTACTCTTTTCATGTCAATTGTTTTTAATATTCTAGTTGGAATATTTTAACGCGGTTTGTTTTAAATGATTCAGAAATGCTCAAACATTCTAAAAATGCAAAAAAAGTAAAATTCGATTTTTTAAGATTCAAAGGTGATGACTCCCTTAGTCCACTTTTCGAAATTTTAGTGTCTAAGCACTTGATTGATTCCTAACTTTTTACATATATCATTATTCATAATAAAATTCCCAAATAATAAGGATTAACACCACTCAATGGCATTTTTTTTTTTTTGGGGGGGGGGGGGGGCGGCATCGAATAATATGTAACTTTTTTCAGAAGCCAATCAAGTTGAAGTCCATACTCTAATGTAAATCGTTGCAATAATGAAATTTAAACGCAGAAGCAGGTACTTGATGATAACGGTAAATCGTTTAGTGTTGTTTCATCCCCAAAAAAGTAAAATAAATTAGTCAGTGTCAATCTAACCGCTGCAGAAGTAAGTACTTGTGAATTATTAAAATATTCCAATTTTTTTTTCTGCAATAATAAAAAAAAAATTGAACTGAATTGGATGTTATTACTTTTTTTTCATTTGCCTAATCGGTTAAGTTCCGTAGTCACGCAAAAATTGTAATAATAATAACGATTACTCCATGGATATTCTGTCTTATAGATTTCATATGTCGTCAGATCAACGCTACATCTTCAGTAATACATTCTACAATTGTTTATTTGAATTTATATTTTCAGAGGAATTTTAAAAACAATTTATATTATTTTATCACTTTTCCCGATGTTTTGTTTTATGGACGTAACCGATTTTGCAAGTGAGTGGCTCATATATGTCGCCTATCGTTATCTATCGCGATCGGTAAAAAATTTAACTATCTCCTCTGACATCTGAATTCTAAACCTACTCAGCTATATAAAAACCGACGCGTTTGCACATTTTGCATCGATTTGCGGTAGATTTTTGCACCGATTGTTGCGCAGTAAGTTCAATCTGAAATAATGTTGTTTAAAATTTCAAAGTTGCGAGTATCATTTCAGGGTAGGAAAAAAAACTATTAAAAACGAAGAATACTGAGTACTTAGTTTTATTGTTCACTTTTAGTGTGTTGTTTTATTCCTCATATTTTCCCATAAAAATATCAAGACGTTCAAGATACGCCAAGTTCTTGGAAGAAATAAATAATATAAACGATGAGTGTTCTGAAATCGATGAAGTGGAACTTTCTGATTGTAAAGTTGACGTATTTGAAAATGATAATGATCTAGTGGGCACTGACTAGTATGAGTCGGTAGACACTGATGATGGAGAATATTTTGAATATACGTGGGGCATAAGAGAGAGTTGAACGAAATGAGATTGCTATTAAGTTCCGAGGACGACAGTATAGAAAACGACCAGCACATTGGAATTCCTGTTGATTTAATTGTTTGGGAAAAATATTCAAAGGTTCTAGAGCTGGAAGAGCGCTTCTTCAAATAATTTTAAGAGAAGTATCAGCTCCAATGCGATAGGCAGAACGATATATTATGAAGGGTAAATATGACTACATTTTCATTGGAAAAAATGTGACTTTATTTAAAAGCTGGTCGTTGTACCGGTTCACGGTAGAAATAGGTATTGTATAAACTGTCGGTAGTTTTAGTGTTTATGACAACATATTTAGCTGTACTAAAAAGTTTTAATTTTGATGATGTTTATTAAAACCGTGTGCGATTTCACAAACCGACTGTGTTAAAAGCGACGTGTTTATTTGTAAATTACTTACAAATAAACACATGCGTAATCTTTAATACTAATTTCCAGTGTTTTAAAATATAATTTAGAAGTTTGGAAACCCTTTGTATTCCTTTTGTTCCCGCCAATATGTTTGTTTACACGTAATGACAGTATCCACTGTGTTCAGTTTGTGAAAACTTTTAAGTGCATTTTTCAAAAAACTTAATTTTTCATTTCAGTGATTTATTGCGGGCACAACTTAAAAACATATGCATAGGATTTCACAATTCATTTTTTTCATCGGATGTTTTACATATGATATTATACATGCCACGCACATAGAGTTGAGTTAAAGGTTTTTTTCTCCTTAAAGTATACCCTTTTTCTTCGTATTCCTTTTTGCACCTGACATATGACATATCTCGATTGCGACATTATCCTGGTTTATTGTGTGCTTAAGATCAGACGGTGGCCAAATGGCTTGGGCGCTATTGTTCAGAGTCTGCGGGTGGTTGCGAATCCCACGGTAGTCAGGTAGGCATGGTGGTTTGCCATCCGGCATCGGCTTCAATCTGTTGGTCCTGATCAGTTTATTCCTCGTGTTGCAAAGGGTGATCGTAGAGCTCTTAACCAACTAGCTTAGCCCCCCCCCCCCCCCGAAAAAAAAAGTAAAAAGTTTTTATGAAAAGCAAAATTTAGGGAAAAACTTTCCTTTCATTTTTCGTTAAACCTTTGAATTTTTTAATAGTTTTCATTATTATTATTTTAATTAGTAATTGGTTCATCTTGCCCATACATGCTATTAGTTTTACAATAAACGTCCTACAAAAAAAGGGGGTGGGACACCTGAGTGGAATCTGATACATCTTCAAAAATTATTTTGTGAAGAAAAGAAATGTGACATATTATTTTACTTATAACGGAAGAAAAAAACATTTTCGGAGACCAAAACGTATTTGCACTCTTATGGCTTCAAGTTTAAACAATGTTGTTAGTATATAGTATGTAATCCACTGTCGTAGATTATAGCTTAGTCTTCTCTTCTTATAATAAACTAGATTTTCATTTGTTTCATACTGTTTGGGCCCATTCGCTTTCGATTACAAACTCTAGTTTAATTGTGCTAGTGAGCTATCCGATTCTGTGCGGGAACATATTATTTCACTACATTTGAAAGTTATCGCGATATCACCAAAGAGGCAAGAAATTGCTTTTTTTTTTTTCTGTTAAGTATGTAATTACAAGGTTTGAGGCCCGTGGAACTGTAACCAATATAGCCTGTTCAGGTTGCCCCAAATCTTATCTGACAGCGATCGGCAAGACTTTGTCGCACAAGTGCAAGAAACTCCATGTTCGACTGCCCAAACATGTGCTGAAGTCATTGCTGAATCAACAAGTGAATGTGATTTTGTTTTCACCATTCGAAATGTTTTAAGAGGAGTTAATTATCTTGGTAGAGTGCCGAGGAAAAAGGCCATATGTTAGTACAAATATAAATAACTGAAAGAATGGCTTTCTCTTTTCTAGGACGTACATCAAGGATCGTTTCACCTTCAGATAAAGATATGTTCTGATATTTAGATTGCCATAATATATAATCTCAGAAGAAGATTAATTATACCTTCTCAGTCTCCTGATAACAATGTTATTGAAAATTAATGGCACCTGCTGGACTTAGAAGTTCGAAAACATCACATTACTAGCATAGTTAAGCTAGAATCGGTAATCGGAAGTGAAGGGGTCATAATAGCTAATGAAATTACTCAAAATCTAGTATAGTCAAAGAAAAAAACACCCCAGGCCATTACTAATGCCTTTAGATTTCGTACTGAATACTAATAATTTGTGTAAGCAACTGAAAACCATAAATGGGAAATTACTTTTTGTTCTAAAATGTTGTATCTTTTTCTGTTATAAGCCAAACATTATTTCAGCTTTATCTTCCAACGCTTTTTGAAGAATGAAAAACCTGTGTTGTTGTTTAATTTTGACATGCATTTGATTTTCTTGCAGATATATCGAAAATTTACTTGGGTTAAATACTTTTTGCAATGTTTGTATTTTCTAAATATCAGAGCCTTGTATATAATGTGACTGTATTGAAATCGTTGCGTGGTGTATGCCTCCTTTTGTAAATTATTAATCAAGAGAAACATTTTTTTTTCCTTTTTTATAAATCAAGAGAATAAATGTTTATATTTTTTTACGTCGTATTATATGAATATTTTTCTTACAAACCCGCCTCATCCGATGTCATTTGGTTACTCTCTTACTCGTATTGTTACGCATAGATAACCAGAGACAAAGGCACTGATAACAATAGATACTTTTCGGTGAGACTGTGGGTAAGTAACATCAAAGTCGGAGGAAATCTTTATCTTACGATGATTGATATAAATTAAAGATACGGGGAAGGCCTTGCTCCCTAATATAAATTCTCGTTAAAACCGTTACGTCATTTCCGCACAATTTTTTAGTCTTAATGACTAAGCGATATCGATTATCTTTTCTTAAGGGGACCATGAACCTCTTTTTTTTTTAAATTTTCAATAGTTTACTCTGTATACAAAATGATAATATTTAACATTCTTTTATACTTCATTGAAGACATTTAGAATTCACAACTAAGTATTTGGGGACAGAATAAGGCCTCTTTATCAAAAAATTCTAGAATTTTTCAAAATACTCCATCGCGGTCATTTTCTTCAGATTTCTTCCAAATTTATCGGGATTGTTAATGGAAGTGTTTGTCACAAAACTGTGCATCATTCTTTGAAACCACAAATATTTTTCAAATTTATAGACCACAAAATGAAGTAAAAACATAAAAAAAATAACAGGCAGATTGAAGAGAAAATTATTTATGCCTTTAGATTCATACTAAAAAAAAATTCAGTGCATAATTATGTTTATATTTATATGGTAAACTAATATTTAAAAAATTAAGGTTTTTTTTAAAAGATATAGAATGCAGACGGAATATTTTGAATAATGCTAGCATTTTTGAAAAACAGACATTCTGATTTTAAAAAAAAAAACACATTATTTTGGATTCTAAGGGTTTTCAATACAGTAAAAAAAAAAAAAATATTAATTATTCTCATTCTGTATATAAAGTTAAAAATTACAAAATTACAAAATTCGACGTTGAAGGTCCCTTATCGCCTTAAAGTGTTCCTACTATCATGTTTGTGAAACATATCAACTCTTCACTTTGAATATCAGTTGAGATAAAATCTAATGGGAATCAATCTAATCTATTTTATAAGATGGTAAAGTATAACTCATAAATTGTGTTTACTCCGCTGACAGTTTTTTTTTCTTCCTGTGGTTAGTTGATTCAGTATTATTATATTATGTTATTTATTTATTTTTGAAGATAGAAAACTATGCCTTTATGGTCAAAGAGGTTTTATAATGAATTTATAGGTACGTAGTCATAATTGAATTTTTTTTCTTAATATTTATGTAGGATTTATACCGTAATTCACATAATTGCTTAACAGTTCACACGCACAAAGTATTTGCGTTTTTAATTATTTAATTTCTTTTGTGTATAAACTCGGATATTATTTTCACTCTTCTTTATTAGATGTTCGCTCTTAATCTCTGTTGTTAGAGTCTGAGCTATAAAACTGTGTAATGTCTTCTTCAAAAATAATTACTTTTGATGAACTTGAAGAACTTAGCGTTTGATGCACTTAACTCCTAATTATCTGTGCGTAACGAAAAAAAAAATTCCTAACGGAATACGAATTCGTTTATTATCAACATGTTTATTAAAATAATTTCTAGGGGAAAATATCTTATTAAACCTTATTTAAATCACTAAGTAACTCATTTATAACTCCAAATAGTTCATTTTTAACGTTAAACAGAGCGCTACGTATCCTGTTTTCCGGTTTTTGGTGCGCGTCCGATCATTAATTATTTCTGATAATTGGGAGTTCAGTTTTTGGAGGAATCTTTTTTCCCTTTTAAATAAATGCATCTGGTTGTCGGAATAAATGCGTTGATTTCAGGCTGGGAACATTTTTGAAATACGATCAAACCAGACGCTGTGATAGGCGCTATTCTATATCTTCCATTTTTCACACGATCGCTGCTAATAAAATAATCTAACAGTTTCGCTTAAATGCACCACTGCTCAACCACGTTGCGTTGTGGTTTCTCTCCAATTAATGTCAGTCAACATGATCTGATCGCATTGTTTCGCTGTTGTCACTTCGAGAGACGTCACGAAAATGTCCGTTTACAACAGTTTTAAGGTCTAATATATCACAAGTGCATTTAAAGTTGACAAATTTGCCCGCCACAGATGGTATTCTGATTTTTTGCCGTTAACGATTCAGATTTTTGCCACTCAAGTTTTCACGCTAACGATTCGTAGATCCAATTTAATGCAAAAACGTTTGAAAAATTCTTTTTAAAAATCTTGTTTTCTTTTATTTACTTGGATTAAAATACAGAATTAAAGCTAGTCGTTTTGAAAATTATTACTTTATGCCATTTGAATAATTTACCCTCTGTATATTTGACGTAGTATAGGTTACTAAGAAAATTTACTCTCTCTCTGTCTGTTTGTGTGTATGTATATATATATATATATATATATATATATATATATATATATATATATATATATATATATATATATATATATATATATATATATATATATATATTTATATATATAGTGAAACTTCTAGCCTACTGATCCGCAAAACGGCCACCTGTTTTCGGAATCATGACTGGCCGCCATATAGGAATTTCACTATATATATATATATATATATATATATATATATATATATATATATATATATATATTCTTCTTCTTCGGTACTACAGCCTAGGGCAGGCCAAGACCGTCCCAAGAAGTTTCCGCCATCTTGGTCTATTAGACACCATGGCTCTCCAGTTTGTGGTGCCAACAGTTTTTAGGTCTCTTTCGACGCTGTCCAGCCATCGAGTAGGAGGGCGACCTCTTTTCCTAACTCCGTCTGGTTTAGTGAACGTGCTATATATATATTTGTTTATGTGTGTCCACGAGTACACGTGTGCGTGGAATATTGCATTAATTTCACTCTCACAGTCATTAATTTCACTCTTACAGAAAATTACAGTGGACTGTAATTTTCTCTCAGAAACGATAGATTAACTCAAAGCTCTTATAAACATTCCTCTATCACAGATGACGTATCTTACACTCAACGAAGTTACACGACGCTCTACTGCACATGCTACAACAAACGTGTGTATATGTGTGTCTTATATAGCATAACTAGGATTCTCGATGACATGGAATTGGAACTTGGAAATACTTACATATATTTTGTAATATAATTTTATTGGAAAATTCCAAAAGATGTTTCGTCTTTGTAAATTCAGAAGCGTGACTTATGGTATCCGAGTGGTTTGGAAGTTCTTGTTAAAACACCAAACTTAACCCAAGATAACTTGAAAGTGTTTTTTTATTTTTATTATTTATTTATTTAATAAAGGGAAACGTCATATACTTTAATAAAACGAATAAAATACTTCCCGAAGTTAAAAAATAAGGTTCGATAAACAGTGTTTGGCCTTGACAGTATTTGAATAAAATGGAGGAATTTTGCCCGATCCTTTTGTGTTTGTGTCTATGCGTAGAAAAGAGACTGCTAAAAATTTTTATCCTGAGTTTAATGTGTGAAAATATTTAAATTAATTTCACAATAAGAACTCAAAATTTTTAAAGTGTAATTTAGTCTTCGAAGGTTTGAACGTATTCATATACAGCGAAACAATAGAACATTTCCATTATATCCAAACGATGTAAGCTGGGTGAAATCATGTAGTCTATTATCTTCTGTAGTCATTTCTATCAGAAACACTAAAGTGTCAAATGAAGTTCGTCCCTAAATATCCGTATGTGTATATTCATACTGAGCACTTCAACTTTAATATTTAATCGAATGTAGTATATAACCCATGTTTCTAATATTTTTAACCTCAATTCACAGTTTTCTTGATTATGGTTTCTCTCTTTTTTTTTTTTTTTAAAATTTATTTCAAGAAATAAAACATTAATTCCTGTGCCATTTCAAACTTTCTGTAGCGTTTTCTTTCAAACCTAACCAAACGAAAGTCCAAGATCTGTGATATTTAATACTCATCGCAGAAAAAGACTGGATGCTTTATGAAATCAAAAGTTAACCTTTTAATTTTATTTACATCACTGTCTTCCCAATTAATCAAATAAAAACAAAAGAGAAATGCTAGCATTTAATAATTTTAATTATTCTCAACAAGCTGTGGTGCCTATAGCAAAAAATACAGTTCGTAAAATACAATACTAATGATAGTAGAACCATTAAAAGCTGGAAATTAGTTTCTAGATTTGGTCTGCGAGTGTTTTTATTCGTAGCCTGTCTGAATGTTACTCTCAAGAATCTCTTTACGGTGTTATCTAGGATGTAATGTGGTACGCCAAGTGATCCTCGGTTTCACATCACACGAGTGCCTTTCCTATTTTTAACCGTTTCTTAACCAATAACCTTTACATTATCAGTGATTATTAATAACTGTCTAGATCATAAATTTTTTTAATAAGAATTTTTTTATTAACTTGTAATTTTGATGAATAAAACTGTTTAGTCATCAAATTTCTTTAATTCAAGTTTTGCAGGAAACGCGAAAATTGATTGTTTTGCACGTATATGGTAACAATATTTTAAGGCAACTGCAATATTCGAGGGTTAGAATAGTTTTACCCGATATTTACAGCACTTTTCTAAATTAAATATTGTAGGCCAGGGGTGTCAAACTCGCGGCCCGCGACGAACATTTTTGCGGCCCGGCCAATATATTGGCACACAATAATATATAATAAAATAACCGACGCAGAATTATATTAAGATAGGAAGAATTAGCTAATTTTTTTTAATGATACTCTTTTTTTTTTCCTATTATTAAACAAAATGCATATATTTATGTTGAATATACTGTAATTAGGTAAAAAACCTACGTTTCTAATTATATTGATTTGTTTTGCGGCCCACCTATAGTTAAACCTTGTTTGTTTGGCCCAAGGTAGCCTTTGAGTTTGACACCCCTGTTGTAGGCAATGATTAGAGATAAGGACTGTTGAGTCTGAGGGTTGGTTGGTTGGTTGATGCTTAGTGTGCTACGATACTTAAAACAGACTGAGGCCTATTGTTTACAGCCAATTCCGGCCGATTACAAATACCTAAGACAACAGATCTACTACCATATCGTAGACCGTTCTTGAAGAAATTATTGTTTCTGTGGAGGTGATGATAATTTACACCTTGGAATTATCTTTTTATCTGCGAGTTTTTAGACTCCTGGAGAAAGGGAGGGGGGCTGTCCTTAATCTCCCCCCTCCGTGGTTACGCCACTGCTTCTGACATATAGATCTTAATATGAAAATTATTTGATTCATGCTTCTGTATCTGAATACGAAATTTTAAGAAGTGACCATTTACTTGCAGATTGCGTCGTTGAATATCTGTGAATAGGGAAAGAAATGAAGTGCTGAAATTTTATTCTTCGGTCTCGTTGCGTCTCATTACAAATGCAGATTTCATTTTCCATTGCCATTTCCAGGTGACGTAGTTTACGCACGCTCAATTTCCACGCTACATTAGCTGTATTGTGCAACATTTGCGCGCTAAATGCCATCGCATTGTATACTTTAACCATATGACAAAGTTTGCAGATTGTTGGACGGTGGTTTTTGGGTCTTCATTGCCCAAATCCTTGTCGCACGCTATTGGGAATGTTCAGATCGAAGCTTGACTAATAAAGCGTTTAGCCGTTGTTGTATACTTTTTATTTTTTTTAACATGCCTTCTGACCATGTTACCTCGATCTAAAATGAATGTAGGCCCGGAAAATAGCCGTGTTATTCTATCAGTGTCCAGAGTCGTGGGATATTTGCTAAAGGTTGAATGATGCCTCTTTCTTTTTAAAATCCGTAATGGACGCTTGTCAGCATACTGCCACCTGAATATTCTGGACGTCTGAGACGCTCTTAGGCATACAACGATTCTATATGGTGTTCTGCATTTTCTACGAAGCTAACATGTTTTTGTTGCATAAATCTTATCTTCTATTTGTGCTAATCTCAAACTTAAATCAGACAAAATAAACGTGTCCACGAAGAAATAAATCGTCAATATTTACAAATATTTTAAAAATAATGCTCAAAGAATGAAAAAAAAATATGCTTTTTAGCATTTTTTTTTTCGTTATTCTCTAGACATGCTATGAGAGGGGAAGGTAAATACTTTTAGAATAACGGGCGGGTTTCAGTGACATTGCAACGAAATATTAACTTGTTTTATATGCTTACCAAAGTAAGAAGACTTCTTTATGGCATCAAACTTAGAATTTTTTTTTCGTTGAATTATTCATAATCTTCTGTGTGAGAAACATTTATTGAATTTGATGCTCAAATTACGTAGCATTTATTTTGTAAATTACCCTTTAAAATATACTGTCCGGTTGATATTTTACAATTCGAAACCCAGCATTTTTGCATTACATTTATTGGAGGGAGGGGGGAATTAAGCATTTCAAAATAGATAATTCCTAAGACCAGTATATTTTGCTTAAATTTAAAACTTGAATTCCGTAACTACTCAAGCGACATCTACGTGTATGTGAATGACCACATTCTGCTTTGTGTCAATCGTACTTCGCTTCATTTTTCACCGGTTGATGGCCGAATGCCTAGTCTTCTAGTTTTTAGAACCAGAGTCAAATCCCGTTCTCGCTGTTCGTAACTGGCCTTAACCTTTTCCTTACGGAGTGGAATAGCATATATCCCAAGAATACAGGCCCAAGAATGAATATATATATATATATATATATATATATATATATATATATATATATATATATATATATATATATATATATATATATATATATATATATATATATATACATATAACTCAATGTCCGTTCTAAAGAGGGAATCGGAAAAATGGGCCCCGTAAGCAAAAGGTTAAGCTGTTAGTACTGGACTGTGTGTGTCGGTGTGAGACAGACACACAGAGAACTATACTTTCCATGCTTGTATTAAAATTTTATCTGTAAATTTAAAATTTTGTCAGATCGGCCAGATAACTTCTTGCTTTTAGTGTTTGTCAAGCAGTTTATCATTACATTACAAAAAATAAGCAATTTTACCATAATATGAGATGGGCATTTTTATGTTAAACGACTTCGTATCATTTTCAAAAAATTACTAATTTTTTGTGTGTCGAAATGGATAGACCTGCAGCTCTGAAATCATGTTTCTTTCTAATTTGAATAATAATTATAAGTAGAAACCTTTTTTTAAAAAAAAATTATGTTTGCTTGTAATAGTCTTTTTCTCTAGATTTAAGAGATCGATTGTTAAACTTGAGTTTTCATTTAGAGCATTTGTTAGTGGTTTTCGACTCGTTTTTCACGAAGATAGATTGGTAAAATTGCCGTAATGTCTAAGTTGAAGCTTCACTAGTAGAGCATTTGGTTAATTTCCCTCTATTCCATCTGCTCATTAAATTGTTACTTTGAAATTTCTGTAAATTTACCTGATTAAAGTTATTAATAAAAAATTACGGTTCGCTTTTATGTATTGCTAAAAATTTGGTGCCATGGAAGGCGAGGCGGCCTTTCATTTAAACAGTGATAGAGAGAAGTTGACAAATGTAACGAATTCCTCCATTATGATGAACTGTGGCTGTTTTAAGTATTGAAAACAAAAAAAAATAAATAAATAAATAATTTATTCAACCTTTAATATAACCATTTACCGTTTGATGTCATCGATCAGTCACCTGCTTCTGTGGTTTGAAAAATGTTTTATAACGAGGGGATGGAGTTTTTGTTTTATTGTTCTTTTTTTTTGTTTATTTATTATTATTTTTTTTTACATTAAACTTACCGCTGATATCCATATTGTGGTGTGAATGACTTTGTGGTGGAATTTATTTAGCTTATTGCTGCCATAATCGTTCTCGTTTGTAAACGTCATCTGGTCAGTCACTTGAAGCGATGATCGCCAGACCACACAGGCCCACAATTCGTTACACCACCGGGACATTCCCTATGACGAACCCCAAGCGTCACATTAGAGCAGTGGTTCCCACCCGTAGAAGTCTGCGAACCACCACCCTCATACCCTCCGACTTGAGGGGGGGCGGGGGCTTGCTTGCTTCCGAGGGTATGAAAATTATTTTGTATCGTATTGTAATAATAAAATAATTGTTAAACTTTTTAGCAATTTTTATTTAACACATGATAGTCATCGGATATATTCGTCCCATCTAGTTCAATGAACATTGCTTTCAAAATCCCCATTAATTTGGCAACCATTTTATATATAGTGCCGGACCACTCCCGAGTCTCTCGCGGACCACCGGTTGGGAACCACTGCGTTAGAGAGAGATCGGTACCAACACAACTGATGAGAAGCATTGGATATCAGCGAAGTATATTTTAGTTTACAGCTGTGGTTCTATGTCTTGTGTACACAAATAGGAGTTTCCAAGGTTATTCAAGTACCACCAGCTTTTTCTGCCTTACCTCAGGTTTAGAGTATTCATCCTTCGTCTGATGTATAAATGGGTCATGAATTAAGTTTTAAATGTATTAGTTTTGTAAATTTATCAAATTTCGTCCTTCTAAGAACTTTGTTCTCACCTTTTACAGAAATCGTAATAATGCTGAAGCTTGGTATAAAAAGTTAACATGATTCCGTATACTTAATTGAATCTTTGCACAGAATTTCTCATTTCGGTGGTACCATTGGGACAAGAGATACGTAAGAGATGAGTTTTTTGGGTGTGAGTCAAATAAGGAAACATTAAAAAGTTGGAAACTGAAAATGTAGAAACTGAATTTGGTAGTAAAATTTAGAAAAATCACTCATTAACAGAATTAAATATAGATGATATGGTATAGGTAAATATAAAAGTAATCCGACAATAATACGGCTACCACAGCTTTCGCGTATAAGCCTTCTAGACCCTGAAGACCAGTCTTCGCGTAGCAATACCTGCATACTCAGCCGATGGTTATGCACCTGTTCGGTTAATTAGTATGGGTCTGGGCGCCAGACGGACAGTACAGATCTGCCGACAAATTGGGGCAACCTGGGGCCCTTAAATATAAAAGTAACACTATTTAAGTGTTAGTTATAATTATTTTTCTTTGTAGGATGGCATGTGTGGCAAATGTAGTTAAGAGCGGCAGTGGATATAGCTGATGGAGAAAGTATTAAATTGTTAATATATAATGTAAAGTTATTGCCGCACACATTTTTGGACTAGAATTATGAGTTTATCTATTTTTATGTGCCATTTCAACTCGTGCAAAACATTATACAGCCTTTTGTTTTTAGCATAGCGTCGGTCGAATATTTCCTTCGCGTCAGTACACGTAAAAGTGTTTTGCCGTAGTTTATGATAATTCTCCAATTCTTTTGCCTTCTACGAGATACCTGCCTGCTTTCGCAATGGCAAGAAGACACGGAAACAAGCAGGCTCTAAGCATGTCTCCATTCCTTCTGCGACTCTCGGTTTTTTATTCTCTTCCCTACGACTACATGTTGCGTCACTTAGCCAAGCGCTGTTGCTACAAGTAGGTGTGTGGGTGCAACTAGCAAAATCTGTGCCGACACGGGGTCGAGGGGTCAAACGCTGAATGGTGTATTACTTTACGCCGAGGCCCTGATCCGAATGGTGCCGGAGAATTGGGTTGCTACTTTTTTTTCCCTTCTCTTCACTATTTTTTCTTAACGTAGATAATTCAGAGGAATGAAACACATTCGATCGATATCTCTATATTAAACAAGAGTTTTCAGTTTTTGAAACATCCCGAGCTTATAAAATGTGCAATATTGGACGATACTTAAATTAATTAATTAATACCATTAGAGATGAACTTCTAAATAACTGAGATAATCTGTTGAAACTTGTTCTACTCACATAACCAAGTTTGTATTCGTAAGGTTTTTGCTGTACCAAAAACATTAGGTAAAGTATATTAAACTTGTTCCACCACCATAAGCCAGTTTTTTTTTTAAAATAAAAGTTTACACTGTAAAGCTTTTTAAAGTTTTAATGAATAAAAGTGCAATTTTTTTCAATTTAATATATATATATATATATATATATATATATATAAATTTCTGTCTCCGGAATAGGTAGAGAATCTGATTCTAATTTTTTTCTAACAATTTTAATGACGGTCATTTTAAATTTGTACCTATTTTGTCAACTAGAATCCTGCCACGAGCGTATTTATTAATACACTATCTACCAATAAGTATTTTGACATCCATGCAAATGGCGATATTTGCGGTCCTGATGTACGTCACGCCCTCCGCCGTTAAATATCGTGTAGGAAACAACATTGGCATTAGTCGCATACAAGATGCCACGAAGTGCAGAATTATCTGATTTCGAGAGAGGTGTAATCGTCAGGTATCACTGAAATGGGACATACCTAGCAAGCTGAATTACCCAAAATCGACAGTGGCCTGTGTGATGCAGAAGTGGAAGGTAACGGTGATTGTCCGAATGTGCCCCGAGTCGGCAGACCGACGAAACTGGGAGTGAGAGACTGACGAGTCTGTCCAGAGAAATTCGGAAGAACCGCACCCAACCGATGGACCACATACTCCAAGAGTTTCAACAGGCATTCGCGAGTGTTGTTTCGTTGAATACCATCCTTAAGGATTTGGTTTTGGTTTGGAGCGCTACGGTCAACTTTTTGCTACGCGAGGGCGTAGACCGGGACCTACAGTTTAAAGCTGATTCCGAACGGCTACAAACATCCATGCCAACAGTGGGACTCGAGCCCACAGGATCTGAACCGAATGCCAGCGCCCTAGCCATTCGGCCATCTGGCTCCATCCGTAAGGAAGCCCATCAGCTTGGTTTTCATGGTCGTATTGCCGCCCATAAGCCTTTCATCACGAAGTCCAACCGCGCTGCTCGGTTAATGTTGTGTAAAGTACGTCGAAAGTGGACCGTAGATCAGTGGAAACTCTCTTTAGTGACGAATCAAGGTTCACCCTGTACCGTTCGGATGGCTGGGTCTGGGTCTGGCGTCTGCCTGGAGCACGCCTCCTGCCAGAATGCATTGTGCCCACAGTAAAGTTCGGCGGAGTTGGAATTATGGTCTAGGGGTGTTTCTCCTGGTATGGACAGGGACCCTTGGTCGCAATTCATGGTAAGCTCAACGCCGACGCCTACTGCACTATTTTGGATGACAGTGTGCTTCCAACGTTGTGGCAGTTTTACGGGTTGGACCCATGCTACTTCCAGGACGATAACACAAGCTGTCATGTTGCGAGGTTCACCGTGGATTGGTATGGTGACAATGGGGTTAATCGAATGGACTGGCCTGCCCAGAGCCCAGACCTGAACCCTATCGATAACCTCTGGGACGAGTTGTATCGTCGAATTAAGGAGTGCAACAACCGTCCAAGATCGGTTAAGGAACTTACATGTATGTCTTCTCGAAGCTGAGTGGAAGAAATAACAATAGCCGTCATACAAGGACTTGCGGAAAGCATGCCCCTGAGGTTTTGCGGAAAGCATGCCCTGAGGCTGTAATTGCCTCTCGTGGAGGCTCTACCAACTATTGAATATGAATAAATTTTGTTTTTCTTTTCTATTACAGGTGTCCAAATATTTATTGGTAAGATAGTGTATACTGATAGGAGAAAAACTAATTTGGGACCCAAAAATTTATTTTAAGGATTCACGGTTTTTTTCTCCCCCCCCCCTCCCTCCAAGACCTGCCAACTTTCCGGATTTACCTCGGCAATGCCAAATTTTTAAAGCATCTTCCTGGTTTCCGGAATGGACATTATTCTTACCGGATTTTTCGTTACATAACAAAAATATCTACTCAGTTCAGGTCATCTGTGTCAAGGGAAACCTTAGAAAATTTGCTAATATGCAAATGATCCGACAAGGACACTGTTATGAAGAACAATTTGACAATGAATTTTTAAAAATAGCAAAATTAGCTACAGTAAATGCTAAAAAAAATTCCAAGATTTTCTGCAATTAATTGAAACGAACATTATAAAGATATAGAAGTACCCATAATATAGACTGCTGGGGTCCCTGCTAGTGTAAATATGATGTACATTAAAATGTATGATTACAAATTCCAAATATATTACTTTTGTTTAATATTATAATTTCAAGATGTGCTGAACAGTAAGGAAATATTTTGAACTATGTAATATTATTAAAGAGATCCTATAAACTATAAGTATACATTATAATTCTTTTATGATTTTTTACTATACTGTTTTGTGTTGTGTCGTTATGTCGATTATCTTATGCATGGTTAGAATATTGCAGGATTTTACTCTTAAGGTTGGCAGGTCTGTTTTTTGTATGCGTTGCATTATT
Source organism: Dolomedes plantarius (assembly GCA_907164885.2). Lineage (NCBI taxonomy): Eukaryota > Metazoa > Arthropoda > Arachnida > Araneae > Dolomedidae > Dolomedes > Dolomedes plantarius. Next base: position 186,213,371 of record OU015492.1, on the reverse strand, counting down.
ATTTCGATAGAAGTTGTTATTCCTTAGAGAAAAAGAACTTGCTCTCTCGATGTTGCAGGTTTTTTTCTAACGTATCAAAACGTTATTAAAGCTTTTGAAACTTGTCCGATAATTGAAGATTTTAAATAGTATATGCAAAATTCGATATTTTATAAGTGTTGAACTTTATTGGGTTCTCAGGCTTGAAAATTAAGAGTGTAATGTGTCTCATTGTCGAAACTTTTCAGTGTTTCAACGATGTAGACACGTTACTTGAAGTTCGTTGTATAAAAATTTAAATGGACGGCTATCCTGAAGACAAATACTATTTGATATTAAATATAGAATGACTTGAGATTTTAAAAAAAATTAAAGTTTTGTTGATTGACGGTATCATAATAAGAAATTGCCCCAAAACAAAACCAGGTAAATTGAACTTTTATTGGTTATTGTATATCTATCTTTGCACCAGTCCCATCAGTTGCCAACTTTTTTCAGAAGTATTGAAAAAATTTGAATTGGGATGGTCAATATTAATATGCGATCCCTTTAGCTTAAATAGCTGAGTAAAATTATTTTCCAAAATGTCTATCAGAGGCAGACCAGAAAATTCAAGCGACAATTAAATTGACCTCTTGTTTTACATGTGTAGATCTGCATAGATAGCTTGTTCAGTCGCACGTTTCTGTTAAAACTTCCCATTTTCGCTATTTTCCTACAATTGCAGCAATGATCGGAAATTCGATACAACGCACGATCGTAGCAAAATTCGTCGTTGAAACGTCAGTGTCTCTGCCTGTTTTAAATCGCAATTCATGCATGATGTCACTTCCTTATTGTTTATTGCTTATGTGAGAATTTCCCGAAAATGGTTATACACTTAATCGGATTACATTCGCTGAAACAGATCGAGCATGCGCACTCGCAAGCTGTTGCTTATCCGAAATGACCCTTCAGCCTCTCCTCTGGTTCATTTTTGTCTAAGGTTTTTTTTAGCGGGCTGGAATCGGTTCATTGGTCTGATTGTTTGAATTTGGGATCGAAAAACCTGCAGTTAACGTAACTTATTTATAAGTTGTATGGTGTACTATTTATTTCTTACCTTACTATGCAGTGGCGTAGCGAGCATAACTGGCGCCCGGGGCACGATACCTTTGTGGCGCCCCCCCCCCCTGAAAAACATATAGTAATATAATATATAGACCCTATATTGGCGCCCTCGATAAACATATAATAACATAATATATAGACCTTATATTGGCACTACCCCCCGAAAAGCATATAGTAACATAATATATAGACCTTATGTTGGTGCCCTCCCCTAAAAAATATAGTAATATAATATATAGACCTTATATTGGCGCCCCCCACAAAATAATATAGTAATATAATGTATAGACCTTATATTGGCATCCACCTCGAAAACATAGTAATATAATATATGGATCTTACATTGGCGCCCCTCTGCGAGTGGCGCCCGGGGCATGATAGACCCCCTTGCCCCCCCTTTGCTACGCCACTGTTACTATGCTCCTGATGTTAGTTACGGTGTCTGCAAAGATTAATGTCAAGGGAGATTTTCATTTCTCGGCTAAAATCTTTCAGTGTTGGCCATAGGCGGAGCGTGCTTCTAATTAAATTTTTTTTTTTTTTTGAAATTTATTTATTTTTTTTTTTTGGGGGGGGGGACAACTTGAATTCAGTTGGGGCCCTCTTCGGCGTATTGACAGCCAGGCGGTCCTTAAAATATGAAATATTATGATATTTTCAAAATTGAATAACAATAGAATTGATGTTTGGGTGGTATTCAAAAGTTATACAATGAGAAAAATAAATGATATAAATAAAATGAGAAAAAAAATATAGCATCGAATTTTTGTTATGGATCATATCATTGATAAAAACTATTTTAAGGCTAAAGCCATAATCGGAATATTCAGTTTCACAGTTTAAAAAAGCGGGAAAAAACCAAATTTCTTAAGTTTTCTACAATTTCCCTATTTTAAGTGAACTTCTATTAACGTTTTAATTTATTTCAAGTTAAGTTGGGGGGGGGGGGCGGCGACGCTACGCCTATGGGGTTGGTATATCCTAGAATGTAACGTTGAATGTAGCTAAGAGAAACAACGCTCATAATCATTTTCGCTGCAGTCCAAAAATATGTTGACTCCACCTATTATATTGATTGAGTTCCACGTACATATCAATTACACATAAATCTGAATGTTCGAGAACAACATAAGCTTCTTCAAAATGAAAAATTCATATTTTTTTAAGTTGCTCAAACCTTTTAAAGTTGACCTTTAAATACTGATTTATAGTTTTAATAGTTCTGTTATCGAAAGATTATCGTTTATATTTTTAATATCGATAAATCTTTAGTTCTTATGTTCTTCCATTTGCATTAAATTCAAAGATGTAAACCAGAAACCAATTAAACTGGGTTCGTCTGTAAACGTTTTGATACGTTGAGAAACAAAAGAATACTCTGTGTTGATTTGTATGAAGAAACCACCGACAGTTTTCACTCTACTGATATTCTTTTGTTATTTAGCCCATGTTCTCAATAAACACTACACCGACTATAACCAATTCCCGTCTCTTTTTTTCTTCCTTCCGCTTGCGTCACTTATACTGGTATTCTCTGTCAGCCGAGATTATCCATTGTCGAAAGACGATGTTGTAAGGGAAATGATAGGATAATGTCCTGAAGATTTGATCTGACACAGAAACGCGGTTCGGTATGACTTGTTAACACCTTTCTGCAAAATGGACTGCTGAAAAAATAAATAAACTGATGAAGATGATCGCGTATAAAAGACTGAATGAAAAGATTGTTAACGATTAGTAAATGATTCTCTTTCGCAAATTTTTCTGTTATACCTCTTTGATTTTTAGGTTGTGCTCGAACACACACATTTACATGTAAGGCGAAGAATTTAATCTATTTAATTAGTGGAGCTTGTTTTTTGAAAGGAGCTAAAATGATAATACTGATTCGCTTATGTACAGTTTATAATAATATATCATAAATCAGTCACTGAGCTCAAAATTTATCCAACAACACTGCTAGAGGGAAAAAAAGAGTTACGGTGGGACATTGCGTTGTTGTGTTGTGAGAAGAGAAACTACTTCTACAAAGAGTATGTAAAAGTTACCTGCACAGTAAAGTTTTCTTGCATTCATTGAAGATGTGCTTAAATAATCATGATCATTGTTTACGGCTTCAGTCACATTATACCAACAAAGCAGGGCAAAAATAAATATGTTACTATAGAGACACATACAGGACGCCATTAGATGTGTCGAAAATACAAATTCAGCTCATGAAAAGGCTTGTTTCCTTAAAGGTATTGTTCTGCTCTTCAGATGGTTCTCACGTCTGCTTTCTCGCGGAAAAACTGACTTGCGTGGGTCTGTATTTTTGGCGGTAAAATTCATTGATGTATTTGCAAAATTGTGGAAAATTCTTTGTTTTATAGTAAAGAAGGATGACTGTAATCCTTCTCTAATTGCTTCAAAAATTAGCTGCTAGATGTCTTTGAAGAGTTATTTATTGAACTAATTCGAAAAGAGCCGACAACTGGTGACCAAAAAATGGGCTGGGGAGTATGTCAGAGTTGTCTTTATTTGCATTTGTTACCGTCTTGCGAGAATGTGTCTGCAGTTTCATTCATTTTCACTTACTTTTTAGTTCTACAAAGTTATTTAAACGTTTCACATGATCTTTTTAAATTCTGTAATAGAGATTCGTACATATGGCACCCTCGTACATATGAAATAAGGGCAGCAGTCAATGAAATATTTTAATTCTCGAACTGTTTTCGTGGAGACCTCGCCCAATATAAAAGTTTTTTTCAGTTTAATTTTGTTGGTGGTGGTGCTTTCTACTTGTTATAAGAATATAATTAGCTGTACTAAACCGTTTATTTAAGCAATTTCACATAAGGTGTTATATTTACAGATTTAAAAGTATTGAATTGAGGTGCGCATGCAGGACTTCAACTGTTTTCATATTCTAGCGATTATGGTTTCATTTCAGCGAAGTAAAAATAAACGAATTAGATAGTCGTATATGCGTTTCGTAAAACGAAGAATGCCGCATATAAATAATACATCACTCTGTGGAAACCTTCCATATTTTTCATCTCAACCAGGAGAAAAAACAGCTGTTTTCTCTTACGTCATAATTGTTGAAAATCGGTATGGTGCGTTTCATTCACTGTGTCTTGTACCACTATTCTCGAAAAATAGAATATGTGTAAACTAAGAATACGCTGTATTGTTCTGTTTTCATTTACTCCTTAAATTTCAGTATAAATAATTCTCGTTCAATTTTCGTAGGAACCTAAAAGATAATCTAAAAAAGAGTGATATAATTTTAGTGTAGGTAAAGAGAAGTCGAAACTCTCAACTCTTTTTTACCTCCTTAGGCTTTTATTTAGAGATTGAGAGAGATGACGATGTTTTAAATTAATATTGCGTAATGATGGTATTTCTGTTTTAAAAAAAATTGCAAAAAGATGATGACCGTTGTATGACGCTGTGTTGAGTAAAATATTAGTACTGTTATGCATTTTCAAATATAGGCTTGATTAAAAGTAAATAATGAGGTAGAACACGCTGCTGATATATCTTTGATTAAAATATGTGTTAGAAACCTTACTTAATCATTTGTTCCACTCAATTCAGACAAATATTTACTGGAGTGTCCATGCTTGTAAAATTGAATGATCCACTTGAAAAAAAGAAACTATTCTAATTTATCTCGCTCGACAATAAGTACATCACATTGTACGAAAAGTAGTCCTTCAAAAACCCTTACATTGCAACAAATAGCGGCGTTGTCCCGTTGAAACTTTGAGAGCTCATTTCCGTAGTATCTCCCGCGTGCAGCTTAGTTTGTTTTGACCAGACTATTAAGAGACCTTGATATTGGTAATCGCACGATACTTGTGGAGAAAAAAATGAGAAAAAAATAAAATCTAACTAATTCTTAACTAAAATAGTTTTTAAGGGTGGCAACTAGTTTCGGGTCAACGGGTGTAATTTTAACTGGTGTCGTAAGTTGGTAGTCTTATGAAGATCCGTTTCAGAAATTAGCATTTATATCCTTTATGAATCTCCTTTGAGCCTCATCTTACATTATCGTACAAAATTTAAGTTTCCTCCGTGGAATATATTTTGTGTGAGTCATTTAAAGTTTATAAGCTTTATTATAGACATTTCTTTCAAAACTGAGTTCGTAGCATCTACATCTTAGCATAGTTTCGCCCCCTATTCATTGTTTAAACTGTAAGCATTTGCTTTTAAACAAAATAATAATTTATCTCCCAATGTTTTGTGAAATATCATGCTAATGTATATCAGACTTTTGATATTTATCTTGTATTGTAATGCTCTGTAGTTGTTTTTGTTCGCTCCTTCAGTAGTGAATAGCTCGAAAAATATTTGCTGAAGAATATTTTTTAAGCATATATTTTATGAAACAACTCCTTTAATATATATATATATATATATATATATATATATATATATATATATATATATATATATATATATATATATATATATATATATATATATATATATATAATATGATTATGCCAAGTATTACGAACTTGGTACGTTTTACTTCATATAGTACTCCTCTGTTAAATATTTAAGCAAAGGAGGAGACATTGTATAGTTAATGTTTTTGGAGTATTATTTTAGTAACTTTCTTCCCGTGTTCTTCGTTTGATATTTTGACTTATTGGTGTGTCAGATCATTTAGCGCTCATTTATAAGGAACTCGTTTTTCATGATGTATTATAATATATTTCAAATTATTGAATATCTACTGGTAATAGTTTTCTTTAAGATTTTGATCGATGTATTGTACCCTCTAAGAAGAGCACATCTTTGTATATAGTCGTAAGATTAACACTGAAATCCGCGTTTAAATGCGCGCTCACACACTACCTTTATTCTCTCCCTCAACATGCTGACACAAAAGCCTAAGATCAGAGACCTTGTGGAGTAGCTGCTTGCAGTGCTTTATCTAGAATCGCTATGGGCAACACAGAAGCGAGTAATTTCGCAGTTCATTCCACGAAGGAAACAATAGACAATTTAAATAATTTTTCATGGTACAGTGGTCTAACAATAAATCGTTTGGCTCATTGGTAGCAGTTATTCAGGCATTTTTAACACTTTCCGATTCCAAATTGTGCGCTTGTGTTTCTGTGAAACAGTAGATTTTGCGTTTTACAATTGAGAATGTGTAAGGTGAGATTCAAATTTGTTTCATTTCCGAATTTAAATTAGCTGAGAAAATATTAGGATCACTCCTTGAATGGGGTTTGGAAAATCGTCTGAATTTCAAGATACATATTAAGGTATTAACACACTTTGCTACCTATTCTTTGCTCCATCGTTTTAATATCGCATAGTGTGTGGTATCGTTTCGATATATCGAACAAAAATGGGGCACGGGTAAATAATGGCTCTTGTGTTTTGTTCAATAAGATAGTAGTGAATCGTGCAATGAAATTATTTGAAGGAATGGCATTCCGTTATATTTTCGATAGCTCTCACGTGTTCAAAAACAACTTCTTCTTAATATAATGGTTCTTTTTTAATATTGGCTTTTTCATGTCATCGTATTTTGCTGAGGTTTATGTTTAAAAAGTTTTTTTTTTAAAAATAAATGATATTTCGTCTTTTTTATCATTAAAATATGAAAAGTGTTCCGACCATTTTTATGCGTCAGATGAGTTATTTTATTCAGATGAAATTCTTATAATATATTGCTTCTAAAGCCTTTAAACGCCAAGCATGATTTTTTGCATTCATCCTCATCATTTCATCGTGAATTTTAAGTGTGAAGACCCACATCCAGGGGCACAGTGTTTCAAATAAAATGCTTATATATTCCTTATAAAGTCTGCAAACGCTAAGCTTGATTCTTCGCATTCAGCTTCAGTTAATTAATTCATCGTGAATTTGATATGTGACTACCCACCTAGGGACACAGTGTGGGAAATGAACACTGTGTGGCGATATCTAAGTTGCACTCGTTCAGTTCTAAGATGAATAGACGTCTGTGTCTTTTTTATATTTTAGGATATTGTATATGTGACAGGTGTTCCCTCATGATCTCCAGTTGCCTCTGCTCTAGCCAACAAGTGTACGCCAACTCTTGCTCTCTTATCGGCCTCTTTTTTTCTTTTTTTCTTTTAATTAGCAGTTGATAAACATTTTAAGGAGGATAAATTGTAGTTTTCTCCATGTGGAGCTTCTTGTGTCAAATTAGTAACTGGTGAATGAAAGCTAAAGTAATAACGCTATCCAAACTACTAAATTTTGAAATATTTATAATGGAAGAAAGAAAGAAACAGAGAACGTCAATTCTCTAATTACTTTTATGTGATTGAGTTACTAAGAAATGTTTATCAGCAAATAAAATGAGATTCATATTATTATTTCCAGTTTATGAAGTAGGATTTTTTATTTTATAAGTTGGGCTGTAATTTCAGTTTAGAAAAAAAAATATTTTTCATTGTTGCTTATACATTTTTATTGTGTATATTTGTAGATAAAAAAAAATAAAATGATCATTCAAAATATTTTTTCTCTAAGCTTGGTGATTGTTTTAAAGGTTTCTTAAGTTAAAAGTTTAAACGAAGGATTATAAGAGTTGTCAGCCGTTAAAAATGTCTCTCTGCTGTGTGTTCATGTATTTGTTTCGGTATATTCTCTTGAGATAGTTCAGGAGAAAAACCTTTTTGTATTTTTTTTTTGGTAAATTTATAAAGTTAATGTATATAATTTCTTGAAAATAAATCTCTCAATTATTTAACCATTATCGCGTTTTTGTCGGTAAATTATATGCTATTCAAGCATATTTTTAGATTAAATCATGCTTCTGTGGCACCTCCAGTACCGCCTACCACTAAATTCCAAAACAGATTAGGGTGATGTTCTGCTCACCTTAACATAGTAATTTACATATGTTAAACAAGAAAGAAAAATGTAATCAAAATCTTCATAAACTGGTTTCATTTCCTATCGATAATGAAACTACTTTAAAACAGCCTAGAGCCGATTCTAACCTCCAGTTTGTTGCATGCGTCAAACGTCTTGTTCGAAATTCATTCCTTATCCGAAAAGTGACCTTCAGATGAGAGGGAGGTGTTCATCCTACGTTCAAAATGGTGTTTTTTTTATATAAACAAATATGCATGAATTTATTTTTAAATGCATTTAAATTTCTAGTGCATTTAAAATGCTGAGTTTTTTTTATATAAACAAATATGCATGAATTTATTTTTAAATGCATTTAAATTTCTAGTACATTTAAAATGCTGAGTTTGATTATTGCTTTGATTTGGCGTTGATTTTTATAAGTTATGCGAATAAATTATTGTTATAGCTTTTTATTACGTTGTTTTTCGTATTATGTTCTTGGTTTTCCAATCAAATTTTGGATTTTTTTTTTTATATTTTAGGGTCCTTTTGGTCCAGAACCGTAAACAGTTCCTTTTTATTCTATTTTATTTTTATTTTTATTTATTTTTATTTTTTTTATTTATTTATTTTTTTTTTGCTGCTTTGTTTTCCAGCAGGAAGCATCAATAATTTACTACGCAGCACATCTTTTTTTTTTTTTTTTTATAATACCTTTGATTTTATGCCTTACTTATCTTCAGTTCCGCATCACAAAAATATAATCTATAATCAAAAGAATGTTCATTCTAGTTATTTAATTACAATAACTTACTCGTAGAATTGCTCTCAGGGAGTGATTCAAATTAAAAGCTACTCCAAGAGCCCTAAGTAAATATTGAGTGTCACTATTTTAAGTTTTTATATTATCATATCATTTTTATTGCAGTGTTATTTAGATGAACTACTTGTAACAGAAAGTCTTGATTGTAACAGACAAGATTTAGTGAAATGTTTAGGATTATGCCATCAGTTATCGTGTTTCTAAAAAGTTAGATGTGGTACTCTTCATAAGTCTTTTTTTTGTGTGTGTGTTTGTGTGTGAACAAGGTTGTGTCAATTTTAGCGTTCAAGCTATCTCTATCCTCACTAAAGAACCATGATACTCTTAATTAAAATCGGCTTATTAGGAGACAAAACATTTTCGTAGAGATTTGTATTGCTCTTTTATTAAGTGTGACTGTCAGATCAGGTTCTCTGAAATTGGTTTCGAGATCGGTAGTAGCTGCAAAGCACCATTTACAGTTTTATGCTGCTCAACAATCTTACTGCGTTCTGAACTAGTTCAAGTACTTTTCCGAAACTCGGAAAAAGGCATAACTTTTATCTATCTATCTATCTATCACCATCGATTCTTTTGCATACTATCTATATAATAACAGCTGAAGGTAAACAAATGTTATTTTGTGAGTCAGCAGACACGGGGACGGGCTAATCTCGCGAACCGAGCATAGCAGGTTATCGCGACTGGTACCGATGGAGCGGACGGACGAGACGCGTGCACTGGTGCCATCCTCAACTTTCAAAACTTTAAACATTTTTAATTATAAAATTAAAACCGCCAAACTCAAAAGAAGCGGACAGCAGAAACAGATGACATTCCGGGTGGGCCAGCTCCGTTCCGTTTCGCAAATTTCCACTATTTTCATGCATGCAAAATTAAACTTTTTCGCCCACCAATCGACAAATTTTTTTATTTCCATGTGTTTTACAACTCTTCATCTTTAAGGATATACGCATTTTTATAAAGTTAAAAATGTTTTTCATTGCAAACGAAGCTTTTTCCCCAAAGCAATTTTCCGAATTTCCCGAAATCGACAATTTTGATGGACAAATATTTCAGTTTTCTGCACCTATTAATGTCAGTTTTACGATTTATCGGCATTTGCTAGATGTTCAGCTTCCAAAATATACCAAATACATTTAATAAAAAAAATGTTGTCATTCTAAAAAAGCGTACTTACCAAACTCACTTTTGAAATTTCTCGCACTGATCGCCATAGTATCTTACAGTAACTGAATGGGGAGTTCGTAATTTTTCGACTTATTATTTTACTCACTAATAATTCCAGCAAGTTCGTGAAATTTGTTTCTAATTAATGAGCAACTGATGATTCTTCCGCCACCAATTTTGAAATCCTGAGAACGGTCTTTCTATTTTTTTAAAGCACTTTTTCGTCCATGAGATTTTCTATTTACATTCGGCCATGTTGCCAAAATGAAAAATTATTAGTTGAGAACGAGTCATTTAGTAATTGAAATCCAGAAATAATTTTAAAGCACCAGAAATAATTTTAGTTTCAGGAAAGGAGAAGTTAAAACCTTTTAGAATATTTTTCTAATTGAATGAGCTTCTTCTTTTATTTAAAAAGCAAAATTTGAAAACGGAAATTTGAAAGAATTATTTCAAAAGCCAAAAACCAAAAGTTGAAAAGGGGAATTTTAAATCATTATTTCGTTTTTAAAAAATTCTAATGTATTTTTAAAAGTGATTAAACAGTTTTCAGTCTTTAAGAAATAAAACCATTTCATTTTAAATCGAAAATGCAACACATCGGCTTGCCACTCAGCTAGTCTTACTATTAACAGCTGAAGGTAAACAAATGTTAGCTTGTCAGTCAGCAGACACGGGGACGGGGTAATCTCGCGAACCGAGCATAGCAGGATATCGCGACTGGTACCGATATACGCGGACAAACGAGACGCGTGCACTAGTGCTATCCTCATACTTTCAAAACTTTAAACTTTTTTAATTATTAAATTAAAACCGTCGAACTCAAACGAAGCGGACAGCAGAAACAGATGACATTCCGGGTGGGCCAGCTCCTTTCCGTTTCGCAAATTACCACTATTTTCATGCATGCAAAATTAAACTTTTCCGTCCACCAATCGACAATTTTTTTATTTCCACGTGTTTTACATCTATTCATCTTTAAGGATATACACATTTTTATAAGGTTAAAATAGTTTTTCATTGCAAACGAAGTTTTTTCCCCAAAGGAGTTTTCCGAATTTCACGAAATCGACAATTTTAATGGACAAATATTTCGGTTTTCTGCACCTATTAATGTCAGTTTTACGATTTATCGGCATTTGATAGATGTTCAGCTTCCAAAATATACCAAATACATTTAATAAAAAAAAAAAGTTTTCATTCTAAAAAAGCGTACTTGCAAAACTCACTTCTGAAATTTCCCTTAATGTAACTGAATGCCAAGTTCGTAACTGTTCGACTTGTTATTTTACTCACTAATAATTCGAGCAAGTTCGTGAAATTTGTTTCTAATTTATGAGCAACTGATGAGGATTCTTCGGCCACCAATTTTGAATTCATCAAAACTATCTTTCTATTTTTTTAAGCACTTCCCCCCCCCCCCCCCCCCTGAGATTTAATATTGCCACATTTCACTGAAGTAACGGTGGCTCAGCGGTATCGCTCCCGACGTCTAATCCTAAGGTCGTGGGTTCGAAAACGTAGTCGGGTGCAAGAACATCTTTTATATTAAATTTGCATACATCGCATGCAGAGCAAATTATCTATTATTTATTTCAGTTCCGGTTTCTGGAATAATCCTCACACTTCCGGTGGGAATGTCGGGAATGCTCCGGAGATGTATTTTAGGTGTTGTTCCCCGCAATCTGGTCAATAAAATCTGTTCTGATCTACGCTTCGTGTCATTTCCGTATTCCCCGAAATCATCGTGACAATATTTTTAATTCGGCCATGTTGCCAAAAGGAAAAATTATTAGTTGAGAACGAGTCATTTAATAATTGAAATCCAGAAATAAATTTGAAGTACCAGAAATAATTTTAGTTTTAGGAAAGGAGAAGTTAAAGCCTTTAGAATTTTTTTCTAATTGAATGAGCTTTTTTGTTTAAAATGCAAAATTTGAAAACGGAAATTTTAAATAATTATTTTGTTTTTTTTTAAAAAATCTAATATATTTTCAAAAGTGATTAAACAGTTTTTAATCTTTAAGATATAAAACCATTTCATTTTAAATCAAAAAAGCAACACATCGGGTTGCCACTCAGCTAGTACAAATAAATTCTTTGCACTTTACTGCCCCACGATTGCTAATGATGCTTATATCTATAGCCATATATATATATATATATATATATATATATATATATATATATATATATATATATATATACACACACACACACACGTGTTTATAGCCAGAGTTAACAATCGCAAAGGTTTTTTTTTCTCCCTAACTTTAATAAATCTTAAAAAGTAGCTCTTAGAAGCACGTATAGATTTTCATACATTTATGGCTTGAATATGGGGAGCAGAGATTTGAACTATCCATCCAGCAGCGGATCAAGCACTTGGAGTGCCCCAAGCGCAACGTAGTTTTGAGGTCCTCAAGAATGAATCTCTATTTGAAGCTGCTAACTTTCGGTTGCCCCAAGGGAGCGCCTCTTGAGCCTCTCCGATGATCCGCCACTGTATACATCATATGAATAACTGTCAGTGTACAGTCGACCCTCAGCTCTCGCGGGTCTAAGTTGCGTGCATTTGATTATTCTCGAATTACTCGTATCCATCAACAATGTTCCAATTGCTTTTAAATTTTCCGAAGACCTCAGTTTTTAGAATAGTTTTATTAGCTCTTATAAGGTATATTTTCTGCCCGAAGTCTATACCCCAGTTTTATCCTATAGCCTTAAAAAAGACATCTTTTTAAAGTTTAGGTGTGTATTTTTCCTTTCTGTTTCAACATGAAAGTTTTTATTGAAGACCCTAATACAAATATATTAAAAATATACAAAAATACAAATTAATGACGCTGATGACATTAATTTGCTCTTTATTGGTCTGACGCATTAGACGCTGATGGCATTAATTTAATCTTTATTGAATATAGGAATGCAAGATCATATGTCTTTTGTTTTCTTTTGTTTGTTGTTGTAATTTTTGTCTTGCAGTAGAAACATTTGATAGAACCAAAATATGTAGAGACTCAGATTTATAATTTTTGTTTTCATTAGTTCTGTGCTTGTCATATATTAAGTACCGACCTATTCGCCAGATGACAGCACTATATAATATAGGAAATATGCAAAATCTTAAGTGTTTTGTTTAATTTTCGTCACAAGGGGGGAGTGAGCTGTCGCACAAGCCCTGGGCAAGTTGATGTATAAACAGTGTGTGTGAGCGGTGGCTCAGGTGTGAGATTGTGATTAAAATGTGATGCTACACTAGCAATGGTCCGTCGTGTTTAATGAGTTATACTACCTTAATATTCTACATTATATTTAGCATTTTCTTAGCTTTTCAAATGGTTAAATTTTTAACAGAAAAGTGTCCTCAAGTTAATGTAATTCGAAAACGAACAGTATATTAGCTGTTGTAGCACACTTAAATGTAAGAGCTGGATAAGAAGCCCTCAGACAGAGAGAGAGAGTTTTTAAAAGAACTGCAATATACTACAATTCAAATCAGTTTTAATCTTTCATAGATTTTTCCCTTTTTCCCTAAGAAAAAGCCATTTTTGTTGTTTTTTTTTCAAGCCCCGTGACATTCTTTTGAATAATTTGTATTTTATTTTTAATAGTTTTGTGATACGACATGGATAACCAGGAAATTCAGGGAAACTTACATATTGTAATAATGGATCTCTGATTAACTTCAAATGCATGAGAACTTCACCAAGAATTAAGTCATTATCCGTATTATTTTTTCTCTTTTTTTTTTTTTCTTTTGGAGAAAAACCTCGTTATTAGTGAGTAATGGCAAATATGGCCCAAGCATTTTTGACTTATGTTAGTTTCAAATCATTTCTCTACATTGTTTTATTTGACGTTAATATGTGGTTAAATTTTTAACTGTGATGCGATGCTAAAAAATTTATTGATGTCGTAGGATTTAATCGCATTACTTTTAATTGTTTCATCCGCCTGCAACTTCGATATTTTAAAATTATGCCGTTTTACTCTCCTATATTGATATGTTAAATATGGAAGGAGGGGGGGGGCGAAGGTTGTCTTCCTCGCAAAATAAATAAAATCACTTTGAAAAACTGGTTTCATCTTGTCTCGACCAAAGGTCTGTACAAAAAGTATGGGGCAACTGATCGCCAAACGTTATCGAAAGTGGAGGCGTCTGTCTGTCTGTTGAAGTTTGGACACTGAACTCTCGTAGGTTGCGACCAGTAAGTGGCTTAAAATGGTTCTCACTTTGTGGGTGGAATTGATTGGTATGTGTTTTGTCAAAGGGACGAGGGCAGTAATTTTTATGCTCTTCTAGTTGGTCGCAGTATGTACGTTCGTTGTTTTAACACAGTTGAACTTTATCTTCAAGGCCAAAATGTTTGCTTCAGAAGCAGTCTAAGAATTTGTATTCAACAGAATAACTAAATCGACCAAATACGGTAAATCATAGTTATTTCCCTTTACTTTTTCCATAAGAGAATGTAGCTTAAAATGCAACTCAGAGTTAACGCACTGATTATGATGGAAGTAATCTTCTTTGAAACAGTTGTCCGATTTTTCTTATTGAATTATCTTTTATTTTGTTCATGTGATTGTAAATTCCTTATTATCTTTGAAAATGATCTAAGGGATTAGTGTAAGTTACCTCAAATATCACTGTTAATCCGAAAATTTGTAAGTATTCACATGAACTTATAGTTCTCAGTTTTCAAAAATACATCATGTGCAGTCTAAATATCATCATTATGTATAGATATATCGTTTCCATTTAGTTTAAAATACGGATGGTATATCTTTCATGCATGCGTTCAGGTTTAATGGCTCATATGACAGAAAATAAAAATTGCTATTTGTTCGAAACTTAACCAAGTGGGTTTGTTTGTAGCACAAAAAAAGTTACAGCTTCATCATAGATTCAAAATGTTGATTTTATGTAAACTAAGATGGAAATTCATGGTTCAATACCATTGTTTTACTTGAAGGGCGTGATTGAAGTGTAGGCGGACCAAGCTCGCTTTCGTTAAGAAAGTGCTCTTGATTGTTATAGACATTGTTGATTCTGTTTTCGTAGGCAGAAGTTTAAAAGTTTTATACGGATATATTTTCATCTGATATACTAGGACGTTACGAAATTATTTTGTTATCTCCATTTAAATTGAGCTCCTAAGAAATAAATGTACTACATTCGTCTAAACTATAACTGTGAAGAAGAGAAATATTCAAAGTAATGGATGTGTTAATTGCTTTTATAAAACTTTATTTGTGTGTGTTTCGGAATCAGCATCTTTTTTCGACAGGCGAAATCTATCGTAGTCTGTGTACATGTTTGAGAACTGTGTAAAATTATTCTCAATAGTTTAATATAAAAAATCACGAGTAAGAAATGAAAATTTGCGTTAAAAATAACCCATTTCTCTACAAACGTGTGTGTACGTTACCAACATTCTTCATGTCTCTGCTAATTAATGGATATTAAAAATAATGAAAGAGGGTCAAAATCAAACCGGGTTATAAACTGCTTTGTTGCACTTTTTAAAATTTAGTTCTCTCGAACCCTGATTTTTCTCCAAAAAGTCCGGAAACAGCCAATTCCTGTTCTGATAGACATCCTTCTCCAACATTCTCCTCTTTCGCATTGTTTACGGAGAAATTATGCGTGTAATTTTTTCTCGCCTCGTGCCTAGCAATGGCTGCAAAGTACCGAGAATTTTTTTTTTCTTCTTCCTGTAACGTTACTTTCCGACCCGAGGTTTCGATCGTAAATTTTTGCACGTTTTCTCTTTTCGAATTTGGATGACGAATGGCATTATTGTTATTCTACACTGATTGGAACATGCTTCGCAATTGCCCTCTTGGGTGCACACACAGAGTACGGCATCAAATCTTATTTTTCGTGCTTGTTTCACATAATGATCTGTGTTCAGTAGATAGGAACAAATATAAGTACATGCTATTAATTCTAATAATAATAGAGCTTCGTTTAATTTTTAACACTTTACTTACGTCGGCAGCCGATTAATAAGATTAAACCGTTTATTTATTTATAGATGTTTTCATTCAGGAATTGGCAGTAGGTAAAGGAGTAAGATGTGAGTGGAATTAATCACGAGAACGTATTTCTGTGTCCTATCTTTTTTCTTTCTTTCAGTGTTCCATGGCTAACTGGCTTCGAATCTCCGGTTCATCATTATTTAGTGTTCACCGATGAATAATTTTAGGATTATGTTGAATTGATCTAGTTTTTACATGAGTTGTGAAATCTTGCTGAGAAAATTCCGTTTTTATCGTCTCCCTCCTCCACTGTACTGGTATTAACACATTATTACCAGTGCAGTGTATTGCATATTGTATCGGACTCGTGAATCATCAAGCATACTATGAAATGCACGAGGGTATTAAAATGGACCTTCACAACCTTGGTCCTCCTCCGTGAGCGCGTCGGGATTAGCCAAACACAAAAGAGATGAGGTCGACAACATTAATGAAGATTAAAGACAGATGGAATCTACGATCCTACTTAGGTACTTGGGAAGAAAGAGAAAGCCATGTATTTTGATTCGCACTGATGATTCCGAAAGTAAGGCACGTTTTAAAATCGCTTGTTCCAAAATTCCCTTTCTGTAAACGGACGTCCTCAGATTCCATAGCTACCTTGTTGTGTTTAGTATTGTTATTGAGAATCCTATATGAATGCTGGGGTGTTTGAGCATTGTCTTTTTCGCGAAAAATAAAAATTTTCTCTTTGATTTACAAATAGATGTAGTACGATTGGCAAAAACAGAGAATCGTGACTTAAAAACTTATTAGGTCTTGTGAAAAAAATATATCGGAAGATCCCTGTATGCTACCTGACAATCAGATAAGGTAGATATCTTTTGCACTTATGTGAATTAAGTGCACTAGATTTCAGAGCTGATTTATAGGATTTCCTTAAATTTACAGTTACGTAGCGCCTTGAAGAAGATTGGGTGACAACCAGATCACTAGGACGTTCGAATTCTATGACTAAACGTACATGCAATTCATTCTACATATCCTTGTAAATTCAGCCCTCAAATCTTTCTATTTTCCGAGTGTGGTCGTAAGAATTAACTTGGTATTAACACATTATTTTGAATAAAGAAAAAGGATAAATAATCTTACATCGTACTGAAATGAAACTTTTATTATTATTATTATTATCATTAGACGATTGATTCCTCTATTAAAAAAATTTTTGAAAAAATCAAAAATCAGTGTTTATGTTTATCAGGGGCGGCTCACACGTCGATTTCGGAACACTTTTCGGTCTACCATATCCACTCTAGGATTTTTGTTTGATGTCTTTACCACTTATGTTGACAAATATATATCTCGTTAACTATTTTTCACAACTTTTTAGAAAAACACGTCGAGCATATATAAAACATTAATTTTGCAAGTTTTTGTGTATTATTTTACGTTTATATCCATTTTTAAGTTTGACTTCGAATAGGAAATAGAAGTAGCTGTAAACGGTGTTTTAGCCTCGTCTATAACTTGGTTATTCATAATTTTTTGTTATGGTAAATAGTTTTTGGAAACTTACGTTGTAATAGCTTGAAAGCAGTTATGCATCGTTTATACGGTATTAAGAATTGCAATTCACAGCAATAAATTAGCTGCTAATCTAAACAAACTAGTGGAGTGATTTAAATTTAGAATTTTAAAAAATATATATATATGTATTGAATAATTGAATTTTTCTTTAAAAATATACTTTGATCAAAAATATGAAACTAGTACGTTAAAAAATCAAAATTAAATTTTTTTGCATTTGGGAGGAGAGGGGGGGGGGGGGGACTCGTCTAATAAAGACTGATTTTGAAGTAAATTTGTTCTGAAATTTCAGATTTATTCCGTTTTAGAGCAAATCTAAAGTTGATGAAAATTTTTGATTTTATTTTCTCTTAGTCTATCGCAAACATTAATTGAAATCTAGGCTAGCATGTGTAGACAACTGAAAAAAGCTTTTAACTTCAAAATCTGTCGCCGACTTCCCGATGCATTCATTCACAAATAAAACATTTTAACTTATACTAAACATTCTTACGTGAAATAGACTAATGATTTAAATTCTTGTTTGTTTTCTGAAAACAAGATCATTTGCTTATTGCCTGCAAATTTTTTATGTTCAGTGGTGTACTTAACGAGACAGATTTAAAATAGTAAAACTCACTGGAAGCGATAAAATACCAGCTATAGGGGCAATGGACCTCGATGTACAGTTCCAAGCGACGTCGGGCTTTCGCTTCGTTGCAGTATTAAAAAGTAATCTACTTTGAAAGAAAGGGAATACCTGAAGTAAACTCTAAATATATGCATGACTTAGCTGCTGAAGTGTTGTAAATGATACTATGTTCTTTCAGGCAAAAGACCATTCTCTTCTTTTTACAAACACGTTATCCCGAAAGTCTGCATTCTTTTTTGAAACTATGAAAAGCTTTGGCTTTCATTCGTGCATGAACTATCTCTCTAACAGATATTTAGAGAAAAGACTTCGCATTCAAATAAATATTCGTGCTATTGTGTTTTGTTTTTTTTATTTTCGATCTCTAGAACTATATTCGGAAACACGTGTGTACATATTACCGTTTTGTACCTATTTAACGGAGTCTGATGGTGTTATTCCAAAAATCTCTTTATATAGAAAATACTTTGCATTGAAATTAACTTAAGGTGTCAAATTTTAATTCATTTAAACAGAAAGTTTAAAATAAAACACATCTGAAAAATTAAGCTTCAACTGTTCTCGGAAGTTTTATTTAAGTGAAAGCGAGTCTAGACCTACTCGACAAAATTAATAAAATAGGTATTAAGTACAAAACTTTAATGTAATAAAATGAAACGTCTTACATGTTCTGCTGAAATATGTTTAAGAAAAGAAAGATACTATCTAAAATTAAAATAAATCACTGAAGGGATACAAACTCTGTTAAGACCGTGCAGTTTTGTGTTCCCCCAATATAGTACGTATATTTTGATGTAACATCCCTGGTTCCTCGTCATTTAGGATATAAATCTGCGGATTTCCACCTAGTTTCTGTTATATTCCTTCGATTAATCTCTAAAGGATTTTTTCAATCGAAACCTTTACTTTATCGGAGATTAAAAATGTTTTTAAAATAAAATAAAAATCGCGAATGATCAGCCATGATTGTTGAAGCTCGATTGAACTTAGTTCATGGATGGGACGAGCTTGGATTATTTAACTGTTAAAGTGGGTAATACTTTTTTCACAGTTAAGCCGAGTTGCATCCATAATTACTTCCTTCGAGCGTTCCTTAAAACGCTCATTTGCTGAGCAAATATCATCTCGTCCTCTTCCGTCCTTCCAGTGTTAAGACGAGGAACTTGACCTCCTCCGAGCTGCGTTGTTTGCAGACATACACCACTGCTGAAGCGCGAAGCTGTTGCTGAAAATGGTAGTCACAGATACTACGAATTTAGACATACTATTAAAAAATCCAATTGTATAGTGAGACTGCAATAATTATTCTTTTTCCGGGAGATGGAAAATTGGTTCGTGGATTATGGTCTTTAAATAGTACTTTCTCTGATTTTTTTCTAAATCATGTGTTGAAACAGTTTCTCTGCGATTGAGCCTTTTAAATACTTTTATCATTTCGGCCACATGTAAGGAAATATTTTTTTCTTGATCACACGCAACATCTCGTCGTAATTTCCACTCTGAATAGAATTTCTGGAATGTATTCACGTCAAGATTATTCCTCTTTATCGCGCTCTTCGTCCATAAATGATAAAAATAATTCAAGCAGGATCTTGTTTTGGGCATTATCTTCCACCTATCTTTATCTGCTATATTTGTCTAGAATCAAGAAACAAGATAAAGAATTCGCCAGAGTTAGGTATTTTATGAATTTTGTGTGCGTATCAGTTTAAAAATGGATATTTTTACTGTGTTTGACTGCTTAAGTATGTGATTATGGGTCGTCAGACGGTAATATTTTGAAATGCGATAGTTTTGCTGTGAGCAAAATGACTTTAGTTTCTTTATAACTGATTTTATTTTTATTCACAAATGTTTAATTTTTGTGTCATAAATTTTAAAAAAATTTCGAAAAGTAATGCTGTCATACTTGTTATTTATATTTAAATACCATTTCATAGATTAATTCGAAATTAACTCCCCTTTCTATCTATTTACTTTATGTGCGTTTGAAAGAAATTATGAAGGATTTGTGAGAAAATTAAACGTTATATAAAAACCTTACAGATTTTTAGCTAACTATCCTATAGGATACATTTTATGTATAATCTATCCTACATATGAGGCGGTGAAAGGCAAAGTGGTGTATGTCAAGAGTTTTATTGCAAAAACTACAAAAAATTGCACTATAAATTGAACGAATTATAATTCACAATAATTATTATAATACTGGAAATAATAATTATTTACAATTCCACTATAAATTGAACATGGAGGTTACATTTTTGCCCTCAAATAAAAAAAGTTGAAAATGTGACCTACACCAGCACTTTGCCTTCACCGCCTTATATATAAAATAATAAGCTCAAATCTGTGAGGTTTTTTTTGTTTGTTTGTTTCGTTTTTGTATAGTTTAACCACGTTCTCAATTGATCAAGAATAAGGTTGTTTTATGTCTTGCTGATTTGTGATTGCTTTGCGTTGCAAATTTAAAATTCGGGGTCTCTACTTTAAATCGTGTTATAATAAGTTAAGTTAGTATTTGTAATTGCATGCGTGAATGAAAGAACATAATAAAAGCGACCCTCGACTTTTCGCGAATATGAACTCTAGTTTGTTCAATTACGACTAAAAGGATGTGTTTTGAAATTTTGTTGCCTACTGATGTAGTAAAATTTTAAAAATATGTAAAAAAAAACACAAGTACTGAGCGTGAATGTTTTGTAAATTTAAATCACTTTACTTCTGTTTAAATGCTGCACTATTTTTATGTCGGGTACTATGCGTCTACTGTACTATATTGCGTCCATGTTTGTATATTACCATATTTAGTTGATGCTGCAATTTTAAACCTATAAAATGTGTGTTTGTGTAAAATAAATGTTAAAGATTGTGTAAAAACCTATAAAATGTGTTTTTAAACCTTTTAAATGTCAGTGTTAGTACATTACTTTAGTTTGCTTGTGGTCAATTTAATCAACAATACTAAGAGTTAAAGTAGGTGAGAATAGGGGTTAAGTTTAAGATATTCGTGAATTTTCCATTTTCACTGGGATCCTACTCTCCCAGATTCTTCCAGAGCGGATAAACTTTCAAAAAAGGAAACTCGCGCGCTTTATGAATTTATTCTTGGGTAATATTAATCTTTCTTTAGCTCTCCTCGTGTTTAAAGAAAAATAAATTACATTTGCAGTATTGGAGAATCTCATTTGAGAAATACCTTTTCATCGTTTAATGCTCACTGCATAATTAACCACTTATTTGTTGCTCTAGTTTGCGTTTAAAAAAGGTGTCTCGTCAGAGAAACAGTTAATCTGTTCATCAATCTCTTGCAATTGATACGGCATTGCAGAAACCCATCGATAGAGGCGGAAGTTATTTATGTTCGGATATTGCCTTCATGTTTATTGCTGCACTCATTAACCTCGATGCATCTTGTTTCTTTTGTTACTTTATTTTTTCCCTCATCAGAAATGCTGGCTGTTGTTTATTTCCGCGTCGCCATCATGCTTGTAACCCACATGTTTGATTTCAATATTGGTGTCCATCCGCGCGAGAGGCAAGCGTGTTATAGATGGGCAACTTCAGCCCGATTGTTTATGAACTTGATTGATTTCTATTGCTCTCTCTCTGGAAGGCAGCTCATTTTATATGGATGTAAATATGCTTTGTAGATTGTTTGAGCATAACAATGAAAATCTGCAGATCAGTTTCTCTGTTGTTCGCCAAAAAATGTGTATAGAATTTTGATTCTGTTGTCATATTTTTCATAGAAAATCGTTATTATTCACAAGAGAAAACTTAACCCGTTTTGCATATTATAAAATGATATACCTATGTTGTTGGTAATGCCCCCTGGTTGGAGGTTCCATTCACCAGGTCCTAGTAGGTTATTGGGCTGAAAGGGGCGGCTCCTGTTTAGAATTAGCACCACAGGGGTCGGAGTCCGACTTGGCTAAATGACACGTCCCGTAATTTTGAACCGAGTCTAGTGACGAGACCGGAACACTTGACCCTGCACCTCCAGAGGTAAAATTGAGAACTTGGAGGACATTGCAGCCACGGTCTATTTTACGTGCCCCTGCCACCATTAGTGAACACGGCGGTGGATTTGCAGCGACGAGTATCGAACCAGGGACGTTCAGATCACTGGCCTGCATCTCTTGCCATCTGGGTCACCGCCCCCCATATATACCTATGTGTTGATATCTAACCCTTTTGCATTTTCA
This sequence comes from Dolomedes plantarius, assembly GCA_907164885.2. Taxonomy (NCBI): domain Eukaryota; kingdom Metazoa; phylum Arthropoda; class Arachnida; order Araneae; family Dolomedidae; genus Dolomedes; species Dolomedes plantarius. Next base: position 186,191,041 of record OU015492.1, on the reverse strand, counting down.
TCATGATGTTATCGATTATTTTTCCACTTTATCATGATGTTAGCATTTGTAAACTCTTGCAGACTCAACCCTCACCAGAGAGAGGTGGGAACAGAAGCCCAAGCCAATTGGTCCGCTTGGGCTTCAAGAGGGCCAGTTTGCCAAAACTCTTCGCGACCACTGAAGTTTTTACAATGAAAAACATATAATTAGAAATAGTTATCTCGTTATGATTTTTAAGTATTAATTTTTTTTCAATTTTAATGGGGTTTTTTTATGTATTCCAGTGGTAGAGAACACACAATTTTTGTTTATGTAACAGCTAATTTTTGTATCGTTGAACGTCACTTTTAATTACTCCTAGCGTTTAAATAAATTATACAAGCACAATCTTAAACGAACTAAGTTTCAAAACTTTCAACCCTCGTGAAAGTTCAATCCTGGGAGGCTCTCTACACATGAGATACGCATATGCAACAAAAACCCTCTTTTCTTTACATTTCTTGCACGTTCAGTCTTCTTGGGGCAGCCCATTATAAACCGATGTCTTGTGATACATGCATATTTTAAATAAGAGAAAATATTATATTCAGTAGTCTAGACTTGTAATTCTTGTAATCAACGGTAATTGTTAAGACTTGTAGTTCTTCAGAGATAAAAAGATTATGACTGTGTCGTTTCTTAGCATAACTAAAAATTACAACACGCCGAAAAAAAATTACATTCATCGACTTAAATGATCCTCCATTTTTTTGTCATGCATTTAGCTCTCCTTTTTTCCCCTTCTCCTTGCGTGTTCCTAAATGTGTCTGTAAATGTAGGTATAATTAGATTGAAAGTTTGATGTCATTATCATTGGATTTTGAAGTGCGTATATGTGTAAGAGAGAAACCATCCACATGTCTGACGTGTAATTTAAAGTAAATTTTATTTTGGAATTGCCAAAATGTTCTTTTAATTAATCTGTACTTAATGTGCGTTTTCTTTGGTGGACACGTTCGTCAAATTTGAGAATAACATGTGTACGTGTTACTTATGTGTATACTATTTTTGTTGCCTGTGTACTTTTTTTTATACTGCCTAATGTGATTTAATAAAATATTTTTTTTCCCTCAGTTTCTGAAAATTCTTTGAAATGGTATATTTTCTTGGCTTCTCAAATGGCATATAAGGGGGGGAAATTATTGTTCCTCATAAACGTTTAGCAAAATACAGTCGAACCTCCATATATCGAAGTAGCAAATTGCGCGAAAAAATTCGATATATAGAATTGAGCTTAGTCTTATCATAATTCTCCTTAAAAAAAAAAAAAAAAAAAATTAAAGCTAATTTTCGTATACGAAACTCCATTTCTAATTTATAAGCGAATCCCATTAAATGAAAGTTAATAACTAAAAAAGGAATTAATATGAAAGATTTATTGATTACTACATATCTTTAAAAATTAACAATAATGCAGACAGTGGTTACAGTGATCACAGTTACATTCTTAAAAAAAAAACTACGAATATCTTGCTGAACAGTTAGTTTTGCAGAAAGTTCAAAGAAATGTTCGTATTTATTCAGTCCACTAAAAACTTCATCAGGCACATTTTCCGCGAATTGAAGTCCACGACGTATGTTTCAAATGCCAAAAATTGGGAGATTTTATTCTAAAGTGGAATAAATTCTCCCAATTTGTCTTGAAAAAATTTCGATAAATGGAGATTTTTTCGATATATAGAAACAATTTTTCTATATATCGAACATGGAGATTTGCTAAGAGTTCGATATATAGAAAATTTCGATATAGGGAAGTTCGATATATGGAGGTTCGATTGTATTTTCAGTGTGTAGTAAAAGTATTTTAGTATGTCATTGATTTGGGAGTGATTCTAAAAGTGCATTTTCTGTTCACAGAAAAAAGACATGGGGAGTGCCCTCTACGAGCAGGTACTCTATCATCTTGATCTGACGGAAAAGGATTACTTCGGTCTACAGTTTACTGATGCAAACCACGTTCAGGTAATTATGTACATTATTTTTCTTTTTTTATCCACAATGCAACTATTTATAAAAAGCTCTATAGATATGTGGCTTGAATATTTTAGTATTGTGCATGGCTGAGTATATCAAATTTAGAAGTGGTTAGGTAAAATTTGCAAGTGTGTGCGTATTTTATTTGAAATACTGTATTACGAAAGGGGGGGGGGGGTTGATTCGAATTATACAACTTAACCGTTACATTAATTCAAATTTATGTAAGTGGTTGTCCGACGAAATTGACCTTTATTTTTCTGTTATATAAACACTTAGAGCTGCAAGTTGACGGAATTGTTAGATTTTAAAATCTCATCTTTGTGTAAAATACCTGGTTCCACAAGTGGCCAACTTCACAGCTGCAGATTCTCTGGAAAACCTGTGCGATAGAGCGAGATATATTAATATTCGGTGTACAAGAGACTAAATATATTTTTAATTTAAATATTGGTATCCATGAAAAAACGGCCTTTGTTTTTACAGATAGTTGCTGGTATTTAATAACTTCATCTTTTAAAAAATCCCAATCCTAACAATTCGACGCGCATATAGTTAGCTATAGTCGCGCATATATAGCTATTTTTTACTTGCATTGGATTTATGTTTTTGTCTCCTGGTTTATATTGTTTCGTCATTTAATAGAGCTATCAAAATGAGGCTAAAAGATACTGGTAATGGATACGGAAAAGTATGAAAAATCAAGTTACAACTGGAAGGTAGATCTTAAATTTAAAATCATCAGATATCCACAGAACTCGTGGAAAAATTGAGCTTTCTGCTTTAAATTTCTAACGAACATGGTGCTCTACGGCTGTAGAATTTTTTTTTTTTTTTAAATTTATAATTATTATTTAATTTTATTTTTTTGTGTTTATTTACGTTGAATTGTACAGTGGAACCTCGCTTAACGAGCACCTCGCTTAACGAGCAAAATAAATCGTTTAAAAAAAAGGCTCGATTAACGAGCAACATTTCGCATAACGAGTGACGTGGAAGGATGCCCCCTCTTCACGTCACCAGGATCATCAACGGCCGAAAAATAAGTATTTAAGGGTAGTCATGGATGGTTCGAGAAGCAAATATCATGGGACTGGAGGATAACAATGATATTGAGAAGCTTGTGGAAGAGCACAACCAAGAGCTGACCACCGAACAGCTAATAGAATTGCAGTGTCTTTCACAGCAAGCAGTTATAGAGGAGAGTTTGTCAGTGAAGAAGGACGAAGAAACAGCAAAGAAACAATCTTCTGGCGCAATAAAAGAAACGATGAAAGCATGGGAAATTGTTGCATCGTAAGTTACAAAGCATCCCCCTGATAAGACGGTGACTATGCGCGCTATAAATTTATTCAATGACAATGCGGTGACACATTTTCAGCAAATTTTGAAGCGCCGAGAAAAATAAATGTCGCTAGATAGCTTTCTAGTAAAAAAATTAGATATGTGTCATAAATTCGTAAATAATAAACTACATATGGATGGTTTTGCTCCTTAAGAATTTATGTATAAGTAATTTTCTGTAAATAATAAACGTTACATCTAAAAAATTTTAAATATTTTTTGGCATGGAACGCATTATCGTATTTTACATTAATTTATATGGGAAAAATTGTTTCGCATTACGAGTAAGAACTAGAACGAATTATGCTCGTTATTCGAGGTTCCACTGTACTAGAAAATCATGCATTTATTTTATCTCTATTTTGATCAAAAAGAGGAGGAAAAGAGCATAGCTGCCGATGCGTCATCTTTCCGACAATTAAATTTAATAAGTTTGTTAATGTCAAATTGACTACTTTAATTTCGTAGATTTAGACTTTAAACAAGTGTACTTTTACAATATTAATGATATCTTGATAATACTGACTGAGAATTTTTCATTATCAAAAACTGCATTAATGTTATTGACTCTGTATAACTGCTATTACCACTACTTTTATGAAAATTTAATATAACCTTTCATGGATATCTTTCTTTTTTTTCCGTTCGTTGATCATGCTGTATTCATTTTCGCTATGGGTTGTGGAATGCGAAACAAAGCAGTGCTTGACTTATATGGTTCTTTTCTAAATCACTCGAACGCTATGCATTAAAAAAAGTACCTCAAACCAAATTGAAACCAATTACCAAAACATTACTGGGAAGGAAAATTAATTATGTTACCGTTAGTTTAGCTGTAAAATACTTTCACGCGTGCGAATAAAATGCCAGTTTATCTCATAAAAGATATGTTTCACATTTCGATCTGATTAGATATTGATTTTTCGCCTAGAACCATTAGAACCAATGTTTTTCACCCTTGCAAGAATGTCTATTAATGGAAAAGTGACAAAAGTTTTTAGAGGTCATGCAGTAGCGAATAATGGTATCATTTGGTGTGAGCATTTTAACTAGGGACAATGTACAAACTTTACGTCCAAGATAATCTATGTATTTGATTAATTTCACAGGCCTGCGATGAAAAAAATACAAGGAAATTGACAGCTGAACTGTATGTATTTTTCGGTGCTGATTTCAAAAAAAAAAATAATAAAAAATTCCTATTACGTCACGTTTTCTTAAAAACTTCAATTTTACTTGGATTTTTATGAACATTTACCATAAATTTTTTTTTCGGCGTTGAATTTCTTCCCTCCTTGCCTGACCATCATTCTACCGAGGTGAAACCTACAGAATACCCCTCTGTGACACCTCCCCTGGCATTACAGACTATATAAGACAACTTTATCTTGCGTATTTTGGCATGAAACTCAGAGATTGGGACAAATCGTGGGTTCCTCATAAAGTTTGTGTGCAGTGTCTTAATGATCTATGCTTATGGCTCAAAGGAAAGAAGACTGCTGTACGATTTGGAACTCCTATGGAGCCGAAAAACCACTCTGATGATTGCTACTTTTCTTCCTGCCATGTCCGTGGGTATAACCGCGAAAATCAAAAGCTAATCTCTTATCCTGATAACATTCCATCGGCCCCGTTCCTCATGGATCTGATGTGCCAGTGCCTTTGCCTCCAACTGAATTGCCAGTCATCTCTTCAGAGTCTTCAGACTCGGAACATCCAGAAGTTCAAAGCTCCTCTACCGAATATAAGCTCTCTGGAGGCAAAGGCCTCCAGAGGGAAACTTAGGAGGCCCTTTACCTTTCTCTCAGGTTGAACTTAATGATCTGACTAGAGATCTGGGCCTTTCGAAAGAGGCAGCTGTATTGTTGGGCTCCAGATTGAACGGAAAAAAAACTTATTGGCCAAAGGAACCTCTTTTTATATTGGTACAGGAATCGAGAAAAGGAATTTGTTAAGTACTTTGAGGAAGAGGAGAACCTGGTCTAATGTTCTGATGTTCCCGAATTCATGAGCAAATTTAATATCATCTAAGATAAAGATGAATGGAGGCTGTTTATAGATTCATCGAAAAGGAGCCTTAAAGCTGTCCTTCTTCATCACGGAAGCCAGTATGCATCTGTTCCAGTTGGACACTAGATGCATTTAAAAGAACGCTATGGAAACCTGGCTCTCGTCCTCGACAAAATAAAATATGCCGACCACGGTTGGACCATTTGCGGTGATTTGAAAGTTATCTCCATGCTTCTTGGTCAACAAGGCGGATATACAAAATTCCCTTGTTTCATTTGTGAGTGGGACAGCTGTGATAAGACTCAACATTGGGTCAGAAAAGAATGGCCGAAAAGACAAAATCTTGAACCTGGTACCAAGAATGTGGTTCTGAACAGCTTAGTTGATCAAAAAAAGTATTGTTACCCCCTCTGTATATAAAATTAGGTGTAATGAAGCAGTTTGTCAAGGCTATTCCAAAAGATAGCGATTGTTTCAAATACCTGTGCAAAAGGTTTCCAGGTTTATCCGAAGCCAAGTTTAAAGAGGGAATCTTTGTTGGTCCAGATATCCGCAAACTTACGAAGGATAAAGAATTTGAGACTAGCATGACAACAAAGGAAAAAGAAGCTTGGATTGCCTTCAAAGATGTCGTCAGTAAATTTCTGGGTAATTACAAAGATCCTGACTATAAAGAAATTGTTATGAATATGCTGGATAAATTTCAAGCGTTGGATTGCTCCATGAGTGTCAAAATACATTTCCTTTACTCACATGGGGACTTTTCCCCAGAAAATTTAGGATCAGTCAGCGAAGAACAGGGTGAAAGGTTCCACCAAGACATCAAAGATATGGAGCGCAAATATCAAGGAAGACAAGATGGGACAAGATCATTCTCGCCGACTACCGTTTGATGTTACCACGAAATAGGCCTGAGATTGAACATAAAAGAAGAACGTCAAAAAGAAGTTTCAAAGGAAAAAGACTACGTATTTAAATAGAAACTTTTTTTGTTTTGTTTTGTTTTTTTCTCAGATGAAAATTTGTTTCAAGCTTTCATGTACACATACATAATATTTGCTCCTCTTGGTCAATCGTCTATTTTATGGAAGTTACCTTAATAAAAGCAAATTAAAATAGTATGTTGATGATTTTCTTCTAGAACCATACCATTTCTACTGCACCATAATTTGATGTAAAAAGTTTAAACTCGAGAACTTTTTGTTTTTCTTTCGATCAGAGGTGGCTCGTGCGATCTGGCAACAGTGGTTTTCATCCATTTAAACTTATAAAAAGTAATCGATTGCTGAAAAATCAATTTGCGTCACCAAGAATCGGTTATTTTACATAGATTTAAATGAATAAAAACCAATGTTGTCAGATAGTACATGCAAAATTGAGAGAATTCCTCTTCAAATAGGATTTTAGCAAAAATATCGATATTAATTTTACAAAAAATCCTGACGTGATGGGAAAAAATGGAGCTCATTTTCGGAATCAGCACACCAAATAACATAAAATACAGCGAAAACTTCTCTTGTATTTTTCAAAAACTTCAATTTTGCAGGCCTGTGTTATTTTATAAGTGTACGAAGGCATTAATTTTTTTCTTTCATGAATTTTGTAAATAAATAATTCTATTCGATAAATTTCACGCTTTTTTATTTATTTATTTTATACGTGTGCAGCTATCTCTTTCATTTATGTAAATACAATTGTCATAAGCTTTGTACCCTCCATCAAAGATGATGTACTTTAAGTAGATACTGCATAATGTAGATAATGCATATGACCAATTCTGTATGTTGTATTGGTAAAATATCTTATACTAGACTAGTTATAATTTTAGAAAATTGCAGTTTGCATCTGTCTTTACTGTAGAGAGAAGATAACTTTTCACGCGGCAGATCTTTTTCGTATTCATCCCTTTGTTATTTTGTAAATTAAAATCAACAGTCAATACCCTTGATGAGGAAACTTGCTTAAACTTTCTTGGGTTACTTTTTTTTACGAAAATAGTTTTATCTGTTAAAAAATACAAGTATTTATATTATTTCTTTCCTCAGCATCTACAGCAGTTTAAAGATGCTTGTTATTGACTCACTGTCTTTCATGATTTGTGAACAATGATATTAATGTACTCATCATGGTATTACTAATGTACGCAACTGGTGTTACTAAACTAGAATGGTACTATATTTTGTCAAGTCGTAACTAAAAAAATATATAATTTTTCCCGTTTTATTTTTGATATGATATGGAATAGGTTTATAGTTGAATCGTCTGAAATTGTCCTCTTTTGATTAAATAAAGGTTCTTAAATATGCTTTGGATTTAATATATATATATATATATATATATATATATATATATATATATATATATATATATATATATATATATATATATATATATATATATATATATATATCTGATAATAATCACATTCGAAAAAATGAACACAAGGGAATTGATGTGTAGAACTTATGGGAGATGCAGTCGGGCGAAGTGTTGATCCAGGAAAGCATTGAAGAAATTTAGGGAGGGACACACTCATGGAGCCATTGATGAATTACACAAATTCCAAGACGTGCTGTATTTATCAGAAGGCATTACCTGCAGTGGCCACGTGACTTGTCCGACGTCCATGCCAGGACGGGACGTGTTAACAGCAGTGTTTACATGCCAGAGTTAACTGAGAAAAGCCGTCGTGCCCACCAGATTTCTGGCGTCTGTGGACAGCACATCTGACAGCAACGAGAGTTAGGAGCGAAGAGAGAAAAGTCTTCTGTTCAGGCAATATTAAGTGGGTGTTTTGCGATATTGACGCCAGAGGGCCTAAACTGCTTAATCTTTAATTGGGCGTCTTTAGGTTCGTGGAGTTCACGTGTCCACTTAGGTTTTCCCGGGGACTACTTTATTGATAGATCCCGCACTTGTTAGAGCTGCGACCTATTGACCTGGGTGCAGGATAAGTGGCAGTAAAGTTCTTGTAAAGTGTGGTTTTGACGTTATAGAAGGCATAAATCCAGAGTGGTTCGAGGGCTCTTCAAGAATTTTGACATTACACTGACATTCGGAATCTCATAACTTCTAACACTCATATCTGGGGATGTTACTGAGTTTAGATATTTCACATGCCTGCTTAATGATCTGCAGGGCTACGATAAATTATCCTATTTTACTTTTAGGTTACAATTTTGGAAGAGGGGTCGTGCTTTATTAACAAGATAATTTAGAGTACGCGGTAAATGTAAATTTAGAGAAGGACGGGATTTCTTGTTTTATATATATATATATATATATATATATATATATACTCACACACACACACAGGTATTCCTCAACTTACGACCGAAATTTAAATTTTTTTCGTACTTATTTTTATTTTTTTCCCAGAAATATTTTTCCTCGAATGTAGAGTACATATGTATATGTACCTATATGTATTACATAATTATTAAAAAAAGTATGATGCAATACTGCAAAAATTTATGACGCAATAATAAAAATGTATGATGTAATAGTTTCGATATCCACACGATAAATCGAATAAACCTTCATTCGAGAGTTAACAAAACAAGTCCGCAGTCGTTGCTTCTCATTATTATTACATAAAAATATTAATTATTTTGTATTGTTAAATATGTAATGGTTCGATTTTTATCTGTGAAGTTAAGTACATACATTTTATTCCTAGTATGGCTGGAAATAGTAAAGGTTCCAAAAAAGTAGAAGTGTAATAGACTTAGAAATGAAACTTAAAATAATACAAGACTATGGAATCGGTAAAAAAGTGATGGATATAACATTTGGGTTAAGATTGCTTCATTCCACGATCTCCACTATATTAAATAAATAAAGTATTAATTTTGGAAGGAGTGAAATAGTCGGCATCTCTGAAATCAACAATTATAACAGCAAAACGAGAAGGACCCATCCACGAAATGGAAAAACTGTTGGTGATTTAGATGGAGGATTTTATTCAAAAATGTATTCCACTAAGCCTCCTGACCGCTCAAACAAAAGCACGCAGTCTTTTCGAATAGTTGAAACTACAGAAAGGAGAAGATTATGACCAGACTTTTACTGCAAGCCATGGATGGTTTCAAAGATTTGGGAAAACAATGAATTTCCATAATGTCAAAATAAGTGGAGAGGCAGCAAGTGCTGATTAGGATCTGCTTGTTCGGATACTGAATGAATTACGTTCATTTCAAAACGTCTTGTCAGTTTCTTCCATATTCCGTACATGCATGCTCGAATGACTTCTTTCCCTCCTCTATCTATGATATTAATAGTATGAAGAATATTATAATTTCTCCGAAATGCTTTTATGTTCGTCCCCTCTTCGAGTGCCGCAATTGCTTGTGCAAACCTAATTTTTAAGTAATTTGCTTAAAAGTGGCAGTTGCTCCCTGATCCATTGGCTGTAAAACATGTAGTGTTTGGAGGTAGATACAGAATTTTTATGTTCGCATATAAATCGCATATGCGTGGTGGGTGTGCCGGTACTTTATCCAGTAATAAAAGTATTTTAAAGGAAATGTCTTGCTCTTTACAGTATTTTTTTACTTCACCAACAAAAACATTTCTAAACCAGTCTTCAAACATTAATTGCGTCATCCAAGCTTTTTTGTTGCAGCGGTTATTAACAGGTAACTTATATACATCCATTCCTTAAAATTTAAATGCTCGTGGACTTTGTGATCTGTGTATCATGAAAGATTTCAAATGACCCAGCAATATTTTCGCCCAATAAAAGTGTAACTCGATCTTCGAACGCTTTGAAATCTGGTACACTTTGCGCTTCTTTATGAATGTAGGTACGTTCAAGCAGCTTCTTCCAATATAGCCCGGTTCCGTCTACATTAAAAATCTGCTCCTTTAGATGCTTTTAATCTTCTAGCAGCTCTTCAAATTTGGTAAATAAAATCTTCTGCAGCTTTAGGCCGAAGTCACAGATCTGATCTTAAAATTTGGGGAGAAACTTAATCTGTCAATTGACAACGAAGGTATCAACCAATTTATTGAACATGAAGCGGAAGAGCTTACGAATGAGGATTTGCAAGTGGTTGCTACACATTATGCTGCAGAAGATGAGACAAATACAAGCGAACAAGCTGAAATTGCAGTAAAAAAAGATTGTTTTGAAAGAAATGGCTTCAGCTTCTTACTATATTAATAAAGGTCTGCAACAATTAGAAGCAATGGATCCATATGAAGAAAGATTCACAAATGTAAATCGTCGTATTCTGGAAAATCTGGATTGGTACCAGACAATATACAAGGAAAAGATGACGCTAAGTGTTCAAACTACCTTGGATGACTGTTAAAAAAACTTGCAATGTAACTTCTGTCGCTAATTCTGAACTAATGGATTGTACCAACACAATAAGTAGTGATGGCGAAGAATAATTTATGTCTTCTAATTAAAGTACAATGTATTTTAAATTACGTATGTATGAAGGTAAAAAAAAATATATGTATGTACATATGCAAAAGGAAAAAGATTTGTTTGAAACTTCACTTAGACCAATGTCTCGGTCCCTATGTCAGTCGTAAGTCGAGAGGAGAGAGAGAGAGTGTGTATGTGCGCGCGCGCGCGCGTGTGCGTGCGGGCGCACACTCCCACATACAGGGCTTTTATTTTCCGGGGGTAAGCGGGGATACGGCGTGTCTTTTTTTTTTTTTTCCCCAAGTATTATTTTGTTTTAACTTCACCAAAATTTTTAAAAACTTGCGAATCAACTGTTAATAGAATTTTTTTTTTTTTAAATTGCGAGTTAGTTTTTTTTTTGTTTTTTTTTTTTGTTGTTGTTCCCCAATGACGTGACGTGTGAAAACACGGTACTAAAAATACGCACCTTTATTTGAGAAAGCACCGTATACCTAACTATTTTTTTTAGAAAAAAAAGCTATATATATATATATATATATATATATATATATATATATATATATATATATATATATATTATATAGTATATATATATATATATATATATATATATATATATATATATATATATATATTATATATACTAGCTGAGTGGCAACCCGATGTGTTGCATTTTCGATTTAAAATGAAATGGTTTTATTTCTTAAAGATTGAAAACTGTTTAATCACTTTTAAAAATACATTAGAATTTTTAAAAAGCAAAATAATGATTTAAAATTCTCTTTTTCAAATTTTGGTTTTTGGCTTTTGAAATAATTCTTTCAAATTTCCGTTTTTAAATTTTGCTTTTTAAACAAAGAAAGAACCTCATCCAATTAGAAAAAAATTCTAAAGGTTTTAATTTCTCCTTTCCTGAAACTAAAATTATTTCTGGTGCTTTAAAATTATTTCTGGATTTCAATTACTAAATGACTCGTTCTCAACTAATAATTTTTCATTTTGGCAACATGGCCGAATGTAAATAGAAAATCTCATGGGCGAAAAAGTGCTTAAAAAAATAGACAGTTCTCAGGAATTCAAAATTGGTGGCAGAAGAATCCTCATCAGTTGCTCATTAATTAGAAACAAATTTCACGAACTTGCTGGAATTATTAGTGAGTAAAATAATAAGTCGAAAAATTGCGAACTCCCCATTCAGTTATATTAAGATACTATGGCGATCAGCGCGGAAAATTTCAAAAGAGAAGTTTTGTAAGTACGCTTTTTTAGAATAACATTTATTTTATTAATTGTATTTGGTATATTTTGGAAGTTGAACATCTAGCAAATGCCGATAAATCGTAAAATTGACATTAATAGGTGCAGAAAACCGAAATATTTGTCCATCAAAATTGTCGATTTCGTGAAATTCGGAAAACTCCTTTGGGGAAAAAGCTTCGTTTGCAATGAAAAACATTTTTAACTTTATAAAAATGTGTATATCCTTAAAGATAAAGAGTTGAAAAACACATGGAAATAAAAAATTTGTCGATTGGTGGGCGGAAAAGTTTAATTTTGCATGCATGAAAATAGTGGAAATTTGCGAAACGGAAAGGAGCTGGCCCACCCGGAATGTCATCTATTTTTGCTGTCCGCTTCATTTGAGTTCGGCGGTTTTAATTTAATAATTAAAAAAGTTTAAAGTTTTGAAAGTGGAGGGTGGCACCACTGCACGCGTCTCGTCCGTCCGTTTCCATCGGTACCAGTCGCAATATCCTGCTATGCTCGGTTCGCGAGATTAGCCCGTCCCCGTGTCTGCTGACTCACAAACTAACATTTGTTTACCTTCAGCTGTTAATAGTAAGATATATATATATACTAAATTAAACCTATTTCTAAAGAATGCTCTAAATCAGGCGTGTCCAACCTGTGGCCCAAGATCGTAAACTTTATAAGATCTATATTCCCAAAGATAACACCCCTCTCTTCACCATCACGCCCTATTCACGTCATCGCTTTTTGGTACTAGCTACATTTGTGAACAACTGTTTAACAAGAAGGAAGCACGCGAAGAGTAAAATTAGCTTAAAAATTTCTTAAGAGAAACCTTAAGTACTCACGAAGAATCGCAACCACTTCCATCGAACCAGACATTGAAACAGTTTATTAAAAACAAGGTCAAATATCTCACTAGTTTTAAGTTTATCTTGCGTCCTCTTTAATTTAATATGATAAAAAAAAATAAAGGGTGCTTTGTTGTTTATATAAATTTAACCATTATATATTTTATATGCGGCCCGGGCAAGTTAGAGGGTCGGACACCCACCCGTGCTCTAAATGATACCTTTAATATATATTTTCTTTATAAGTACCATGAATATATTATGTATTTTTATTTTTTTCCCCCGTAGCACTGGTTAGATCCTACAAAACTCATTAAGAAGCAAGTCAAAAGTAAGTATTATTTCTCAATTTTATTTTATATATATATATTTTTTTTATTTTTATTTTTTTCAGCATTTGCATAGAGTGTTGATAAAACAGTTTTGTTTCATTTGTGCCACATATATTGTATTTCAGATGAACTTATGTCATGTTTTTGTTTTAATTTTTCTCTGTAAATACTTTTTGCAAATATTTATTGCAAGTTGTTCAAATGCTACAAAACATCATAGTGATATTTTTGTGTATTATAAAAGTATAAATTATGTAGTCTAAGGTTGGAATGAAAAATGTGCATATAATGTTAAATTAATGAAAATTATAATGTATGATTATAATGTAAATTATGTATTCATATTTTAGTTGTTTTCTGTCAGTATCAATTAAATATTTTAGACATATTTTATTATTAGTCGCCTGAATGTGCCATCCTGAGTGATGTCCTGCTTGTTCATGCTACTGTATGAAATTAATCTAATTTTTTTTTTTATGTTTAAGATATTTATAGCTCTAGAATTTTAAGTAATTACAAACTAGTTGTAAAACCCTGTCTTACTCGCTACTTGCAGCTGATCTCATAACTTCAATTTGTCTGCTTTTATACCAAATTTTTATTTAAATCTTAATTTGTAAAATTCATTTTATAAAGCGAATTTAAAACATTCTGTATATGGACTAATTTGATAAAAGTAAAATAAAAATTATATTGCATCCCACAATTAGAAAGAAAAAGTTTATGGAATATGATTAAATTGTTAAATATTTTTTTTAATTTGTTTCATTGAGAATTATATCATTATATGAGATGAAAACTTAATCTGTGAGCAAGTAACTCAGAATTTATCAAATTTTAGCAGATCTTAAATAAAAATGAGTGATAAAGGGGGGGGGGGGTTTCTTTCTAATGTGCCTATTTGATCTCTTTATTAAAGATAGAAAGATATGAACATGTATGATTTTATTTATTACGCTCTAACATCAGTTAAATTTTATAGTTGGGCCTCCTTATACTTTTCGAATAAGGGTGAAATTTTATTCTTCTGAACCTAATTCTCTACGGGAAGAACTAACCAGGTATGTTGTCTCATTTGAAATAACCACTTGTCTTGTATACATCTTCATTTTAAAAAAAGTGATTATTTTTATTTTTTCCACTATTCTATGAAAGTTAAAAGTTTTACTCTGTGTATTAAACTAATGCTTAATTGTATTTATCTCTTGGCAACAGTCAAATTTTATCTGTTTTGATGCTGTATAAAATTGTTGAATTATACTGAACCACTCAATTTCCGAGTAAAATTTTTGAATTCTTATTTGTGAATAAAATAAAGATGAAAACTGTTATCATGGATGAAATTTTGTACTGTGTGTATGTATGCATGGATGTGAGAGCTAAAGAGCTCTAAAGTTGTAAGAAACGAAATAGGGAGATTTATGTGTGTCTTACTTTATATATATATATATATATATATATATATTGTTCCATATTAAAGTTTTTACTTAAATATGCTGTATGTCCTAGAATTTTCAATGTTATTGAAGGTTATTTACTTTTAAAAAAACGTAGATCTAATCAAATATCAGTTAAAAATTGTTATTCCTGTGTAGTTTGTTTAACAACTTTGATTATTATGTATTTCAGATACCTATTTTTCTTGCAACTGAAACAAGATATTGTGTCTGGTAGGCTTCCAATTTCTTATCAAGTTGCAGTAGAGCTTTCTGCATATGCCTTACAATGTAAGTTATCTAAAAAAATAGCTACAATATTCTTAGGTAGTAAAATTTATTTTTTTATATGCTTATTGTAGAATTTTATACCATGAAGCTAAATACCACTGATGAGCATTTCAATAACTTACAATAGTAAGAGACAAAAGTACCTAAATCTGCTATTTAATATCATAAAGCATTAATTATTAAATTTCATATTGAATGTTTGTATACTTTGGTAAGTTGTAACATATTATTTTTATATGTGTATGCTTAAAACTGAATGCTTTTACTTTTACTTTAAAGTAAAAGCATTCATTGATCATCCAATTTAAATTTGTCTTGGGAATATTGTACATTTAAATCCAGAGTAACTGTGCTTCCCTTTATAATTAATGCTGACTCCTCCGCCCCCCCCTTTTTTTTTAACTTGTTCCCATTTTTGCATATTTTGGATTAGAAATCTAGAGCATACTAGAGTTTTTGGGGTGCTCAGCATCACTGCAAGTTGTTCGAAAATTGATAAAAAATTAAGAGAAAAAGAGGTTTCCTTGATTAATGAATTTGCTATTTCATTCTTGTGTATACAAATACTATTCGAGAAACAAAGTAGTTAAGAAGAGAGAAAAAACTATTTTATTAAAGTGAGTGCTTCAAGCAAAAAGTAGATAAAATGCACATAACAGCATGTCAATGCAATCCCTAAACTAATTTCTATGATAAATATATATTTATTTTCTGACTTAAAAACTATTTTTCATTGTTCAAAAAATAACTATAAAAATTCCTTAATTTTTTTTTTTTTTTAAATTGCTCCTGAAGTTGTTGATAAAATTTTAGCATCTCTGTATCGCTTTTTATTGTAGCTCAATTTCATAACTCAGTGTAAAATTATTTTCAATATTTTATGATCCCTTTCTCCATGTTAAAATTACTTTACTATTAAATGCTTCTAAAAATAGCATCAGCAAAAATATAAATTATTATTTCTGTCTATTTTGTCTATATATTCCTCAAGAAATCTCCCATTTCTACATTATACACATTTTACCTGTATTTGGAAAACTTTTTTACTAAGAACTGTTAATCAATTCAAAAAATTAAGTCTCTGAAGTAACCAAATTATGAATTATTCACTTGTAAATTCTTATCTGAAAGACTTTTTCTGCTCTTTATTTATGATGCATTTTTCATTCTTCAGAGCATATGCCTCAATGTTCAAGCCTTTGTGTCAAATGCCGGGCTTTTAAGGGTGTTTCTTCATTTTTGTTTGTGTGATATGTATATTCGTTATCTACCTTTTTGTCTTTTATTCAGAGCCATTTATTACAGTTTTAAAAAGTTTCAATAGTGAGTGTTTCATCTATATCTGTCAAATAATCATCTGATCGTAAACCTTCCATGTACTTTCTTATCATTCTCCGAATAGTTAATACATAAATATTTGCTTATAATGTTTTCAAGGGGTCTATTCAGAAAAAATTTATAACCACACAAGAAAAAAAAATTCATTTGAGAAATATATTCTTGAGGTTATATTTTTCTGAAAATGCTAGAGGGATTGTGGGAAGTACTATTTCCTTATGTTTATATAAATATTGATATTTTGAAATTCATTACTTTTTGCATAGCTTTCTGATTATTGTAAATGTCATTTAAAAATCTGTTTAATGGATTCATATATTGCTTGTCATTTATTATTCAAATGTGTTTTAAAAATGTATTAAACTAAATTTTTCTTTTAGGGATTAGTCATAATTAAATAAATTTAATGTTTAATATAAAAAATTAAGCCTAAAAAAATATTAAACTTTTGCGGATACCATTTGTTGTGATAAAACTGAGTGATTGTTAAATATTTTCATTTTGCAGCTGAGCTTGGAGATTATGATCCTGTACACCATAATCCTGGTTTTGTATCAGAATTTCGATTTGTTCCTGACCAGACAGAAGATATGGAAATAGATATTTTAAATTTTTACAAAACTTGCCAGTAAGTTAGTTAATGAAGTTACATTCTCTTAACCTTTTGACTGCATACCTTTGATTTCACTGAGGGCTTTGAAACTTATACTCTTGGGAATAATACATAAATATCTCAAAATGCCAAGTACTGAAGAAAATAAAATTGAATTGAATTGAATTTTTTTTTTATCTTATAAATTTAAACCTGTTTGGAGAATGATGAAAGGAAACCTTTATAAGAGTTGGCTATTTGATTCCTCAAGGGTCACTAAAAAACTTGCAGGGTGTACATGGAAAAAATGAATGTCAATGATTTTAGTTCCCCTTCCCTCCCATTTGGCTTTAAAGATATATGTGCATATAAACTGTAAAATGTGACCTACAGTTAAAACATGTTACCTTCTTAGGGGGGGGAGGATAATTTTTTTCAGACCGTCTAATAATTAAAAAAACTATATTCTTTAAATTCTAATGTTGTTAAGTCATAAAGAATGTTCTTTTTTTTTTTTCAGAATTGTAAACTAATTTTTTTAACTCTTAAATTAATTTCATTACGAATTGAATATGTACCATGAGAAAGGGATACTTTGAATTCACAATGTCAATGAATATTGTATATCAAACTAAGAGCATCGCTGTTTTAGCTGGTGGTTCCTTAATTCATAAGAAAAGTTATTCTCTTTTAATTTTTGACTTCTATGTGAGAGAAAATATGGCAAACTTTCTTTGATGATAGAGAATAATTACTTTATTTAGTTAAAAGTGATAAGGATGATTCAGCAGTTAAAATTAAACTAACTCTACAAATTTTCAAAGTAGCTAAATTTCAAATACTAATTATTTAAATAAAATATCAAATCTTTGTTTGTATAATGAAGTATATGTAAAATCCTAAAAAGTTTTAAATTCTGACTTTTAATTACCAAAAATTTTAAATCTCAATTTAAAAAATATTCTCTTTATTAATATTCTCATTATTAATATTATATATTTTATTAATATTCTCTTTTCATTTCTACAGTGTTTAATTTATTTACTTAGTCCTTTAGTATGTATGTATTGCAGTTTTTAACTTTTCACTATTATATTTTAATTGCAGAGGTCAAACACCTGCACAAGCTGAGCTTAATTATTTAAACAAGGCAAAGTGGCTTGAAATGTATGGTGTTGATATGCATACAGTTTTAGTAAGTAATATAACATCAGTATTATTATGTCTTTGATTATGGGAAATTACATTTTTTTATTTATTAATGTGTTTCCTATTTTCTTAGGGCAAAGATGGCAATGAATATTCATTGGGTCTTACACCTACAGGAATTCTAGTCTTTGAAAATACAACAAAAATAGGTTTATTCTTTTGGCCTAAAATCACAAGACTGGATTTTAAATCAAAGAAGCTAACTCTTGTCGTTGTAGAAGATGATGATGATGTAAGTAATGTAGACAAAAGGATTTTTCTTTCCATATAAAAAAGATACCACTCTTCCTCATAGGCGTAGCAAGCTTTTAAATTTTGGGGGGGGGGGGGCACAAATTGAATTCAGTTAGGGACCTCCTCAGCGCATTGACTGCCGGACAATCCTTAAAATATGAAATATTATGATTTTTTTAAATTGAATAACAATAGAATTGATCTTTGAGTAGTATTCAAAAGTTATACAATGAAAAAAATATATAAATAAAATGAGAAAAAAAATAGCATTGAATTTTTGTTATGGATCATATAATTGTTAAAAACTATGTTAAAGCTAAAGATATAATTGGAATCTTTCGTTTCAAAGTGGAAAAAAAAGGCTTAAAAGTTTTCTACAATTTTCTGATTTTAACTTAACTTCTATTAACATTTTAATTTACTTCAAGTTAAGTTAGGGGGCACATGAACTTCTATTAATGTTTTAATCTATTTCAAGTTAAGTTGGGAGGCATGTCTCCCCCACTCCCCAATGCTACGCCTATGCTCTTCCTGCATCATCCAATCCCCCCACCCCCCTCTTTTTTTCGTGTGATGATCACAAAATCTCAAAGGAACAAGTTGATAATATTAATTAGTTCAGCATTCTCTAAAATTTTATTTTGCAAACTTTTAAAATCTCATTGCTACCTATTTTGTATGTGGCCAATCTTTGATTATGGTTACTGCCTGTTTGGGTGCAGGTTGGGAATTTTATCACTTGCTGTGTTCACAAAAATGTAGTTTAATTTTTATTTTTGATTTTCTTCGGGAAAATTTGTAAGATCACAGAATTTGTCAGGGGATGATGAAAATCTACTTGGAAAAGAGAGAATGTTGAGAAAACTATTTTTCAAAAGTGAAGTAATCCTGATTAAGAAACGGGAATTAGGTCAAAAAGAAATCTCCTAATTCTTTTAGTTAAATTAATTTCCTCATCATAAGATTGTTACAAGGATATTAGTCCTAAATTTGAGAATTTGTTTCATCACATGAAGATTTTTTTTACCTTGGGAAGAGTTATAATACATTAATGCTATTTGTTCAGATCATTAATATTACATAATTGTTTTACATAACAGTATATGCATTTAAATAGATCAATAAATTTGGATATTGTACATTTATAGATTTACTTGATAGTACAATTTGTTTTATTTATTATTTTCATTAACTGATTATATCCATTTATTTGAGACAAAATATTCATCCTTATGTTTAAAGAAAAATGGAATTCTCATTTCCTCTGTGAAGGATGACTGGCATTTTCAGTCTTTCCTTAACAAAACCATTTATTAATAGAAAGTGACAATAAATAAAATCTTAATATTATACTTGTATATAAATCATATATTTTGCCCTGATTCAAGAACAATTTATCAGCATATATTTATGTATGTCTTTTCTTGTCGTTTCATTGAACATTGTCTCACTTTATTTGGTTTAATGGTGTTTTACTGATCTAGAAGCTACCTTCAATTTTTTTAAGCATGGGTTTTAAACATTTTTTCAGCGCTATGTAAAAATTGAACTGGGTTGAAAGAGAAGTTCTGTATAGATTTTGTTATAAATGAAGCTTACAAAAAAAAGGCAAATAGGGAAACTTATTTTTTTATGTTGCTAATCATTGCCGTATTTTTAACTTAAGTTTTATAATATATTATTTTTTAACAGGGAAGAGAACAAGAACACACATTTGTCTTTCGTCTACATAATCAGAAGGCATGTAAACATCTGTGGAAATGTGCTGTTGAACATCATTCTTTCTTCCGTTTAAAAGGAGGTCAGAAGCCTCCATCAGCCAGGCAAAATTTCTTCCGAATGGGTTCAAGGTTTAGGTACAGGTAAGTGATAAATGATTTATATTTCAAAAATTTCTGAAAAATTAATATAAATTCAAAGAAAATCATTTATTGTTTGTTTTTTAATCTAGGCGTGATCTTTTTCTCTGCATAGTATGAATACAGTTAACAAAGTTAAAATTATGAAAGGAAACACAAAAGTAGAGTAATGCCTTAAAATAAATATTTGCAAGTTTTTTGTACTCAGATGTTTACATATTCAAGGAAAATCTTTGAAGCTTTGTATAATATTGCTGTAGAATTTGTAACACAAAAAATTTATAAGAAATCCCAGTTAATTTGCTGTTAAAGATGTCAGAAGGTTTTTCTAATTTTGAAAACAGTTTTTTTCCCCATTATAAAACTATATGTTTAAAATAAGTGAGTGTTATTTGAATATTAAAATTAATATCAATGCTTAATTTTAAGTTTAGTTATAGAATTTTAATTGTATCAATCTAAGAATCATGAAGTATCAATATTTATTTCTTATCCTTGCACAAAATATATTTTTGTAACAAATTATTAGATTAATATTATTATATTAGAGGTAATTTCACTCTGAGTTGAAACAGCAAATTATTTAACTCTTGTGTGAGGTTTTTTTAAAAAGTCATTTCACTGATATTGCATGTACATACATATCTGCATACATGCACAAATGCTTCTCTATTGAATATTAATGGTTCTTTGCATTATGACAATAAACTTTGATTTCTTGTGTATTGTTCTGTTGCAAAAGTAAAATTTTTATTTGATAAATGTTCCATGAAATAAATATAGGATGCACAACAACTGAAGATATATATATATATATATATATATATATATATATATATGTCACGGCCCTTCGCCGTGTACCCTTTAACAAACTAATTACTCTAAATGCAGTCATAAAACAATAGGCCAGTGGAAGAACTAATACTTAAATAACATTTAAAGGCTTCTTTATTAATTAACATTAATTAATTACCCAATTAACCGAGCTAAATTGCCATTTTCTTGAATCTCTCAGCTCCGACAGACACATGTCCTATCTCTATAAAAATATCCCTAAAACTGCACTTTGTTCTTTCTCGAGCATTCACGTTATACCACAGCGTGAGTGATCATCCCGAGCCCCTCTCTCGAACACTCGGGGAATTGTGTCAGACAGCGCGTGTGAGCAATTTGGTGACCCTGGACTCTTCGCTGCGAAAAACAATCTACTTCCTGAATTGGAAAACACACTAGGACTTTAATGGAAAATTACCGTTTAATGCTTGTTAATATAATTATAGTTTATGCTTCTAGCATCACATATATATATATATGTGTGTGTGTGTTTTGTAATGACATCATAAATTATTTTAAACCAGCTTATTTGTACAATCTTAAAAACTCAAGAATCTGTTTCCACTAGTTGAACACAATATTATGATATGTATTAGTGAATTATGTGCACAGATATTCTTTAGTAAGGCTTCAAGTATTTTATGTTTTATGATTTCTGAATGCATAATATATATATATATATATATTTTTTTTCATTCCAACGAAATTTCTAGTGGCAAAACAGAATATCAAACTACTCAAAACAGAGCCCGTAGAACTGTACAGTTTGATCGCCGTCCAAGTCAAAGGTATTCACGGAGACCCACACATGACCGTAGGAGAGATAGAGAACGAGATAGAGAAATTACTGATCAACTTGCGGAAGCACGAAGGAATGAAGCTCGAGGCTTAAGGTAAATAAGAGAAGTGAATGGGTAGTTTACTCTTACATTATACACTATAAGTTCTCTGTATCTTTAAATACTGACTGTAAAATGATTTAAAAAAATGAGAGAGAGATCGTTAAAAGTTCATTTTATAGATACTGTTTTAAACAACTGTAAGACATAATTTAGATTAGAGTTAATTGCCTGTTCTAATATCTTACATGGTATTATTAATCTGTTAATGTATGGATTTCTGCCTATCTTTAAGTAATGCATAAGTAATAATAAATTAGATTGAAGTCTAGTACCTAAGGCTCTCTCACAGGGAGAAATAAGTCCTAAAGATTTCGTTTTGGAATTCTCAAATAATTTTTTAAAACTATTTAGTATTAATTTTATGGACTTTTGTTTATTGTGCATTCTTAATATTAATATTGAATTTGTAAACAAATTAGAGTCATATCTTATGGCTGTGTTCTTTTGTAAGTAAAATAATTAACTTTTGTGAATTACTTACATAAAATGTTATTTGATATTTTGAAGGTTGATAAAAGTATTAAATTCGTATTAAATGTATATATAAATAAAATTAAAATAAATGTATGTAATTCAGAAATAAATTATATATTAAGATGTTAAGAACTTGCAACCCATAGCATTGGAAATATGTTCTTTTTCACTTTCAAAATCATATTCTATAGTTTTTTTTTTTTTTTTTCCAGAATTGAATGTTAATGAAGAAACAATTTTTTTCATTGTTTATAAGCTTTATTTCCTGTTTTGTTTGCATTTAAAACTTCAGATTTCTACTTATTCAGTCTATGTATGAAGTATATTAAACTCTGATCAGCAATTTGTTCTGATATTTTAATCATCTGTTCTTTAGAGAAATCCTATGTTGTAATATTTTGTGCTTATCTATCGATTTATTTTTCCCATATCCTGTAGTGCACTTCCAATTTCAACCACTGCTCCAGTCAATGATATGACAAATGTGGCCACTTCATCATCAACACCTCTTCCAACTTCTACAGTTGAAGTATCACCACCAGCCTCTTCTGTGGTGCCAGATGTACAAAAGAATCCCATTTTATGCAATGGGGAAATCAAGGAATCAGCAGAGGATCGGTTAGATAATCTAATTAAATCACTGAGTAAAAATAAATCCACTACTGAAAGCTCAGAAGTGAAGAATGAACTAACAGCATTGACGACAAAAAAGAAGGAATTAGTTCCCGCTACTTCTACATCAGGTAACAAAGAAAATATGAGTGTTATTTATAATCAGTTGTAAAAATGGAAAAAATATTTATCATAAGCTATTCTTATGAACTATCAATAAATCAATACTCTGTTGGGAAGGAGTGTAATTATGACATCTTAAGTGAATGGTGCTTGTGCTAACCATATCATGAAATAAGTTTATCTGTTACCTTTTCAAACAAGTAATGCAAGTATGCTGTGGAAAATTTTCTATACAGGAGGAAGAATGTTGTGCTTTGGAGGTTTATCTGCAGGAACCTCCATGTGTAGCTTTCTTGGATGATTTCCTTTTTTTTTTTTTTTTTTTTTTAATTATTATTATTATTAATAGCTGCCATTAATTTCAACTACAACTGTTGGAACATTTGAATATTGACCTTAAGTAATGGATTGCTGTTATAGGGTCCTTATTGCTAAGAAGGGGTGACCTGTATGCCTTAAATACTGAGGTTTCCAACCTGGGAGGTACGACTCCCAGGGGAGGCACCAAAACTTTTTAATAGAAAATCAATGTTCATATTATAATATCTATAAATAAACGAATAAACCATAATATCTATAAATAGACAAATTTGAGTTGACAACCATTGAAAGAAAAATTGATAGAATTGTCATGCTATAGATCACTGAAACAAAAGTTTCAAAATTAAATCATAATTCAGTTTTGGATGAATCTTAGTGGACAGTATGAATCTTTGTATAGCAAAGCAGTGCAAGTGCTTCTACCATTTTGGCATTGGCTGCAATGAAAACCAAATATCGAACAAGGTTAATAATCGAAAAAGAGTTACGAGTGGTACTCTCCACATTGCCCCAAAGATTTCATAAACTTTGTGCCAATAAGCAACAACAACCCTTGCATTAAATTTTGATGTGTTAGATTTAGCTTAATTAGTAATTAATATAAAAATAAATATGCATGTTCGTATTGTTATAGCAAAATCTTGTTATTATTCTGTTAATTATAGTTGTCATTTTTTGTAATAAAGTTATTATTATTTAAAGTGTCTATATTATTATATCTATTAAAAGATAGGGAGGTGCGGGAAAAAAATTTTTTTAGGGAGGCGTAGTAGCATAAAGGTTGGAAACTGCTGCCTTAAATGTAAACAAACATATTGGAAGTCCTTTTTACAAGCAGTGCAATGATAAATGATATATATATATATATATATATATATATATATATATATATATATATATATGTGTGTGTGTGTGTGTGTGTGTATATATATATATATATATGCAGTTAATTTATACTTTTACTCTCTTGTTATTTTTACTTAGATGCAGCAAAATATGTATTATTACTGTTTTTATACTGATATCACAGTAATTTGTGGCTTTAACATGGACATGTTTCTATGGATTATAACAAATACCCCAGATTTTATTTTTTAATTATTGATATTCCTTCTTGAACAGCATATAAGAACTCTTCTAAATGGAAGAGTATTTTGAAATTTCTATCATGCTATGTTTCAATAGTAAAGTAATGCTAATCACTCCACTATAAACACCACCCCCTGGATAGATTTAAATGATTCTGAAAATACTGCTTGATAACATCTACTAAGAAAACTCTTAAAATTATTGAAATATATCATTTGAACAAATGATAACATTGAACTGCATTGGTTAATTTGCTTGTATTAGCATGACTTATCTTTTGAGCTACAATTGAAACAGATTTTTCTGTCCATGCTCCTGTTCTATTTGTAATGTAATCTTTTTAATTTGACAAAATGCACTATTCTTTTCTCTTTTGACAAAATACATAATTCATCTCTCTCTTGACAAGAGTGCGGCGGCCCGTTTGACAAAGGCTTCGAGCCAGTGATTTGAGGGTTGTGGGTCACTGACAAAAATCCACTGCCGGGTTCACTAATGGTGCCGGTGTACGTTAAATCTGTCAAGGCTGCAACGTCTTCCAAGTTCTCAAATTTACCTCTGGAGGTGTGGGGTCAAGTTTTCCGGTTTCATCACTTGACTAGGTTCTAAATTACAGGACCGTCTTGTAGGGGGTAATGCTGGCCACCTATATGTTGCCCCTTTAAATGAATGGCCAGCAGTCTCGCCTTTTACTGTGAACAAATGGTGTCATAGCCAATCTTCCGAGCATTTGTAATAAATAAATTTCTCTCTTGACTGAGTAGTCAAAGCTTCCTAAATTTTACAACCCACTCTTTTGGCTGCCTTTGAAAATTTTGTTTTCTTGTTACAGATATAGACAGTGCTCTCTTGAAAAAGAGTGTTGACTCTGCACCAGTTGTTCAAGCAGCATCAGGAACTTTGAATAAAGAAACTAATGCCCTCAAAAACAACCAAATGAAAATAGCAAGTGCTGCAAAACCTATTCCTGCTGACCAAATGAAGTGTAACATTTTGAAAGCTAAAATGGAAGAAGAAAACAAGAAAGGTATAATGAAGCCATATAAACATATTTTTTTCACCTTTTATGTGTTGCAAAATTCATTTTTCAGTTGTTGATAACCATTGTAAAAACAGTATTCATTGAGTTAAGAAATACCTTTTATTTGCTTGCTGTAAATGCTTAGTTTCGTCTTAGTGTACCAGAAATTATACATGTAATTAAAAAAAATGTCACATGATTATACCATATTTTTTTTCATTAGTGAGATGCATGTTTCTGTGTATGTAGGTAGCTAGTTAATGCATATAAATGATGGTATATATGAGTTTAAATGAAATATATTTAATTTTAAACCTCTCAATATATGGTATAAAATATAAAATATTTCGAATCACGATCTTAAGAAATAACTGTTATAATTTTTTTATATATGCTAGAAGATGGTGCATACATTTTAATGTCAAGTCTTCTGTTACCTGTTTAACAAGCAAAGGAGTAGTTTATTAGTAATAAAGATTATCTATTTTCTGATTTCAATATCTCTTCTTCGTTCCAGGACAATATTTCTGGGCAAAGTGTAACCTTAGTAAGAGATTTATGTTCTTCTCAGGAAAATACTGATATATATATCAAATGAAATTTTCCCATTAGGCATGAATCTTTGTTAAACATGAGGTTATTCAGTGTTAGAACATTAAATGGCAGTATTTTGAAGTTATTCACTGAGGTTCAAAAAAGAGCCTATACTTTTTTTGGACCAGGAGCCTACTACAGATGCTCAAATCATCAAAATGGCAATAGAAATATATTTTTCTGCAACACATAAAGCACATTGGTTTTTTGTTGTTTTTCTCTTTCTGTGATGACCTCTTAAATACTGTCAAATGCTAGTTTCATGGGGGTATGATAAGCATAGAAAATTGCTTATGGCTTTGTTGTACACCATATATCAACATAATTATCTTTTTGTGTTATGAGAATTTTCATAAACTAGTAATGAACTCGCTATATATTGCTAAGTATTTTTAAACTAAATCAAATTTTAAGAAATTGGTTTTAATACTACTAGACTTTATAACTTTGCAATTTTTTGTTGAGTTACAAAATTAAATTTTTTTTTATCTTTTCAGTATCTTGTGAAAAGATACCCATGCTTGTGGACTTGCCAAAGGAGAAAAAAATTCTTGATATTGAGCCAAGTACTTTGCATATGAATGGGTAAATCTTTACTTTCTCTTGCAAGAAAATGCTGTTTATAGCCTTTTAATTTATTTCATTCAAGTAAAAATTGAACTTTTCATATTAGTATAGTTTTTACTCTCTTCAATAAGAAAATTTATTGTGAAGTTTAAAAAAAGTTGTATGATAAATTTTCTTAAGGTACAGAGAAATGATATTGAATATGAACTTAATATTGAGTTTATGTAAGCTTCTTTCAAACGTCCCCATGTACCATCTTTCAACTTAAATTGATACTTAACTAGGGTAATTAAAATTCATTGAAGTTTCTGTCAGAACATATTGTATTATTACTTTAAAGTTAGACAGATAAGAGTTTAATCATCTGAAAATAAAACTGAAAGTATAGTACAGGGATGGCCAAGATAAACAGTGTTAAAAGCCATTGGGGTCTGTCTGTTTACTTAGAAGAGCCAAAAACAGAAAAAGGTTATATATGAAAGAAATTTTAAGCGTTTTTTTATCTGATGCTTTTATTAAATATATCATTCTGCAATTGCTAGAATAATTTAAAAAATGTAATTCTTAAATAGTTCAATTGCATTTTAATAATTATTTTTCTTTTAACTGTTTTGCCAAGTTATTCAAATTTGGCATATATTAAGCTGCTGTGGTTTGTAGCAATTCAGTTAAATGTTAATTTGCCAGCATTCTCTCTTCTTTTTTTTTTTTTTTAATCAACTTAAATGTAGATAACAAGGATTCACATAGCTGTGAATCCTTGATGAATTACATAAGTTGTAGAAATTGTCCAAAGAGAATTTTATAAGACATTCTTGTATAAATTATCTTAACAATTTATCATTGAACCAAAAGCCACAAAAAAGAGGTTTGGCTCACCCTGTAGTACATTAATATATGGCTCCCATATGCAGTAACTCCTAAATATATTTCTTATGCCTCCATAGGAAATTGAGCATGCCAGAGTAATTCTTCTTTTGCTTGTTAGTGTCTAGGGTTTGAATCATTTATATGTAAAATATATCCATGTTAACTTTGTCACTCAAAAAATATTTCATAGGCATTTAAGTGTTTGCAGAAGTAGAGGGTATAAACTGCAGGACAGATGCCGAAGTGTGGTGGGAGAAATTGAAATAAAACAAATTTTGAACTGCATATTTTATTCCTGTTTACTGATTTTATAAAATAAGATTTCTATCTTGGCGAAAAAATACTTATAACACTTAGATATCTAACATTTTTGAAAGTCTGTAGTTTTTTCTACATTTGTATTTCAAGCTTCATGTAGTTTCTTTTACATGACAATAATTTTGTATCAAACAATTATAAAATTATTACATATCTATTGCATGTAAGTATTTTAAAATTTAGATTTCCGTTGTTACATTGTTAATTTTTTTTCATCAATACTATTTTTGTTTTTGCACAACTGATATGGCTTAACTAAATTACATTTCATTTCAGAGATTGCAAAGCATCTGATGATGTCAAGTCATATCATGCTGCTAATAGTAATGATGTGTCATTGTTAGTACCAATTTGTTTCTTTTTTCACCTCTTTTTGTGATATATGAATTCATATTCATTAAATCTTATTGCTAACAAAAAACACTTCTTTTTGTTTAGGGAAATTGCTAAGCAGAGGTCTTCATCAGAGAGTAAGGATCCTGAGCACGCATCATCATATTTCTCTGTTGTAAGTAAAAATTAATAGTATTAAAGAAAAAGCATTACTGGGTCTAAAGTTTAATAAACAGTGATTTGAAAAAAAATTGATGATTTTAGTACTTTGAAACTTTTTTTTTTTTCAAATACAAATACCTTAAATTACAGTTATCATTTTTCAAGTCTTTAGTAGCTAGAGAAGTTACATTTAATATCCATTGTTCAATTTCTATATCCTGATAATTATTATTTGTTCCTCACTACTGTTTTGTTAAATTTATTTTTAGCTAATAATCAAAATGTTAAAATAAGGAAATTTGTCATAGAACTCTAAAAATAGTGTTAAAAAGGTAATTGAAGCATTTTCTTCAGAACCTAAACATATGTACTTTTGCTTTGTGATTGAATAGTCTTGTGTATAAGTTTATTAGTAGCTTTGCATCTAAAACATCCCTTCAAAAGGGAATTTTTTTTCTCTATTTTAAAAGAAACATAAGTATGTCAATTTTTAAAAATTTGTTGGCTTTTTGTAGTAATTTAACAATATAATTGTTTTTCATAGTAATACATCATTATAAATCATTAGGTGCCTCATCCCACCAAACTTGCTGGCAAGCCTACACCACCTCCCAGAAGAGTTATTCTGCCCCTTGAACCTTTAAAACCAGACACTGCAACTGAAGATACAACTCCCCTTTTACTCTTAAACTTACCTCCTCTTTCTGCTACTTCTAATTCTTCATCATCCTCTCCTACTGAGTCTATAAAAGTGAACGGTTCTACTTCTCCTCTTGTTAACCTTCCTAGTCCCCCCAAATTAACATCTCAAAAATCAGCTGAACTAACTAAACTTCTTGAAGATGCAGTACAGCAGATGAAATCCATGCATCTTGCTACTGTTTCTGAAACTAACAATGGGAGA
Source organism: Dolomedes plantarius (assembly GCA_907164885.2). Lineage (NCBI taxonomy): Eukaryota > Metazoa > Arthropoda > Arachnida > Araneae > Dolomedidae > Dolomedes > Dolomedes plantarius. The sequence continues at coordinate 186,161,795 of OU015492.1, read as the reverse complement.
GTTTCTCCTATCATTAACTCAACTTCATTAACAACTAACAAATCTGAAAGTATAACAGCAGCTAAAACTAAATGTGTGGCGGAAGAGCAGAATTCCAAAGAGGATGCAGAGAAGCCTCGTGTTGTAACAGTAAGTGTGAAAGTCAATTAAACTGCTGAGGGAGACTGTGGTTTAAAAACTATCAGATATCCGAATCCTCATTTAAATTGTATTTGTGTATTTGAGTTCAGTAATATATTACCACTTATATTTATGATGTAAAATATGTATTGAATCTATTAGTCTAAGATGCCATTATATAAAAATGTTTGGTGCAATTGTGTTTTGATTGTTGTAAGTGATTTGCCCCAGATCTGATATAAAGATTAAGAGGGCAGTCTCTTAAAATGCATTATAATATAAGTATTATGTAAAATAACTTAAATTTGGATAGCTGTGAAATCTTTATAAATGTAGATCATAAACAATTTTTTCCAGTTTCTAATAAATGAGAAATAAGAGTGAAAAGGAACAAAAGAAATTAAAGTTTTAAAAATGTTTAGACATGTTCTTCAATTTTTCTGTGATTTAGTTTGTGTTCAAAATTTGAATAATATACTTGAGGAAAGTATGAAGTTGGGGTAAAATGCAAACAATATACTTGGGGAAAGTATGAAGTTGAGGTAAAATGCAAGAGGGACTTGTCATTTCATTTGAATATTTGTAACTAGTATCTTCTAGTTTTATATCATTTTCTGAAAAAGCTTGTAAGTATAAACCTTTGAAGTTTTGATAAACTAAATGTATATTCCGTCCCTGTAAAATGCCCTGTTCTACATTTCTGTAACACAAAAATGAGTTTTTAATGCTCAAATCGCTTTGTAATGAAAAAAAAATTATACAAATTAGATGTGATGATTACTTTGTTGCAAGTTTGCATAATATATTATGAAATTTTTTTACTGTCACCAATTCTGTAAAAAATTCAAGCATTTAAAACACTCCACTATAATTTTTTTTTAACCTGTCTTTCATTTTTGATACAATATACAAGACCTGGTGCATTATCATTGTCCTAATGGATTGTAAAGAAATTTTTCAGAAGTACATTAAAGGAATCATCGACAAACTATTCAGAGAAATCAACTGGCAAACTCAGCAAGGAAATTCGCTAATGAACTTATGTTAAAAATCTAATGAACCATCAAATGCTAGCAAAAATGGAGCACATCAAGGATTCTTACTAGCAATGTTCAATTTTGAGGAGTATATGGAACTCCTAGTTAAAGTCTCGTGAGATGTTAGCGAGAATCATTTTTTAATGTTTTAGATATTATCCTTCTCTCACTTGAATGAATACCATCATATCAACTGAATGAGAACATTGGAAATCATGCAGTGATGATATTCAGAAATCAATCTTCTGTGACTTATTTATGAATATGGTTTTCTACAATTAGACTTATACCTTATAACTTTTTTTAACATTATAATATTGAGTAATATTTAATTTTTTAAGTTTCTTTATAAAATATAAAGGAAAAAGGGAAATTATTATGCTCTCGTATATTTTTTTTTCAGTATATTTTTGTAAAAAATTATAAAATGTATAATAATATGTGCCTACAAATTTTAAAAGCACATTTAGAAAAAATTTTTGAAAGTATATTTTAATTGGTGAAAATAAAAGGTTTCATAACAAAAAATTTCTGTGAACTAGGTTATTATTGTTTGTTGAAATCATTTTAGTAGCATTTAATAACTTAGCAAAAAATTTTTATATTTCACCTCAGGAAACATCCTTTGCTGGTGCAAATCCTATAACCCGTTCAGTATCTTCCGCTAGTAACCGGGATATATCCGTCCAAGCTTTGAAAATATCACCATCATCCCAACTATCACCATGGCATGTTGACAGTAACGGCGTTTCTCCTGAAAATGCCACAGCCATACGACGAACAGTGATGACTACTGAACTATGAGATATAAAGCAACTCTAATTTGTTTCTTAGCTGGATTATATCTTCATACATTTGTTAATATCCATGATTAACTTGTTACTTTCTATTCATTCATTTTGAAAATCTAAACTATGGGCCTGTCTTGAAGGGCTTGATAGTACTTGTAAAAATTTGATACACAAAATTTTGTGCGTGTGTGTGTGAAAGTATTTCAGTTCATGTTTTCTGCAAGTTGCAAAACCAGTCCCTTTTCTATATTTTTCACTTGTGTATATATCTATATTTAATAACAATATAGTGAGAAACTTCTATTAATCTGGGACCTTACTTTAATAACAAAGGTGTTGCTAAATTTAAATTAAAGATTATTTTTTCTTTTCTTTTAGGTGAACACTTGTTAGCATTTAAAACATTCATGATTCATATATATGTATTCTGTACTAGCATTTTGTAAATATTTTTAAAAATAGACTCTATATTTTGCTATGTATGTTACTTTGAACTCATCTTTGCGTAAAATTTTAGCATATTGTTACAAATATTCCGTCCCTCTAAAACCCCTTTTCTACATTTCTGTAACAGGATTTTATTTTTTTAAATACTGCAATCGCTTTGTAATGAATAAAAGCATATAAATATCAATGATGTGATGATTACTTTGGTATAAGTTTGCATAATATATTATGAAATTTTTTTAATGTCACCAATTCTATAAAAGTTTCAAGCATTAAAAACCTCCACTATACTTTTTTTTACCCTAACTTTCATTTTTAATTACACCACATATGCTCAATATTTAATTAGTTAAACAGCAAAAACATCTCAGGGTGTGCTACAATTATTTTTACGAAGAATATCATATTCATTTTATTCTTAAATCTAAATTTTGTGACCAAAACCCACATATTGCTATGTCCAACACTGCAATTTTTTAATGTTCATATTTTTATAAACATATTTCTGAAAAATGCATTTAATGAACTTGTAAGTGATGTATTGAATGCAGAAAACATCATAATTTATTTTTATATCCATGTTTAAAACCATGTTTGAAATGGCTAAAACTTATTTTAACCTTTCTGCATTTTGCTAATTTTTATTGCTTAATAGTGCGGATTTTTCCCGAATTTTATGTATAATTTGTTTGTTTTAATTTTAGCATTTGTATGATATGTATGACAACTATCTAGTTTTAATTTTGTGCCAAGACTCTGTCTCTTTGTTTGCCATACCTTATATTGCACTTTTGAATTGTCATGATCAAATGTGAGTTTAGGTGCATCTTTTCCCCGTGTAGTACATCTCAGATCTTAAAATATATATATTGTGTAAATTCTTTGTAATTAGTTGTTAGTGTTGGTTTTTTGTATGAAACCTGGATGTATTCCTCCTTGGAATAAAATCTGCTTATATTGATAATTGTAAGCTTAATTTTTATGAAATTTGACAATTATTCTGGGGATATTCATTCTGTATCCTGCAGAACCAGTCAGTAAAATTATTAAAATTCAAAGTCATAAAAGTCTTATTACCCACGACTAAATATGCAAAAGGAAAATTTTCATTTCTGGGAGTCCCCGAATTTCATCATTACTTTTATGCTAGAGAAGTTTGTAGTACATTATTCAATAGCTTTTGCAATCTTTCCTGAAAACAAGATTAAGTATGAAGTGTCTCTAAATAGTTTATTTCTTTGTGTTAGTTCTTATATCTGGGAACAAGAATGAATAAAAAATATCCCACACTAGAATTATTGGTGAATGTACACTGTACATTGTAGTATTTTTATGTATAACATTAAATCAAAAATTAAAATATGGTTTGACAGAAAAACATCTGGAAGACACTTTGCAAATCCCTAATTACACTTGCCTTTGTATGTTAAGTCAAATTAAAAGAATTTCAAATTTCTCAGAAAGGCAACAATCATATGCATTTCTGTTATAATTTAAGTACCTTGTCAATAAATCTGACCTGTGATATTAATTATGTACAAGTGCTGTATCTTTTCTGTTTCATTAAGCACACATTGCTACTGAACATGCTTTTGGCAATGATTCAATTTTTCAGTTATTAGCTTTACTAAATTTTTTGTGTATTGAATGTGTAACAAAATTTGTTATACTTTCTATTCAATTCTACCAGGTCTATCAAAGACCCTATTCATACCATGTTCAATCTGTTGAAAAAATTCTTTTTAAATTAAATTAAAAGGGTGAATTCTTGATGTGTAGCCATTGAATTAAGCTAAGCACAAATGAAGAAATCATTCTTTAAGCATCCCCAGTTATAATGGATTACCATTTAATTAAACATACAGTTAGGTGATATACAAATTTTAATGAAGCTTTAAAAAAAATACTTTTAATCAATGGAATACACACATTAGCTATGCAGAGGATATGCATTGTTGTTTCTTATGCCCCCTGGCTGGAAGTTCCTGACCAGGTCCATATGGTAGGCTATGGGCTGAAATGTGCAGCTCCGATTTTATATAGCACCACAAGGGTCGGAGTTTATCTTAGCTCGTTGCCACCCTCACTGACCTTCATAAAGGAACTTTCCGGTCGACGGATTTAACATGCCTATATCCGGCCAGAGGATATGTGACAAGAGTTAACTGTACATTGTAACGTATTTTGCTTGTGACTTAGAGTCGAATTCAATACCTCAGTAAGCATGTGTCACAGGTTATGTGAAATGAAATTAACAGCCAGACTAGCGATTATTTAAATAAAAAATACTCTTTAGGAAGTGCTCTTGGTTAGATATGAATAATCAAAGTCGTAAATATGGGAACACAATATACAGTATGAGTAGAGATCACACACTACAATTTACAGTTTGTCAAGTCCTCAGAAACCAGGATCTGATTAACGAAGGATGAAGACAGTCCACTAAATATCAGCTTGAGCTATCAGCTGAATATTCTGAAGATCATTATCAACGGATAGTTATCCCTAAACAAAGCTAGTAGCTCTCAGGTTTCTAAGTTTTGCCACTTAGAACCTCTCTAAAATAAATCTGAGAGAAAATCTCTCTTCACTTTTCATCTGCCGGACTCTCGGAGTTCAACACTTGAAGATCACTCAAGATTAGCAATCACTTCAGCTATCTCATCTCTCAGCATGAGCCTCATAAGTTTATTCCCTGGCAGGAAATTGAAATTCTCACTCCTTCGAGTCTGTCTCCCATTGGTTGGAACCTAGTTTCATGTGCAAAATTCCGTTAATTTAATCATCGATACAATATTGGTAACTTTGGTATCGTTACACATGTCAGGGTGTTTCACTATTGTGCAGAAGTGTATAGTCCTCTGATGCTCTGGTGCCTCCCTATTGTACTTGGTTACACCATCTGCTGCCCAGCTAGCTGACTGCATTGTTGCTTACACTGCTGGCAGGAAATGCTTGGAGGGGAGGAAATTCCACAGCCTTATTCTCTCTAAGGGAATTACATGATTTTAAAGTTCTACTAATGTTTTATAAGCAGCATCTAAATAGTATTTAAGGTTTCGAGAGGTGGAAATTCCGTAACGATACTGATTCATTCTGAAAGTACTTATATAAACATTCCAATCAAATAATCTTCAAACCAATTTTTTTTTTAACCTAATAAAATTCCAGATAACTTAGGGCTTCAATGTAAATTTTTTCTATTTTGATTGAATTAAAAGTAATTGCCAAAAACTGAAGCAATTCAACAATCTTGCTCATGTTTTTATCGACACAAATAGCAAATAAAATGGGTTACACATTACCTTGTGTAACCTGCACCAGTTAAATTACTGTAAACTTACTGAGAGGTGCGTCGTTGAAACTTTTGTTTTGTGAACACTTATTAACAAAAGAAAATAAAAAAAACTTGAAAATGTTCCTTTGGCCCCAGAAATTTTTTTCACAATTTGATGTTCACTATAATTAGAGAGGCACCTCATAGTATTCTCAATATTTATTTTCACAGGAAATTCAAAAATAGGTTTCTAGCGAATAAAAAAAAAATAACTAGCGCTCCCAACCACAAATAGGTCTCAGTATAATAGTTATGCAACTTCACCATTCATAAAAAATGTAGCGGTGTAATATTTTCTTGAAATCTGGAAAATTTAAATAGCCGTTGAGAGGGACATGGCCTTGTGATTCAAGCATCTCTTCAGAAAATTGGGAGATTCCTGGAGCTGTTTATGCCAGTGGTTGTAAAGGTTCTGTTCATGAAGTTTCCTCTTCACAGTTAGGTGGACATGGAAATTGTAAATTCAGTTCAGCTGTTACTTTAACAACCAGTACTTTTGTAATGGATGTTTCAATTTTTAATACACACATGTAGTCTATCAGTTATTTTTTCTTTCATACTTCATTTAACAACAGCATATCATTAAATGTATATGGTATCATCGTGACTTGAAACTTTTTACCTCTGAATACACATAGTAATTTGGTCTGAATGTTATTGCTAAACAGGCTATATTTACCTTTTACCTTTTTCAAAAAGTCAAAACTATAAACATATCAAAACTACAATCTAAAATTCAACTTCTGCCAAAAAAAACAGCTCAACTGAAAACAAATGAAGACAGCTTGCTTAAAGTGCAGTTCTGTTGTGATCACTTTTAAAAATATGCACTTCTCATATTGTGAGACTCTCACATATAGGGTTGCCAACTTTTTCTGTGACGATCCCGGGACAAATAGCTCAAAATTGAACATCATCATCATTATTAGTCAGCCATTACCTAGTTTTCTGAGGAAACTTTTAATGTATGAAAAAATTAAAATAGTTTTTTTTAAATTTATCTTTATATTTTTACTATTATAGAAACTTAATTATATAATAATAATAAAATATTAAATCTTATAATAACAAATTTAACGTCATATTTTTATGAGTTTTTCCAATATTTTCTCTCACTTTTTCCTGCAGTCACCAATTCTTTCGCAAGTGGGTCCGTATTTAAAAAGTTCACAAATTCTGCACATGATTCACTATTAAGTTGTATTTGCAATTCCGCCTTCACTAAGTCGATAATTCATGTTATTCCTGGCCTTTGTCCACACACAGTCTGTGACGTTCATGCTACCTGTCGGATTACTACAATGTCAATTTCAATTTTTTTAATTTAAATAGTTTCTGCTAAATTCCGGTACAATTTACAATTCCAATTCCGGGACAGTTGGCAACCCTACTCGCATAGTCTGAAAACAGGCTCAATCCTAACTTTGGAAAATCCAGTACAGATGTGATAGTCCAGTAACCTAGTACATCGTAAGTTGTGTCAAGTGGGAGTAGTAGGTTTCTTTTTTTTTATCTTGTATGGGATGTGACTGAGATGCAAAATGCAAGTTTTCGACTTCGGCAGCCCCCCGGATTGCTTGAATATCCCACAAATTGCAAAAATTTCGTACTTTTTTCGGTTTTTCCCCATTTGGACCATGAAGGAGCACATTTTCGACAAAAACCATAATATATATTTTTAAACTAGATTAAATTTGCTACAATTTGAGACCAGAATGGGCTCGGTAGACCTAATGATTTCTGAGATACAGCTTTTCAAAGTTTGGCAAATTTTCGAAACTTTAGCTAATTTTCATGTTTCATCATATGCAATTGTCTTTATATCTTCAATAACCTGTCTGATATCAGTCAGTGAAGTTAAAATTTATTCAATTTAACATTTTGAAGGGGGGTGGGGAAGGAGAGGGAAAGTTTGGTGCGAGGGGGGGAGGTCACTGTTCACAACCAGACGACTGAAATTGAAATACAAAATTTATTTAACAAACATTTACATCAAGTGTATATAAAAAATGTAAAAAGAGTGAATGAAATGTGAATTAAAGGTGTTTCCTCCTCTTTGAAGGACCAGGGTGAAGCAAATCTGCCTCCTTCAGTGCCATATTCATCGTCCTGAACTTCATAAAATGGAATGAAAATATTTATTTGTTGAATATCCCAAGGTAAAACCTTCTCAAAAAGTCCTAATATAATTGCAACACACATCTTGGTAAATATTAATTGATAGAAATAATGGTATCTATAACATGTGGATAAGTATTAATTAATAGAAATAATGGTAACTTTCAACAAACATACGAGTGTAAGTAGACCTGATATTGTTCCTCGACTTGTTCAATAGCATCTCTGGCGAGTTGGCTGACTGGATAGTCGAACAGCCTATCCATCTCGTCGTCATCGTCCAAATCGGGGGTGTTAACATCGACGTCTACCGTAATATCAGGCAAGTTTTCACAGGACTGGCCATTACAGGTTCCGCAGACAACTGAACACTTCAACCCTGCTTTCCTACAGCTGCAAGCATTTCTGCATCCCTTCTTGCAACTGCAGGAAATCATGTTCATCAGGTTTGAGGGGAATCTTCCCTCGACATCATCTTTGGGGAAAGGCCTTGGTCTGTATCAACCCATCCCCATTCAAGCGGATTCTTTTTGTAATCCAGTCACTGCTGCACATGGTGGTATGTACGAAATGAATGTAGCTTTGCAGCATCTTGCGGGGGAAGCAGTCTGGCCAGGTTGAAACTGATCTTGGTTGTAGCCTCTGTGAAGAGCTGGTAGTGCAAGTCGTTTATGATTTAACTGGACCTTTCTGCACCGTACAGCTCAATGAGGATTTTCTCCCCGGCTGCAGTTACTTGGGCAGGTGTTGCAGCTGGATTAGAAAAAACTGCAGCTTTCTCTTTAAGGTCTACATGTTTCTGTAGTATTTGAAGCAACTTGAGTTTCCTCTAGCCGAAGAAGCACGAGGTGGAATCACAGCCACTGAAGGCAGGAGTGAAAGTGATGAGCTGACTGTCTGCAGATGTTGAGGTGGTTAAGTAGAAAACTTCTGGCGTTTTACCTCTTCCACACTTCTGAAGGTATACGGTACCTTGTGTGGGATCCCTGAGACCGGTGAGGATGACCAACAAGTCTACATTTTCTTCTGAAATTAATAGGCCTTTCTGATAGCTGTAGTGATGATTAGCATGTCAGCATCTTCTTCAGCCTGAAAAACCTCAGTGTGTTTGGCTTCAAATTTCACCTTCAGCAGCTGGGTGAATCTCAATTTGATTTTATCAATGGATAAAAAATTTTCTTAGGAAACATCAGGAGTTGTTATTTCCTCAAATATCACCCCAGGAGATGAATGTGCCTGAGCTCGGCGATTGCATTCAGAGCTTTGTTCTCTTTTGGTCAGGCTCTGTTGGGTAACCATCGAACACTACATCTATGTTCTGACCATACCGTGCCTCGAGATATTTTACATATCGGGCAGCTATCAACTCAAACGAGGAGTGCTTGGGCCACACCACTTTGTGAAGGAGATGACCACCATCTATAACCACAAATTTAGTTTTTCTTCGTGACTCATCAATACTGACTGGTTGGAATGCTGCATAGAAAGAGGACTTATTCCTTCCTCATTCGCTCTTGAGTGAATAGAGACATCGGGAATGGTGAGAGCTTGTACGTGGAGAAGTTCTTCAAATCTTCATCCGATTGTTTCAAAACGCATATCCTGTGAAACAGTGTGAGTGGATCGATAGTCACTTGTCTGTTGCCAACAGTAACTGTATGAACAGTAGATGAAAGAGACACAACTTTGGTTTTACGCTTGAATTTGACATTTTGGAAATTTTGCCTTACAATCTTGAACATTGCTTTTTTCCCAATATCACGGGCCATATGACAGTTGACCCCTTTCTCTCCTGCAAGTCCACTGCTTAAGGACATGATCACATCCATTTTACGAAATGGAGGATACTTCAAAAACAAGTCGCACAACTTCATCTCGAGTAATTCGTGATGGTCTCATTTCTACGTGCTGCTCAGTTGTTTGCGAGTTCACATTGCAGAAATCCTCAACCGCTGCACATATGTTCTGTAGGTATATCATCCCCAATGTCCATTGGGTAAGGAAAGTTTCAGTTATGCCTTGGTCCCGGGTCAAACCTCCATAGCTTTTCATTGAGCACATCAGCACCTGTTCAATGGTCATGTCTGACCATACACCTGACCAAAACTTTAGTGAACGCCTGATGGTGAAGAATCCATTGGCCGTAAATAGTGAATATTCAGAGGTATCCATCTTAACGGAAAAGAAAATTCTACAGGGATTGTTCTCAAACATCGCAAAATGAAATTAAATACTTTAATTTATTTATATCAAAAGATAAAAATAATTATTTGAGAGAATTATTTTAATAATTTACGCTATTATTGATTACTAAGAAAATATAAGAAAAAAGTATAATCAAATCATTGAAAAGAATGCGAAAATGAAACTATGAGATTCAAAAGAATCTAATTCCTGAAAAATGAGCTTAAAACCTTATTGGGTTTTTGTATTGACACCGGTTGATTTAAATACTATTAATATGCAGGGACAAATTAATCGTAAACATGAAAATTAGCTTAAAATTTTAAAGTTTCAAAAATTTGCCAAACTTTGAAAAGATGTATCTCCGAAACTATTAGGTCTACCGAGCCCATTCTGATCTCAAATTGTAGCAAATTTAATCTAGTCAAAATTGGGAAAAACCCGAAAAAAGTGCGAAATTTTTGCAGTTTTGGGGATATTTAAAAGTGATCCGGGGGGCTGCCGAGGTTAAAAACTTGGATTTTGCATCTCAATCACATCCCATACAAGTAAAAAAAAAACTACTACCCCCACTTGATGCAATTTAGGCGCGCCCCCCCCCCTTTTCATGACAAGGTTACTGGACTATGACTTTTTGTTAAAGGAATCAGGCAGACCCTTAACAGACAATGGTGCAGTGCATACTTCCCCAAGTGGAAAAAGGGTCATTCGTTAGGAAAAGGTGATCAACGCACAGAGACAATGCAAGGCCCGGGGTGTTGGGCTGACAAAAAGGGAAAACTCTGGCCTGGAGGTGACTATATGACAAACTCCCTGTGAGGGAATTGCATCAGACAAATGAAACAATGGAACATTCGAGAAAGGGAAAAAAGGTATAAATGAAGAAAAGACGATTAGACGGGGCTTTTTTTTTAGACTGGACGATGATGAGATATTGTAAGTACTGAGGAGCCGAGGGAATAGAAACCAGAGGTGAAGTTTGGTTTGAACTGTGATTATGAACTCCTCTCTCATTAATGTTATCAGCGTTCTTTGGAACAAACTTACATTAGTATTACGAGTTACTTATAACAACGGGTCCATGACATCCAGTTTACACATAGTTTTAAACCTCATCTTAATTTTTAAAAATATAATCTTAAGTAGCTTTTTTCTTTGTTTGTTTAATGCTTATTGAGTAGTTATACTCAAAATGTTTAGAAACATGGAAATGGTTGTCTAAAAGAATCCTCTTTATTTAGCAAAACATTCGACAAGAAAATAAATAAATTTCACAAAGGGATTATATACAAATGAACAAATTCATTACATGCAACATCTTAATACAGTTAATTAAAAATAATTACAAACAAATGTGAGAAAATAAGTTAGGGTCACAAAGCCATAATTTTTTTTGCAAATATGCTAACAAATTTTTAACCCTCTGAAGGTTGGAAATAAATTTAGTGAAACACACAAAAAGGAAAAGTTATATTTTCTCCCCTTTAACAGCTAAATTTCTTTTACCTAATCCTTTCGTGGTGTGACTGTAGCTTGAGGAACCTCATACTGTTTATTACTCATCAAAGATTAGAAAGATAAAAAGTATTCTGCTATAGGAGTTTCCATTTAGGATCTTTGATCCATATAAAGAAATGACTGTTGCATACAGTTGGAGGTAAAAATGATTTTTAATTTTGTGCTACCAATCTAACACTTAGGCTAGCCCTTCCAGCTTTTCATGTTATCCTTCAGAGGGTTTTTTGAGAAAGAAAAAAAAAACTTTTCTCACCATAAACATACAACAATAAAAATAACTTTTTTAATTACTGTACAATTGCATGTAAAAATTATCACAGACTGAAGAAATTTGTACACTACTTTAATATAGTTTCAATAAACTTAACTGATTATTTGATATCAGACTTGAGAGAAGTAATAAATTTATACAATATCTAATATATTTTTATGAAAGAGCTTACAACTGAGTGGCAAATAATGCAGAAAGTTAGTTTTAATAACTTATAGTACAGTCTAACATAACATAAGAACAAATAAATATGAAAAAACTGCAAACCAATCTAGTATAAATGCATCATATATAAATGAAAATGACTGAACAATGGGTTTATATGTAAACATTTTAAACATATATTTCATAATAACAAGTGCATGAAATTTATACTTCATTGTAAGATAATGATTAATGCTATATATTAGCATGATTGCAAGTTGTTAAATTTCTCAACACATTGAATTTAAATTAATATCAACACATTTAAATCATTTGTAATAAATTCTAAAAATTACTCCTTCTGTCCGAAAATATGGTATACATTTTAATACACGTTAAAGATTAACAGATGATTTAAACATTTTAGTAATAAAGTAATCTGTTTTTTTAACTGACAACAATCTTAAAATAATGGATCATAATAGGGAGTCATTTGTTTTTGTTTGTGAAAAATTCTGTATTTTGTGTAAAATGTATGGCGTATTTAAGATATGGGGGATTTTGGTAAAAGTAGTTAGATTGCAAAGAAGTACCAAATCGAAGAAATTAACTGATAATGACCATGATGGTGTATTACAAAAGTTGTTACAAATGAAGGAAGGCCAAAAGCTGGAACATGGTGCTATTAATAAAGTTATAGCTGGAGTAAATCATTTGACTTAGCTAGAATTTGGCATGCGGCTTAAAAACAGTATAGCAGAGGTAAAATCTTTGCAGGTGTTCCTTCAAAAAGAAAGATAAATGTGGGAGAAAATGCACAGATTATTTTGGAAATTTGGCTAAAATTAAGAAAGTCCCTTTTAATCATCTAATATTTTTTTGACAAGTATAAATCAGACATGTTTTGCCTGTTTTTTCTGTCTTAGTGCTAAAATTCCAAATTTCCTTCAAAATATTCCAATGCATTACACACTGTAATTTAGCCAAAACAGTGCTTCCTCTGGTGCCCAAAAGCATTATTTCTTTGTGATGTGTGAAAAACATGCCTCCGACTACTTTCCTCTTCACCCAACCACCCCTCACTAAAATAGAAAGTGAGGTGCCACTATTCTCTTAACTGAAATTGCAATTACTAATTACTTGTATATGTGTACCTTAAAGTCTGACAAAAATAATTTTGAAATATATACCATATTTTCGAACAGAGGAAGTAATATATATAAAAATTATGAAAATTTTCAAAAACATTCATTTTATTGTGCTCTAGCATTAAATGAAAATAAAGGTCTCTACTGTTGTAAACTATGTCATATGTTTATTACATATTCTCTATTCTGAAAACAAATATGTAAATTCTTAAAATACTCTATATGGATTTTCTATGCAAAGGAATTTTTTTATCTAAAACCTCAAGTTATACATTTTATATTGTTATATTTACAGAAATGGATAAATGTGATTCATTAAAAGGATTTAAAAGAAAATTTTCAAGTCCTAAATTTCCAAAGGGTGGGAACTTACTAAGAAAGACTTCTATGTTTAATGTATCAGAATGATATCACTGTACTAAACAACATATTTAAAAATAACCAGCTATATTTAATGATTGTAAATATTTATAATGATGTCAACAGTAAAAATGAGTAAATAGTTATAAATTAAAAAAAATATTGTGCAAATGTAAAATGTACAGTTAGAATATGTACAGATTCAAAGAGATAAAACAGAATGCCTAAGGAAGAAATAAGATTGATCAAATGGACTCCTTGAACTCCAAATAAATAATCGACTCTCATGAATGTGAATACAATTGCTATACTATTAAAATATTCTAGTTTTAAAACAGTTTTTGTTTTCTGGTGTATGATTTACAATGAAACAACTGTTTTACTGGCAAAACACATCAAAAACAAAAAATTTTTTACAAAAATGTCAGTGGATTTTGATATACCTATTTTAATCACAATACAAAGAAGTTGAACACTTTCATAAGCATTTAGAAAAAAATTTCAATGCCTACATAGTTATGAAATGAATTAAAAGTTTCAGAAATAATTAATCCTATGACTTAAAGGAATAGGGTAATGAAATAATCCAGAATAAGAAGAGCTAGTTTCAAACACGTTACACCCTAATTTGTCCAATAGTGATTAACAAACACCCAATTTAAAAAAATCTTTTCCATCGCTTATAAGTGTTAACAAATAGATCTGAATAAATATGATTCATACCAAATTATCTTTCAAGGTAAAAATTCCAAAATAATTCTTTTAAAATTATTGTTCCTTAATATTAAAAAAAACTATAAATATTCAACATTAAAAATTCATTATAATTCTATTGAACATTTTATTCTGGGCATGTCTTTGATGCTTTTTACTGTACACTCAAAAATTTATAATAGCCCTATACATACTGAACATTAACTTATACTAAATAATAATACATTTTCCATCCAAAACATAATACTGCCTTTAATACAATCACTCTTTCAACATGAAATGTTTGAAAGAAAGAAGTTTACTTTTCCAAAATAAACTTAACTTCTATATCTGCACATAGTTCAGCAAAATTTCTTTGTATCACATATTTTTTTTTATTCAGAATGTGACTTGTTTTCGCTATCAGAAAAGTCATTCTATAAAGAAGAAAAAAACTTGTATAATCACTGCTTTGTTTTATATTAATATGAATAAGTACAATACTAATAATATTTCTATTTACAAGTTTATTCAAGTAATAAATAAGATTTCTAATACTATTATTAAACTGACAATGAAAAATACATATGCTTGAACAATAAAAATTTTAGTACCTCCCTAGCAACTACAAATATGAGGATAAAGATGTCCAAATACTAAATATATTTTCACAAAGCCTCCATTAGGATGAGTAGAAAGAAACTGACAAATTCAATGAAGTTACTGAATTTATATGATGGCAAATTTAGTATAATACATTATCTAAGACAGTAGTAAAATTAGAAATTACCATTACCTTCAAACAATAGAACAAAATTAAATGAATTTAAAATAAGAAAAAAAATCATTTAGACTACTCACTTTCAAATGTGTAAATATAAGGAAATATGTACACATATATACAAGTAAAAATATTTTAGGAATTTCACTGTCTATAAACTTTGAAACAATGGGTAAATAATTACTTTTAAATTCAATTCTGGGATGGAGAGAAAATTAAATTTATCAAAATATTAAGTTATAAATAACCAAAATAAGTTAAATAATTAAATTATAATAATCCAAAATAAACTGCATTGGGAATTTTATAAAATATTCTAATTCTTAATTGTTTATGAATGAGATATCTTGTGACTTTATATTATACATTGAATTATTTTCATACCAGCTGATAAAATGAAATACAACTGACAAAATATGTCTCTTTCAAATAACTGCAAATTTAAAATTGGAGGAAAGTTAATACCTACTTAAGTTTACTTAAGTACTATTTCTACTTAAAGTATTTCTACTTAAAGCATAAAATGATTAATGAAAATGTTAAATAATTTTAAATGACTCCAATATATTGTTCTAGATGGCAAATTTTGTTTAATGGGTATTCAGTGATCTCATCACAGATATAGAAAATAGATTCATTAAACTGAGAAACAGATACTGGAATTTTAATAGTTGTGCTTAAATATTAATTAGACCATTTTCAAAGATAAACCATTTAGAAAATGTTGAATTATAGCATTAACATCTCTACTCAAATAAGGTTAATTTCATTTACATAACACACAGAAGAGTTTTTTTAAAAAAATCTGAAAAAGATAATTTTAGTGAAATTATCTTTTTCAGATTCTTTAGCTTTGATTAGCAGTATAAATACTTCTGCCCCTCCCCCCCTCCAAAAAGAAAGAATGAAAATTATTAAATCACAAAGAATACACTTACAACAGCCAATTGTCGTCCAATATTAGCAACTGTTATACCACCTGAGAACACAACGCATGGTAGCCATGATCTAATATACAAGAATTCTCTTTCTGAATAACTGAAAATTTGAAAGTACATAGTAAATAAAGTTCCACCAATTTAGTGCAGAACAAAAATACAGTATGTACAATACATTGAAATAAACATCAATAACAGTAAAATCAAGCATTCAAAAGAAAAATAATATTTACAAAAAACGCAAATAATGAAAAGTTTATATCACAGTAAGAAAATTTTAAATACTTTTGAAAAAAGCAAAATGTTTCCAGAGAAATATTTTTTTCTTTTAAGATTTTAAAATATATATATATACACATTTAATTAAAGTTCAACATAATTCTCAACTGCAACGTGGTGTCCTTTAATTAAAATTTCTAAGTCTTAAGAAATAGTACTTACAGACAGATTTTATGATAAACTAGTAACTGAGTAATAAATGTAGCCAAAGCAGCAATTATAACACCTAATCCTAGACCTATTCTTGTTCTGTCAAAGTACCACCATAAACCAATAGATAATACTGCAAGAGATACTGACAACTGAAGATTGCTGGGGAAATCAATTTTCTGTGAGTGTGTTAAAGAAAACAGAATAAATCAAAATGTTACACTCATTTACTTTTCCTGAAAATATAAAAATTAGAAAACCATTTTTAACCTAATGTTTATTATTTAAAATTTTTATATTTATCAACTAATTATAAATCAATTTTAAAATTAAGATAAAAATAAATACAACTCAAATAAGGATATAGAACTAAAAAGAAAACTAACTCTTTTTCAGTACTAAAATAAAATATAAATATCATTATACTTTATTTTTTGAACTTATATTAATAAAATATAAATAAATAAATCACTAACATTAAATTACACATGGAATTTATTTTTGCTTTACGTGATAGTTTAGCTGTATGTCTAGTATATATATAAATAACCCTTGTTCTGAAATCATTTTAAATCTTAAAAATTGTAGCATGAATTTTATATATTAATATATTTATATTACTAATGCCAGTTAAATGGCCACTAGGCCATCACACCAAATCTCCAATACTTTTGAACTTTAGAAGTAAAAGAAGTAATGATCATGAATTACTTATATCAACTATAATCATGAAGTACTTATATCAACAAATATGTACATAAAGCAGTAAATAATTAATGTATTGTGTTGTACATTTTTACAATGCAATAAAAATTAATTTATCTGAATAATTCAACAAAAAGCATGCCATGAATGATTAATATGCTGAGATTAAAAGATTCATTTTTATTTCACTAATATATGCGAAAATGGTTTTCATTTTTAAAAAAATAATTTAATGGATTTCCTTATCAAAATACATATTTTAAATTATATTAATGAGAAGTTAAAATATTTTCACTACAAAAAAACCGATATAAACAAATGTCAAAAGAATTTATTTAAAGGATACCGTGCAAGCTTCATTAATACCAACAAACATGGCTAAGCACCTTAACACATGAGGCCATTCTTGAGATAATTGTTGCTCCTTAGCTTTGTATTCCAGGAAGGGAAAAACTAATCCAATAAGAGCTAAAAAGAGCATATAATAAGTTAGTCACAACATCAAAATTTCTGCAAAATTTTAAAAATTACTGAGCTCTCACATAAAAAGAAAAAAGTTAATGATTTCAAAAAGCAGAGTAAATAGGTTATAATGAAATATCAATAAGAAAAAATCTGTATTAATCCCAAAACAAGTCTAAGAACAATTTTTATGAACGTTAAATTAAATAAGATGTAAACATTCATAGTCTAAATACCTTAAAGTAGTACCAGTAATATAATTTGTAATTTAGCTCTTATTATTATCTTAAGATTAAAGATAATAAGAAGGATGAAATATAAATCGGATGAATTATCTGATTATTAATTGGATGAATAATCTGATTAAATTGCTAGAAAAAGATTCTGTCCAATATTTATTGATAACTCTATGAAAAATAAAAATCTTTCAGGCCAAAAATACTTTGAAAGTTTATACAAAAAACTTGTGAGATTTTGTGAATGTTTATTATTCAGTTCAATGTCAAATAAGTGGTAACAAATTCATAACTACTGTAGGATTAAATAAATGGATAACAACCATACATTAATTTGGAGTATCTTAAAATATATTACACATTTTAGGTATACAAATAAGCATGGCGAGTAGAATAAGTATTAATTATAAAATTATTCATAAAATTCACTTCTGAGAAAACTAAATTTTGCATACAATACAATGAAGCATAAGTCGATTATCTACCTGAACTAGTTCCACAAAGAACAGGTAACCACCACTTTGTGTAGAGAACGTTATTTTTCTTTTCTTCGCTGTATGAAGACGAGTATGGTTTGGTTTGAAGTAAATTAAGGACAACAGTAAGAAAGGTCCCGATAAAAAATAATAACATTCCTCTCCAAAACAAATGAGTCATTGATTTCATTTTAAAACTGTAAAAAAAAAAAAGTGGACATTAGAACAGAAGCAGAGCAATCATCTCTAACAACAGTAACTAAAATAAATAAATATTTTAAAACAAATATAAGAATACTTATATGACATCCTAGTGTGTGATCTGGATACGACTTGAATAAAAATTACATTTGTTATAAGACGGCAGACACAGAATTTTTTAAATATCAGTTTTTTTTTAAAGAAAAAGGCGAAACTTATTTAAAATGTTAAAAGATGATAAACATTGCAATACGATACCTTATTAAAATTTCAAAACTCAAAACTCGTATAAATAATTATTTCACTATCTTATAAATGACAGAGAGAAAATTTATTTAATTTTTTTAAATTAAATAAACACTGTAATGTGATACCTTATAAAATTCGAAAACTCAAAAGTTATCAAATAAAGATATAATATACCACGATTGTTCGATCAAAAATTTTCCGTTCATCTACACCCGACAACATTTGAGTACAATGCGGTATTACGGCGGGTTGACAACCATGTGTCCACTATCAGACCATAACCACGCCACGCTCGAATGTTGATCCAACAAAACCGCTTTCGCGATAAACTGGTGATCTATTTGGACCAATGACATACGTCTGAGCATCCCAGCTGATGTTTAGGTATCCAATAGCAATTCACTGAAAAAACAAACAAGAAGAGCTCTGTTTTCGGATAATTTCTTAGAATTTATCTACAGTTGCAAAATTCTCTGTACTTTTATTTAAGTATTCATAAATATTTTCGATGATTTCGTATTCGATGAATTCATGTTCGTGATATCCTCATATTTTACTTACTAGCAGCTAACTTTTTCTTTTACACATTCAAATTTAAAATATTTGCGAAACAAACTGAAGAAAGAAAAAAAAAAGATAAGAAAATTAACTGACAGGCCCATGGTTTATATACAGTGGCTCCCAAAAGTGTTCGTACACTTACGATTTTCAGTGAAATAGGGGTCTATCCATTGATTAAAATGAAAATTTCAGAATGGGTATTTAATAATAAGATCTATAATCTATTCTTAACAAAACTACATGAAATATTTTGAAAACATAGTAAAACTTTATTTTTAAGAAACCAATAATCCAAAAGTAACAAAATCTTTATCTCACAAAAGTCATCGTACACTTGTAAAAAATCTCTACATATTAGTAAATATTCTAATTTTTCGTTAAATAAATATTTAGTAGGATATCCTTTAGCATCCACAACAGCTTTTAAACGTCTGGGAATAGATTGCTTTAGTTCTTTTGTAATTTTTGCATCAATGTTCATCCATTCTTCCATCATAATTGTTTTTAGTTCGCTTTTCGTGTGAATGTCGTGTTTTCGTACTCGAACCTCCAGTTCTCTCCAAATGTGTTCTATTGGGTTTAAATCTAGCGATTGAGGTGGTGTTTTCAAAACTTGTGGACAATTATAGAGACACCAGATGCGAACGTTGAGAGCCGTGTGCTTAGGATCGTTATCTTAATAAAAAACAAAGTTTCCAATACCCAAATTTTGAGCTGATAATTTTAATTTGTCTCTTAAAATATTTATAAAAACAGCATGATTCATTATGCCATCAATAAATACCAAATTTCCTAGTCCTGATGCTGACATGCACCCCCACACAAGGATACCTCCATGCTTAACTGTTCCTACTAAGTTCTTGGGATTAAGTTCCTCATTTTTTTTCTTCTCCATACAATTATACGCCCATCAGCACCAAAAATGTTCATCGGCAAATAAGACATTATTCCAATAGTTTTGGGGCTTATTTATCATTGATAGTGCGAAGGGAAGCCTAAACATTCTGTTTTTCTCACACACAAAAAATTTTCTATGGGCAGAATGCCCATGTATTCCAGCTGTTCTGAGAACTCGTCAAAAAATTTCAAGTGAAATTGAAGTAGAAAATGTTTCATTGAATTCTGCAGAAACTTTTACAGCACTCAAACGTGAATTTTTCACAAATTTTCTAATTATAAATCTCTGATCACGTTTTGTTAACTTTGCCGGACGGCCTTTTCTTACCTTGTTTTTGATCCAATTTTCTTCTTTAAAGCGTTTTTTCACATACTGCACAGTAGAATGGGATAAATTAAGTAATTTAGCAATATTCCGAACTGATTTTCCACTACTCTGATGAAAAATAATCAATTTTCGAATGCTGTTTGTTGTTTCTTTACGACTACGAGCCATTTTTAAATAATAAATAGAATATTACGGAGTAGGCAAGCAAAAATTAAAGCCAAATGATATTTTAAATGCCACTACAATTCAAAAATAAAAATAAAGCGCCAGACGATAATTTTAATTATGAATTTATCCGAAAATATTTCAGTGTACGATGACTTTTGTGAGATAAAGATTTTCTTACTTTTTGATTAGTGGTTTCTTACAAATAAAGTTTTACTATGTTTTCAAAATATTTCATGTAGTTTTGTTAAGAATAGATTATAGATCTTATTATTAAATACCCATTCTGAAATATTCATTTTAATTAATGAATAGACCCCTATTTCATTGAAATTCGTAAGTGTACGAACACTTTTGGGAGCCACTGTATATGTATATATATATATATATAAGTAAATCATTATAATAAGTAAAATTAGAAAAAATAACTGCTAAAAATAAAAAATAAAAAATAATTAAAACTATTAATTAATAATTAATAATTATTAATAAAATAATTAAAAATAATTAAAACTAAAGTAAAAATAAAAATAAGATGAATTACTCTTAGTAATAAAAGTAAAAAAACTAAATTAATAAAGGATTAATAGTCCTAAAACACAGTATCCATAGTAGGTCAGTTTCTGTGTTTCCATAATCTCCATGGTTGCAAGTTTTGTGACGTCAGTCATCTTGCGGTTACTCATTCTTAACTTCCACTCTGTCTAGCGCCAGTCTTGGTGTTCTATGGTTAAGTAACTCTAAATTCAATTCTACTGTTTTTCATGGACTGTACGGTGTCTCAGTATGTTTATTGTATAGATCATACTTATCTGAAACAGTCCATTAGGTTTTTAGACAGTATTGACACCGCTGAAGATGAGATATTGTCTAAAACCTCTTTCAATCTTATTTTTTCATGTTTTTGGTTCCTGGCTGTAGTAGCTTTAGTGCTCATACTGGTTTTTCTCTTTCAACTATATATATATATATATATATTATATATATTCTTGGGGGGGGGGGGCCGAGATGAATGGATAAAAATATTTATAATGCATGGGGGGGGCCGAGATGGATGAATAAAAATATTTCTAATGCAAAATCAACATTTCTACTTCCTTGGGAGGGGTCAGGGCCCCCTGGGTGCTCCACTGTATATATATATATATATATATATATATATATATATATATATATATATATATATATATATATATATATACATATATATATATATATATATATATATATATATATATATATATATATATATATATATATATATATATATATATATATATATATATATATATATATATATATATATATATGTGAGAGTGAGTTTGGCAACACAACTGAACTATTACTACAACTTCCACTCCTCACTACTGCGGCACGAAGGACTTTAAGCGGATGTGTTGTTCTGCAAGCTCCCGATGTTTAGCTCTTTTGATGCTTCTGTGTTTATTTTTTAATTTCATACTAAGTGTTAGTCCTGTCTTGTAAACATCGTCTAGTTTAATTAAATGTTCAAAATAATTAAGTCTAATGATTCACTTCTAAAGGAAGGAGTACTAACTCCTTCCTACATGGGTGCTCGGCCCTCGGACTCGAAAAATACCCCTAGAATGCTGAACTTAAAAAAAAAAAAAACTTTATTTTCTTTCGATGATACGACTTGATTTCGACTTGATTTCGACTTGATTTCGACTGGATTACTGTTGTCTGTCATTTTGGATTTGGATATCGAAAGCGAAAGCCAAAGTGATGTGCCACGGACTCTGATGATACTCTGATGGGATGATGAGAACCAAAACCAGAATTGTAAGTAACTTGGATCATATTAAAATTATTTGATGCATACGTTGACGCTTGTTCAAGAAAATTTTGATGATTAAGGGAACTCTCAACTTATTGATGATTTAAGAAAACTGAAAGATATTTCAACGTTCTTTTGATGCAAGAATTTAATTGATGCTAAATTCATTTTTGATGGTCTTTGACGTTGAATTTATCACTTCTGTTTTCTTGAAGAGAATTCTATTTCGATGAAATTATTTGATGATTTGATGAAAATTTCGACATTTAACTTGAAGAATCTTGTTTCCTTGTACAAACCACAACATAATATATATTTTGAAAGATCGCGAATTGAATACTTTTGAAGATTATTATATTATTATTTTGATGCATAATTTTGACGAAGCGAATGTTTATTTGATGACAACTTTGCTTATTTGATGCGCTTTGATGTTGAACTTAATTCTGCTGTTTTCTTGCGAGAATATTTTTTATTTTGCAGAATGCTTTGATGCTTTCGATTTCACAATTTTGATACTTTCGATTTCCCAATTTTGATGCTTTTAACATTAGAACTTTAACTATTATTTTGATGCTGCATTTACATCCTCTATTTTCTTCAACAGTGATTTATTTTGAAGATTAATTTGATGAATATTTTGCTGAAGTAATATCTAACTTGATACATATCTAAATTTACGTCATCTGTTTTCTTCAACCAGAGAAATTATTTTGAAGAACTTATTATTTGATATTTGATGCTTATTTTAGTTCATAATTTTGTTTTCTTGAACAAAACCTGTTTTAAAGATTACTTATTTTGATGCATATTTTGAGAATCAATATTTTATTATTGAATTGGTATTTGAGGAAATTTCGATTTGAAATTTTATTTTTGAATTTGAGTACCTACGTATTATAAGTATTGATTTTGGTTTTGAATATTTGTATATTTGTGTACTATAATTGTTTGAACCTAGTATATAGTTATGGCTACTCTCAACGATTACCCCAATATTGCAAAATCATTAAAAATTGGTGGTACGAATCAAATAAAGGTTCTACATCGTTTAATTTTTGGTACAGACGGCGACAGACAAAATCGTACCAGATTACGTAAATTTACAGGTTTTAAACAGCCATTCGTGTTGGAAGCAACGAAACAGAAAGTACTTAAAGATTTTTCACTTAAAGACTTGATTTCTATTTGTAATCTACTTCATTTAGAATTTTCAACTGACCCAGACAAATGTGCCAATACCATTCTTATGAGTCTTAGTGATTTATCGTTATTAAAAGCAGAATTTTCTGATCTTTCGGAATGCGAAGTGAATGATGACTCACTTCCGGATGCACGTTCATCCCAAACTAACAGCGTTATAGAGGAAAATAGATCTCCCTTTTCCCCCACCATTGACGCAAAAGAATCTTCGAATAAGCAAAATACACACATTTCCGTTGGTGAATCAGATCAAAATTCATTGCCTTCAGTTGAAACTGCGAATCTCTCTTTCCAGTTGTTTAGTCTGAAAGACGTTGTTGATTTAATAAAACCTTTCTCGTCTCGTGATAATTACAGTGTTGAGAATTTTATATCTGACGTTGAAGAACTTTTTTGTTTATATCAGATAAACAATCCAGTTCACCAAATTACTTTTGTTAGAAAATGTTTAACTGGTCCCGCTCAAACTTTAATTAGGTCTATTCGTGGAATTACAAATTGGGAACAATTGAAGCACCATTTATTAGACGAATTTTCGGACAAAATTAACGGTATTCAGTTACATAAATTAATGGAATCTCGACGTATGAAACCGTTTGAAACCCTACAAGAATATTTCTTAGCTATGAGAGATTTGGCACACAAAGGTTCTCTCGATGACTCCTCTCTGTTTGAGTATGTCATAAACGGAATTCCTGATTCAACAAACAATAAAGTTATTCTTTACGGTTGTAAATCCGTCCCAGAATTTAAGGAAAAGTTGAAAATTTATGAACAAATCTTTAACAGATCACAAAATTTCAGACAAAATAATCAGAAAAAAATTGATGCTTCCTACCTCAATGTGAAAGTCGATAATACACGTAGCCCAAATACACAGCCAGTATGTTTTTCCTGTGGCTTGAGAGGTCACAAAAGCAACCAATGTTTGAATAAGTCACATGGTAAACAATGCTACGGATGTAAAAGTTTTGGTCATGTTCATGCTAATTGCCCTAAAAGTTATCGAAATTCTAAACCAAAACCTGATTCTCAAAAACCTATTTCTGATAAAACTGTAAATGCACTTTCTCCTGAAACTTCATCGAAAAATCCCATGCATGTTGACATTCAACTTGCAGGAATTCAATTGACAGCACTCTGTGACACTGGGTCACAGGCAACCCTCATCAATGAGAAAACCTATCGAAGAATTGGTTCGCCACCATTGCAGCCCACCAACATTCCCTTTTCAGGAATTGGCAAAAACCAAGTTCACAGCATCGGATTCTTTCAGGATTCCATCGAAATTCAAACCATTACTTTACCTGCTAAAATACATGTTCTAGAGGATGACTTGATTCCTTTTGATGTGATTATCGGAATCGACTTTTTGCAGCAAACCCAATTTACATTTGATGAAGACGGTATTCGTTTTACTCTTGATAATAACATCTTCGTTAATATTGCTAATATTCCTGATGACGAAGCTTTCCCATTTGATCTTTCACACATTTTGAATTCTGAAATTCGTGAGGAAGTTCAAAATATCGTTACTTCCTACAAACCCCATGAAGTTCAAGACACTGAAATTAAAAGGACTATTTTATCACAAGATGAAATCCCCGTAAATCAACGTTCTCGACGACTCCCTTTTGCGGAACAGAAAATTGTAGAAAAACAAATTCAAGATCAGGGCCAAATATGCATGTCTGAAAAACCTCTAACATCTACTCAAGATAAGATTTCTAGGGTAGAGAAAATGGATAATCCAATTGATTTTGAACGTGATGATGATGATGATGATGCCAATGATTTAGATTTGTTTCATGATAATGATGATGGAAAATATTTAGATGATGCTGATGCCAGTGATTTAGATTTGCTTCATGATAACGATGATGATAATGCTTTTGATATTGGAACTATCAAAGCAACTCTTGAACCAAAAATATTTGATGCCGATGATGATGCCCTTGAGAATGAATCCGTCAAAAGTGAAAAGGTTGAACCAAAATTTCAAGTTATTGAAGCTCCCAAACCCCCTGAACAAATAGCAGCTTTTCAACAACAGAAAAACATTCTTTCACAAAATCCAGTTCTTCGTGTTTTTCAACAGGGATACCCATTAGAACTCCACACTGATGCCAGCTCCTTAGGTTTTGGCGCTGTGCTCTTGCAACAATCCGATGATGGACAGTTTCATCCTATTCATTATTTTAGCCGTAAAACTACAGTTCAACAAGAAAAATATCATAGTTATGAACTGGAAGTTCTTGCCGTTATTGAAGCGCTAAAAAAATTTCGAAACTACTTGTTGGGAACAAAATTTAAAATTATCACCGATTGTGATGCTTTCCAAAAAACGATGCACAAAAAAGACCTACCAGCTAAAATTGCTCGATGGGCATTGATGTTAGAAGACTTTGATTATGAAGTTTGTCATCGACCCGGTAGACAGATGAAACATGTTGATGCTTTAAGTCGTAACCCCATTCTTGTAATTACCTCAAATGATATCACTCAAAAGGTGAAAAATGCCCAAGACCAGGATGAATTTATATCTCAAATTAAATCTATGCTTGAATCTACACCTTCTGATGAATTTTTTGTTAAAAACGGAATTCTTTATAAACTTCATCAGGATGCCGAACTTTTAGTAGTACCACAAATGATGCAGAAAGAAATAGTGCTAAACGCCCATTCACAAGGTCATTTTGCTTCACAAAAAACCGAATTAATTGTTTCTCGTGAATTTTTCATTCCTCAACTTAAGAAATTAGTTCAAGATATTATTTCGAACTGTATTCCTTGCATTTTGTCCTCGCGAAAATCTGGAAAACAAGAAGGATACCTTCACCCCATTCCAAAAGGTGATGCACCCCTTGAATGTTACCATTGCGACTTTTTAGGACCTTTACCATCGACAAAAAAAATGTTATAAGTATCTTTTTACAGTAGTTGATGCCTTTTCCAAATTTGTATGGATCTATCCCGTGAAGTCCACCTCTACGAAAGATGCCTTAGACAAATTATCCTTGCAACAAACTACATTTGGCAACCCTTCAAAAATCATTACTGACAAAGGTAGCGCATTCACATCTTCAGAATTTCAAAGTTACTGCCAGGAACAGTCAATTGAACACATTTCAATAGCAACAGGTGTGCCACGTGGCAACGGTCAGGTTGAGCGTGTTCATGGCACAATTATTCCCGTTTTAACTAAGTTAGCTCTAGATGAACCTGACAAATGGTTTAAATATGTCCCAAGATTGCAACGTATCTTAAATAGTACCACCACACGCAGTACAAAATTCACACCCTTTCAACTTTTAATTGGTGTTAAAATGAAACAACAAGAGGATCTACAGATTAAAGATCTTCTTGACGAGGAACACCACCAAAGAATTCTTGATGACAAAGAAGCGTTACGTATCGAAGCTAAACGAAATATCCTCCGTTTACAGGAAGAAAACATACGACAATATAACAAACGGCGTAAACCGGCTTGTAAATACAAGATCGGTGACAAAGTGGCAATACAACGAACTCAATTTGGAACCGGATTAAAGCTCCGACCAAAGTTCTTCGGACCATATGAGATCACGAACATCAACCCCAACGATCGTTACGAAGTTCGAAAGTTAGGACATCACGATGGTCCAACCATAACATCAACTGCAGCGGACAAAATGAAACAGTGGTGCAGAAACTGAACACCAATACCACTGTGTTGAACACTGCTTGATTTTTTGAAATATTTTTCCTTTTTCTGCTCTTTTTTTTTTTATCTTTTCAGAATTATTGTTTACAACCCAGCCGCGGACGTCTGGAAAGTCAGAACGGCCGTGTGAGAGTGAGTTTGGCAACACAACTGAACTATTACTACAACTTCCACTCCTCACTACTGCGGCACGGACTTTAAGCGGATGTGTTGTTCTGCAAGCTCCCGATGTTTAGCTCTTTTGATGCTTCTGTGTTTATTTTTTAATTTCATACTAAGTGTTAGTCCTGTCTTGTAAACATCGTCTAGTTTAATTAAATGTTCAAAATAATTAAGTCTAATGATTCACTTCTAAAGGAAGGAGTACTAACTCCTTCCTACATATATATATATGTGTGTGTATATATGTATATATATGTATATATATGTATATATATGTATATATATGTATATATATATATATATATATATATATATATACACTGAAGTGCCACTGAATTAGGGATACCTACCTAGTAACGAGTTGGGCCTCCTCGGGCCTTGATAACGGTTGTCACACGACGAGGCATAGATTCAACAAGTTTCTGGAAACGTTCCACGGGAATGGCTTGCCAAATATTGGCTAAAGCTGTCCATAATTCAGTAAGGTTCTTTGGTGCAGTGTGATGGCCTTTCACGCCTTGTTCCAAAACATCCCAAAGATGCTCAATAGGATTTAAGTCTGGGCTTCTAGGTGGCCAATTCATGACAGAGAAGTCAGAGGAATGCTCATCCAACCAGCCAGTAGCCAACCGGGACTTGTGAGAGGTACAGTTGTCTTGGTGGAAAACTCCATTACCGTGCGGATAACAGAACATCATAAACGGATGGAGGTGATCACCCAGCAACTCTACGTACCGAATTGCATTGAGGGAGGTTGGTACACGCACCAAAGATCCCAAACTGTGCCACGAAAAAACACCCCAGACCATGATTAAGCCACCATGCACTTGTACAGTTCCTGCCAGGCATGCAGGATCCATGGATTCATGAGACTGACGCCATATTCTCAGCCTCCCGTCAGCGGAATCGAAACTCGTAGTCGGAATCGAGACTCGTCACTCCATGCTACTCGTTTCCAGTCGTCTACACTCCAGTCTCTGTGCTCTCTTGCCCAGGCAAGACGTGCAGCCCGATGGCGAGTATAGAGCAATGGTACTCTCGTAGGTCGACGGCTCCCGAAACCCATACTGTGGAGCGAGCGTTGCACAGTCCGTTTACTGACTGTACGACTGGCACCGTCATTAAAAAACTGGGTGGTAATTTGAGCTAATGTTTGGCTTCGCTTTCTACGCACAATACGCCTGAGCCGTCTCTCACCACGCACTGTCAAGGCTAATTGCCCTTTGCAGTTTGCCCGATCGCTAGTTTTTTTTCCACCATCCATGTATTCTTGGTATACTCTTGACACTATCGACCTTGAAAATCCTAGCTGTCTGACGATTTCGGAAATTGAATGGCCCATGCGTCGCGCACCTACGATTTGTCCGCGATCGAAGGTGTCTAAATCAGGCAGTTTACCCATACTGGCAATTCCAACAACTAATTCAGAACAACCACAGTACGCGCTATATATGCAGTTACCACAGCGCCCTCACTTGCGCATACATGATGCGCAGCGCTACACAATTTGCATAGGCTTTGCTATCCCTAATTCAGTGGCACTTCAGTGTATATATATATATTTAAAATTAAGAGGACAAAAGGGCAGATGCGACCATTTAATACTCCTATAACCTAAAATAAGATAGACATATAAAAAATAAGCAAAAACGGATGTGGAGGTGGTATAGTTGATGACTGGGGGGGGGGGGGTTGGATGTGACCCCCCAACTCCGGTTAAACATGTTTGATGCCAGGCAACACTCCCGGATGTCGGCTATAACACCAAGACCGTTATAAACAATTATGAAGAAGAAATTTTTTTTTGGATGAAACAGATAAGTTAAACTATATATTTTTACTTATAAAGTAAACTAATACATAATTACAAGATGAATAGTGTTTTAACTTTTTAATATAGAAAAAATTTTAATACTAAGATACAGAAGTACAATAATACTAATCAATTAAATAATTGCACATTAACTAATACACTAAAAAAATTAAGATACAAAAATACTTAACTCCACACCAAACAAGAGACACGAAACTCAAGCACACTCACTTTTATAGACATAGTAGGGATCACATGTTAGGATAAAAGCTCCTATTCGTGTATAAAGGTAATTTTAGTAAGGAAGCGGGAGAAGTATTAAAATTTACAGGTTTTTTTTCACTTAGTTTAGGCAAGGATTTAGAAAAATAGCTAGTAATAAGACTAGGGGCACTAAGACTAGGGTTGCTTGCTGACGATCTGTCAAATACCCTATTATTGACAGACGAGCAATTGATATATTGGTATCAACATTGCCAGTCGCTATAATATTAAAGGACCTAACCATGTTAGTAGATTTTTGTTAGTAGATTGACACATAAATTCATAAAAGCATAAAGAAGTTAATAGGTAAATAAATATATTAACCTAAAGAAAGACAATAAATGATATTTAACCAAATAACCAATGATACAGGTTTACACCTTAGCAAGTAAAAACTCACATACATGATAGAAGCCCGTCACAATTAAAGTACCGACAGATACAAATAAGTAAAGATGCCCTATAAGGGAAACAATTTTTTAACCATTTTATAATTTTTTTGATTTTTTATTTTTTTTTTAAATAATGAGAAAATAAACACCTAAGTAAAAAGATAATAAACACCTAAGTACACCTTAATTAAAGGATTTAGTTATAAAGTTATAGTGAAATACCCTATTGATTCATTCCAAACTACGCCAACATCCGAGCACCTCTTAACAATTTACTTAAAAAGAATATTAAATATAAGTGGAGTGATCAGTGTCAACATGCTTTTCAAAGGTTAAAAAATATCTTAATTTCTAAACCAGTGCTAACTCTGTTTAATCCTAATTACCCTTGTCATGTTTTTGTTGATGCATCACAAGAAGCGGTAGCTGCCATTTTAAAGCAAGAACACCCCGATAATACACTTCATCCTGTAGCTTTTCATTCAAGGAAACTTAGACCCTATGAAAAAAATTACACTATAACTGAATTACAGTGTTTGTCCATTATTGATGCTGTCGATAAATTCTATTGTTATTTACACAGAAGCCACTTCACAATTCATAAGGAACACGAATCTTTGGTTTAGTTAAGTAGTATCAAACACCTACCGGAAGATTATTTAGATGGTCGTTAAAACTGTCAATGTATGATTTCGATATAAAGTATAAGAAAGGTTCTACCAATATTGAAGCTGATATGTTAACACGGGGGACACTAGATCAAGAAACACGAAGACTTTGGCGGCTTGAATGGGGGGATTCTAAATGGGGGAATATCTGGAAGACACGTGTTCATTGGAATGGGGGTGGTTCTAAATACCGTGTCTAATGTTACCGTGACTAATGTGATGACAGTAGTCGAGGATCTGCAGGCAGAGAACTCTGTACCAATCTGTATGCACCATAAGAGGTTAAATGTCAACAAGCTCGGAAGAGAGATTTACACATCGCTCACGAAGGAAGGAGAATCATTTCGAGCAAAGCAACGTGTCATGTTTAATTTCTTTTCTATAAATGCCCGCAATAAAGCTGGTGTGAAAAAAAAATTTTTGTTCATCAACTTCTTTTATTTTGTATTATGGTTTTAGAGTGTTTCTCAAGTACACTCATGGACAAAAAAATTAGCGCACCAAGAAATAATTGCGGGATCGTAACGAAACTTGCAATGAAGGTACATGTCGGGGAGATATGCAAATAATTAGAAATGCAGCGTGATTGCGCATTACGTATAGCCGGTAGAGGGCGTTGAACATCGTACTCTGTGGAGTATAAAACAGGTAACCAAAGCTTGTTTGAGTGTGCTGAATCATTTACAAAGGAAGAGCTGAGATAGACATGCCATTACGCCGTGTTCGAAGACAATATAAGCAGTTGTCGCAGTTTGAGAGGGGGAGAATCGTCGGGATGATGGAAGCTGGGTGGTCAGCTAGGCGAGTAGCTCGTCAATTAGGCCGCTCTGATTGTGTTGTGAGGAGGTGTTGGGACCAGTGGACCCAAGAGATGTCATGTACACGAAGACCAGGCTCAGGACGCCCTCGACAGACCAGTCGTCGAGAAGACCACCACATCGTAAGAAATGCACGCGTACAGCCAACTGCTTCATCGGCCGCCATCCAGGCACAGGTAGCACCTTCACTAGGGGCCTCTGTGTCTTCTCGAACCATACGAAGGCGCCTGGCTGAAGGACAGTTGGTATCGCGGCGCCCATTACGTGTGCTGCCCTTGACGCCCACCCATCGACGCCTCCGTTTGGAGTTTTGCCTCGCACGAGGAAACTGGACTGAAGAGGAATGGAACCAGGTCGTCTTTAGCGAAGAATCCAGATTCAATCTCGGCAGTGAGGACAATCGTGTTCGTGTGTGGAGAGCCCGTGGTGAACGCTTCAATCCTGCCTTTGCTGTACAGCGACACATCGCTCCCACAGCTGGTGTGATGGTATGGGGTGCCATTGCCTACAATACACGGTCACCCCTAGTATTGTTCCGTGGCACCATGACAGCCCAGCGGTATGTTCATGAAATCCTGCAACCACATGTGTTGCCACTCATACAACGGCTCCCAGGAGCCATTTTTCAACAAGACAATGCTTGGCCTCATACGGCAAGGATGTCACAAGACTGTCTCCGCACTGTTACTACCCTTCCTTGGCCTGCCCAATCCCCAGATTTGTCTCCAATCGAGCATATCTGGGATCATTTGGGACGACGAGTTGGGCATCCCACGAGTTTGAACGAACTAGAGGCAAGGTTACAGCAAATATGGAACGAAATGTCTCAAGACATCATACAGAACTTGTATGACTCAATGCCCGATCGTATCACATCATGCATTCGCTCTAGAGGGGGTCCAACGGAGTATTAACTCCTCCGTTCTTTTGCCTTTTTCTCTGAAATAAATTATCCTTTTTCTTTGATTTTCTTATCATTTACTTATATCAAAGTAGTCATTACGTATGTAAAATTTCGTTTCATTTTGACGACTCCTTCTTGGTGCGCTAATTTTTTTGCCCATGAGTGTATTATAAGATATATTGTTTATTAAATAAAGAGTGTTATTATACTATTATATCTGTAAATCATCTGTTCTATATTATAAGAGTACTAACGTATCAAAATTACATATAAAAATGTTTTTGAGTACAACAATGCTAACTTGGAATCTTATACAAGTTACCACAATTTTGTACTTATTATGTTTTATGTTGGAGATATATGGTCTTAAATCCTCAGGTTTGCTATGTTTGAAAAAAGGTAAAGGTATAATAAGTTTATATTGTATAAGAGATTTTCTTTGTCAGTAGATAATAGAGGAAGCAGTTGTGCACTTATCTGGAAACGGAGAGTCCTTCTTAAAAGCTTCTAAGCGTCCCTTAACCACGGTTGGTTTTTTTGACATCCGTTTGTTAATGAGGGAAAGCCCATGTCTAAAGAAATTCTAATTTCTTATGATGATGATGATGATGATGAAAAATGGTAATAAGGATATTAAACGAATACGTGTTGAATTTACTAGGAAGAGACGAAGTTATATGAGTAGAGGATTTAAATCATATTGTATACATTTTGGTAATCTTATTGAAATTAAAAATTTATTTGATGTTCTAACTAAAAAGCAAAATATCGACTCTTATGATATACTAGCATATGGACTTCTATATGTTGTGAATTGTACCTATTTTAATACAGAGAAGAATTTGTCACCTATCCTTTCTTTGTTGATTATGGAATATCCTCACTATGACGAATGATGGAAAAACTCAAGTCCATCATTTTGATGTATAGAGACTGTTCTTCTGTCAACATATATAATTTATAAGTTTTATATTGCTGTATATTTGTATCAGGTGGTAAACGTAAAATTTTGTAAAATTTTATGTCAATGGAAAAGTCTTCCTTTCAGCAAGAACTTTTCTTATTTCGATGGGGGGGGGGTTAAATGTAACAAGAAAACGCGTCTTCCTAAATTACTTTACTTTAAAGCATATTCTCTTGTTAATAAAGCACAACCCCCTTTTCCAAAATTGCAACCTAAAAGTAAAATAACATAATTTATCGTAGCCCTGAAGATCAGGCATGTGAAGTATCTGAACTCAATAACATCCCCAGATATGAGTGTTAGAAGTTTATGAGATTCCGAATGTCAGTATAGTGTCAAAATTCTTGAAGAGCCCTCGAACCACTCTGGATTTATGCCTTTTATAATGTCGAAACCACACTTTACCAGAACTTTATGGCCACTTATCCTGCACCCAGGTCAATAGGTCGCAGCTCTAACAAGCGCGGGATCTATCAGTCCCCAGGAAACTGAAGTGGGATGTGGCATTTCTACTGTCCGATCCAGGGGTTGTAAATGAAGCAGCACAGTCTACACAAAACCACATTTATTTTCTATGTTACGGACATCACAAAAAGCGGACAATAGATCTTAATCTTATATTCTGGGATTCGAAAAGTGGAGCTCAATAGCTCATCCCAGTCTCCCTTATCGCTTACTCGATTCTCTCTGCTCTACCAAAACAAAAGTACTTACATAGGGAGAGGGTGCGTTGCAGCGCAATCTGGAGTACATAAATTTGAAGTTGCAACACCCTCCCCCCCATGAACTGCAAGGTTCATCAATACAAAATGCAACTAAAACAGATAAACAAATCAATTACATATACATTAATAATAATTCAAAATTATAGATATTCAATTATATTCCAAGAGTTTCAATTATATTTAAAGTTCAATGTTCAAAAAAGTTTGTAAAGTTCAAATCAGTTCGTTTCTCTATCACTTGTCAGTCTGAGAGTTCTAGAGGGAACAAAAGTTGTGTAGGTCTCTTCACAACACCAGAATCTAACTTCACGCAACATGATCTTACCTTACCGTCTCTTCCGGGGAATACTTCTATGATCCTCCCCATTTTCCACATATTTCTAGATGACTTGGGATCTCCAAGTAGCACCACGTCATCAACTTTGAAACCTCGAACTGCTGTCGTTGATGCAGTGCAATTAGCTGATTTCAGATTTAACAAATATTCTTTCCGCCACCTTTCCCAGTAGTGATCTAATAACCTTTGTCGATAGTTGTAACGTTTGGTTAAATCTTTCCTATTTAAGTTGTTGCGTTCTTCACTGAGTTTCACAGGTGGCAATGATGTTAAACGTTTTCCGACGAGGAAATGTGCTGGAGTCAATGGTGAAGGTTCATGAGGATCACTGTATACAAAGGTAATGGGTCTGGAATTAATTATAGATTCAACTTCCGTTAATACGGTCTCTAACTCTTCTGTTGATAATGATGATTTTCCTAGGGTTTTCGTAAGACTGTTTTCACTGACCTTACTAGCCTTTACCAGAATCCACCCCACCAAGGGCTTCTCTCGACTATAAATTTCCAATGTATGCCTGCCTTGCCAAAAAAATCACTAACTTCTGGGGAGCTAATATTCGTCCATATTTCCTTTAAATCGGCATTCGATCTTTTGAAAGTCTTTGCGTTGTCTGAGTAAATCGTCGAACATAATCCACGTCGTGCAATGAACCTACGTAAGGCAAGCAAAAATGTTTCAGTGCTTAAATTCGAGACTAATTCCAGATGGATCGCGCGGGTCACTGCACATGTACATAGTAAAATATAGTGTTTCCCGTCATTTTCTCTGGTAAACAAGGGATCTGCAAAGTCAATTCCCGTTACATCAAATCGAGGGGTCTTCTGGACACGATCAGCTGGTAGTGGTGCTGTTACTTGTATGTCAGGCCGTATTTTATAACGTTTACATATCAAGCACTTATTTAACGTAGATTTAACAGACTGTCTCCCTCTCAGTATCCAAAATTTGTTTCGTACTTCCACTAAAGTGTCAGATACTCCTGAATGTAATACCCTATTATGGGCATCCAAAATTAAGAGTTCGGCGTATTTCGTTCTTCCTGGAATTATACAAGGATGTCTTTCTTTAACCTCAAACTGTGAGAATTGTAATCTTCCTTTTACGCAAATTAATCCGTTGTCATCTAGTTGAGGGTCAAATCCAATTAGTTTCGAGTGTTTGCTAATTGGCTCATTATTTAGCAATTGATTAATCTCTTCTTCAAAATATTTACATTGAACTATTTTGACCCAATAGATTTCGACTTCGGATAATTCAGAAACTTTTAGTGGTCCTTTAATCTTTTCATTATTTTTCTTTGAATTCTGTATTAATCGCTTTATCCAAGCAGTCACTCTATACACTCTTGAGAGTTTGCTATACTTCTCTATGTCCAAAACAGGTTCTTGCACAGGCATGACGTTACAAGCAAATTGATGACAAGTTTCCCTTTTAACTTTCCTCTCTGATTGTAGTTCTTCTTGTTTAATTTCATTTGACACATATGGAGGCCATAGTTCATCAGGTAATGTCAACCACTGTGCACCCTTCCACCACTTCTCGTTATTCAATAGCTGACGAATTGATTCTCCTCTTGTGAGTATATCTGCTGGATTCATCTTCCCTCTGCAGAATTTCCAATTCTGTGG
This sequence comes from Dolomedes plantarius, assembly GCA_907164885.2. Taxonomy (NCBI): domain Eukaryota; kingdom Metazoa; phylum Arthropoda; class Arachnida; order Araneae; family Dolomedidae; genus Dolomedes; species Dolomedes plantarius. The sequence continues at coordinate 186,125,817 of OU015492.1, read as the reverse complement.
TTCAGTATGCGTCTTAATCTCAGTGACTCTATTCGCAACAAAGGGTTTCCATTCCCTCGCTGTTCCCTTTATCCAATGGAGAGTTATTGATGAATCAGTCCAAAGAAATGTGTTGTGATGTATCTTGAAGATATTTCCAAGGTATTCCGCAATTCTAGCTGCAATGACGGCTCCCATGAGTTCTAATCTTGGCAGTGTGAGTCGTTTCAAGGGCGTGACTCTTGTCTTTGACATCACAAAACTAGTACTAAAATTTCTTCCTTCTCTGTATCTCAAATATGCTACAGCGCCATACGCTCTTGGGCTGGCATCGCAGAATATGTGCAATTGCATATCTTCAACCTTCAATGAGGGGTCGTCGGGAAAATACTTCCTGCCAATAGAAAATTCTTTCATATCCTCAATTTCTGAATGCCAGTTTGCCCATTTTTCTTGTAAATCGCTCGGGAGTTCCTCATCCCATTTTATGCCCTTTTCCCACATTTCTTGAAGTAGGCATTTTATTCTGATGACGTATGGAGATAGAAATCCTGCTGGGCAAATATTCTGGCCACTGTTTGTAATACAAAGCGTTTGGTGTTTTTAACATTCTGCAGTGACTCAATAAGTGGTTTAATGTCTAACTGTAAGATATCTGATTGTGTGTTCCACCTTATTCCCAGCACCTTAGTGTGATTTTCCGACATTTCTTCTTCCATATTGTCGTTATCAGACCAGCCTTGGCTTAAATGTTTGGAATTAGTTTTCCATTTTCTAAATTTCATCCCAGCGTCATCAAATATTTTTACTGCATTGGTCGATAAGCGATAGGCTTCTTCGACATCGTTTGCCCCATAAAACAAATCGTCCACATATAAATAGTTATTTAACATGTCAACCGTTTCTTTGAATTCCGATTCATATTTTCTTATATGGTACTTAATAGTTGCAGCCAACAGAAATGGACTTGAGCTGACTCCAAATGGAACTCGATTAAATCTTAAAATCTTGACGTTTTCAGCGTTAGCCAAATTTTCCTCATTCCAAATAAAACGCAAATAATTCCTATCTTCGGGGGCGACTGAAATTTGTAAGAACGCTTTCTCGATATCAGAACTGAAGGCGATTTGGTATTCTCTAAATTTTAAAATTACAGTCAATATATTAGGATTCAAATTTGGACCAGGATCCAAGCAGTTATTAAGTGATTCCTGATTTTTCTCTTTCGAAGATGCGTCGTACACGATTCTGACTTTAGTAGTGGTTTTGTCTTTTTAATGACCGCAGTGTGGGGCATATAATACACGTTTTTTAAATTCAGTTCATTCTTAGGACATTCTTCAATAATACCATCTTTAATCTGCTCTGACATAATCGTTTTATAGTTTTCAAATAGCCATTTGTTACCCTTAAATCTGTTTGTTAAATTAATAAATCGTCGCTTCGCAAGTTCAAAATTATCATGTGGTTCGTTCCCATTTGAATTCCACAGTAATTTTACTTCGTATCTACCCTTTTCATATTTAATATTCTCTTCAAAGGTTCGTAACGCTTCACTGGAGGTATCTAAATTTTCATTCTCACTTATTCCTAACGCTTCCAATTCCCAGAATTGGCGAATCTCGTCGGGTTCTTGCGCTGCTATAAACAATGATGACACATCCCCAGATGCTGTTTGGGGTGCATGAACTCTTTCCTGCACCGACCACCCGAAAACAGTTTCCACGCCGACGAGGTGTTTGTTTATTTTTTCTATTCTCCCCGTAGCGACACTAAAGTAGAAATCGGCCCCTATTAGAACATCTATATGGCCTTGATCTGCGCCCCCCTCAAAGCAGGCAAGAGGGAAATTCTTTACATCCATCTGACGACGAATGTTTATGTCTGGTATAGCAATGGGTGCGCAGCAAATATTCTCTATTACGAGAGCTTCAATTTCTACACTTTTAGATGGGCACATATAATTTTGCATCTTTAATTGTACTACACTATGTGATTGTGTCAGCGGTTTCGTAGATCCAAAGGGAAATATGCTTAATGTTTCCTCTCTGATTACCGGAAGTTTTAATTCTCTTACTATGTTTTTATTAACAAAACTTCTCTGACTTCCGGAATCCATCAAAATGCGAGATAATCTTGAGTGAGATTTACCTTGAATCAATACGTCACATGTTAACAATAATATGTTGCTTCTTAAATTGGAATCCGCGCTTTGATTTTGAAACATAGTTACATTAGTTTCGAGTTCTGATTTTTCTGAGGCATCACAAATTGATTTGTTATGTTTCCTATTGCACAACGAACATGGTTCCGTTCTCGAACGACAGTCTTTGGCTAAATGATTTCTTTTTAGGCATACGAAACACCTTCCCATTCGTTTTAGAATATTTTTTCTTTCAGTTACCGTAAGCTCAGTACAATCATCACTTCTGTGATTTGTTTCCTTTCCACAAAATACACAGCCATCTCTCGATAGTACATTTAGTGCTGCAGTTGTAGGTGGTCTAAAAGGCTTTGGCTTATATCGGTCGTGTAAGTAATTTTTATGCTTATACTTATCGGCAATATTTTTATTTTCTGAGCAGTCTTTGAAATTTATTTCGGAATCTGTTCCTTTGGTTAGATTTTCCGTTCTTTCCCTACTTTCGATTTCTTTTTTAAGGAATTTCATTAATTCCGTTATCTTTTCAATTTCTGCTTTATCATAGCATCGGGTAAATTCTAAAGCTAGATCTTTAGGTATTACTTTAATGAGGATAGGGAATAGTAAACAACCAAAGGTATCGCTTTTAACTCCAAGACTTTCCAGTCCTGTTATCTGTACTTCACACTCGTCATAGAGTTTTCTCAAACTCTTCAAATCACTAGATCTTCTTACCGGAGTTAAATTTAATAGGCGGGTCATGTAACAATCTATTATGACCTCTTCCTTTCCAAAACGGGATTTTAAGATATCTAGTGCCTTCACATAATTCTCGGATGTTAGTGTCAGACCTTGTATTGCCGTCGCGGCATCCGAACCCAAAACAGTTTTTAAATAATTAAGTTTTCAACTTGATTTAGATTTGGGTTATCATGAATAGCAGATTCAAACTGCGCCCAAAAGGCTGGCCAAACGCAGATATCTCCGTTAAATTTTTCTATGTTTAGCCGTGGTAATTTGATATTTGATTTTGGATTAACTTCTGAATTACTGGCACTCGGGCTATTACTAGTATTTATACCACTACTGGTAGCATTTGAAATTAACAGTTCTTGGTTTAGGTTATATAAACATTTATTGCCGCGTACTTTAGAGCTTATAATTTTATTTGTATACTCCTCGCAACTTTCGATTTCTGTTTCCATGTCATCAAGTTCAGTAGCTTGTTCAATCTCATTATTTAGTGCGTTTAATGAGCTCTCTTTATCCGTTAACTGCGCGAGCAATTCTTCTATTTCTAGAGCATTAATTTCTGCTTTAGGTTTAAATAGTTCTGCTTCGATTTTGTTGATTATTTTAGTCGCTGATGGCGCAGAACAGTTCTTTTCTTTTTTAATTTTTCTATATCCATATCGAATTGTCAGCTTTATGGATTTATCAATTCAAATAAATCAGTTTATTCACTCACCTTCTGATCTGAAGGTATGATCCCGTGGGTTCTGCACCAAAAGGATGTGGTAATTCTACTGTCCGATCCAGGGGTTGTAAATGAAGCAGCACAGTCTACACAAAATCACATTTATTTTCTATGCTACGGACATCACAAAAAGCGGACAATAGATCTTAATCTTATATTCTGGGATTCGAAAAGTGGAGCTCAATAGCTCATCCCAGTCTCCCATATCGCTTACTCGATTCTCTCTGCTCTACCAAAACAAAAGTACTTACATAGGGAGAGGGTGCGTTGCAGCGCCATCTGGAGTACATAAATTTGAAGTTGCAACACACATGAACTCCACGAATCTAAAGTCGCCCAATTAAAAATTAAGTAGTTTAGGCCCTCTGGCGACAATATCGAAAAACACTCATTTACTATTTGCGTGAACGGAAGACTTTGCTCTCTGCGTGTCTAACTCTCGTTGCTGTCGAACCTGCTGTCCGCTCCTGTATGTAATCCGCGCCCCGTCCGGACAAGTCCAGTGGCCTCTGCAGCCTTCGTGATGCTTCATAATTGAATAAAGGTGATTTCCTGGATATCGTCTGAAATCTGTGTTCCTCTTCTATGGCTCCGCGTGTGTTAATCTCCTAAATATCACCTTAATCATCAGTGTTTTCCTGGATGAACACTTTTTCCATTATCTCTCTCTCTCTCTCTCACACACACACACACACATCTTTTGCGAATGCTTTTGTATATCTCAGATTGGCGATCAATATCTCGCTAGGCAATGAACGGACGGAAGCTATAATTTCCGTGGGTTATTTATGATTCTGGATTAGAATTCTCCCGTCGCGATTATTGAAAGTATTTCATTTTAATAATGTAGTTATCATTTTTTATGCAACGTATATCTAAAAGTATTATCGTACAACCAAAGTATTTGTTTCAAAAGTATATTTCCACAAAAACTAAATATAATTTATCATAAAACTAGTTTACCTCACACTTTATTTAAATAAGCTCTGTTTTGCTGTTGACTGCAGTCATCAGAATTTGAAGCACAGCAACAAATTTTTCCATTTCCCACTGAATATCTTATTGTAAAGAAAAAAAAGTGAGCTGAATTGTATCAATATTTCTTTATTATATTCTGGTAATTCTGTATTGTGTATAAAATTAACTTTTTAAGTTTAAGTCGCTAACTAATTTATTGATTGTTGAAATTATTTAGTTTGGTCTGTTTGAAACTTGACAAGCAATTTAAAAGATAGAGTTTTCGTATTTTTATTCGTTGTTAACCTTTCTTAAATATTAGTAAACTCAATAGTATGCCCCATATTTCATGACTGAAATATATAATTACGCCATTTCCTCATTCTGACATAGGCATCAAAGATCAAAATCTATGTAACTATGCTTCTTGCTCTTTCTGAAAGATTTAGCCATGAACTCAGAATTATGATCCAATTTTCAAAAGTTTGAATTGACTTCCATTTTATATCTAAAAACTCAAGAACTTCATCAAAATGCTTTAAATTTTCTAAACAGTTCGGGATTTTTAACATACTGCAATTACCTATGAAAATCTATGTTTATAATAAAAATAATTTTCAGCAAGTGTCATATATTTCTGACGACTGCATGAATAAAATATATTTAAAAATTAACCATTAAATTTATATTATTTAAAATTTATATTACACTGCTGGCCACTGTAAATGCAACACCCTGAAGGAAACATGCAAATAACACGAAATTTACAACATGCATTAGCGGAGGTGAGATATGCAAATGATTAGAATTTCAGCGCAGACGCACATCACGCGCGCCTGTGGCGCCACTTCAAAGCGCTATTTAAGGCTTGGAGATTTCGACGATTTCAAGTTCGGCAATTGTGTTTTTCTTGTGGTTTTTTCAAAAAAACGATCAATTATGCCACGTCGAAAACAGCGATCATCTTTTGATCAAGTATCCGAGTTCGACAGAGGAAGGATAGTGGACTACCGAGATTGTGGATTATCTTTCAGGGAAATCGGTAGTCGTGTGGGACGAAACCAAACAACTGTAATGCGGATATGTGATCGTTGGATGCAGGAGGGTACGACGGACCGGCGTGTTCGATCGCATCCACCTCAGCGCACCACTTCACGTGATGACAGGCAAATTGTGCGCATGGCAGTGACGGATCGCTCAGTCACATCACGAACCATAGCACAGCACATGCAGTCTGTAACGCATCATCCAGTGTCTGCGCGTACCATTCGACGTCGTTTACAGCAGAGTGGTCTGTCCGCAAGACGTCCATTGCTTTGCTTACCCTTGACGCAGAACCACAGACGTCTCCGCCGCCAATGGTGCGATGACAGAAGGATGTGGACGGCAGAATGGAATGAAATTGTCTTTACTGACGAGTCACGCTTCTGTCTGCAACACCACGATGGTCGCATTCGAGTCTGGAGACACCGTGAAGAGAGGATGCTGAACAGCTGCGTTATGCACCGCCACACTGGTCCTGCACCGGGTATTATGGTATGGGGCGGTATTGGATGTCACTCTCGCACACCTCTAGTACGCATTGCCGGTACTTTAAACAGCCAGCGCTACATCTCCGCGGTGTTGGAGCCAGTTGTCCTTCCTTACCTTCAGGGCTTGCCCACAGCCATATTTCAACAGGATAATGCGCGACCACACGTGGCACGCATTGTCCAACGGTTCTTCGTCAATCGCCAGATTGAATTGCTTTCCTGACCGCCTCGCTCTCCGGATGTTTCGCCGATAGAAAACATGTGGTCCATGGTTGCTCTACGATTGACCCAGATTCCATCCCCAGCTGCCACAGCAGATCAACTTTGGCAACGTGTGGAAGCTGCTTGGTCTGCTGTACCCCAAGAACTCATCCAAAGTCTCTTTAAATCAATGCCGAGGCGTGTGGCAGCGGTGATCTCCAACAATGGCGGCTACTCTGGCTACTGATTTTGGCAGGAACCACACTTCAAAGAAGTCTATAAATTTAATCATTTGATACTTGGTCAACATGTTATCTACAAAATAAATTTTGTTGTGATATCTCTTGTCTTTCTTGGTGTTGCAATTTGGGTGGCCAGCAGTGTATTTAAAACTTATACTATTTAAAACTTATATTATTTAGAATTTTAATCATTGGTATTAGCAGATTATTTGCTATCATTTTATTTCTCTCAAATTCCATCTCACTTATTTCAGACCTCCAATATAAATTTGTAAAAATTAAAATTTATTTTTCGGTGATCAGTAATAAATTTGATACTTAATACTGTGTATCAAATAAATTTGATACTTAATTCTGTGTATCAATACATATCATATAGTAAGACAGTCTAAAGTAATTCTGTTTTGTGTAAAATTCACTTTCTGTTTTGTGTTCATAATTTATAAACATATTGTAATTTGTAGACAAGAGTAACTGGGTGAGCCATGGGTGAAATTTTATCATTAACAATTTAATTACTTCTGTATAATGAGTGTTTTATTGACAAAATATCCCACATGAAATTATCCAGTATTAATCTGAAGAAATACTAAAATTTTACAATTAAAGAATTTTCATGATAGCAAAGACAAAATAAAATAAACAATACATTTATATCTTGATAGTTAGATTTCAAGAATCCTGTGGATATTTCTCATTGTTCTCATTGTTTATATATATTTTTAATTCATCAGCCAGCAAGACGTAACGCTTAAAAACAGATATAATTTAATCTATTCAAAAGTGCAACACCAGCTAGCTAGGTATGAGAGACTAGTTGCATAAGCAGTTAATAAAAACAAACAATTTCGTTTTATGCAATAAAGCATTTTAATTTTTTAATTATGACCTTTAGTATATAAACGTCACATTTCACACGTAATTAAACGATGATTATTTATTGATTTCGAAAACCTTCAGGAAAGTTCTTCGAAAGTTATCGAGTGGGAGAATTTAAAATGTTTCAAATCAAAAAAGTCGAATTTATAAATATCTCTAAATACTTACTGATCTCTAACAGAACATGTTGAGTTTTTAAAAATGCAAACCAAGATCTGAGAAAAATGAATCAGCAACAAAATTAAACACAACATGGTAAATTTTAATTTTTCATTGATGCATGAACACAAGCATGTATTAATCCAGACAAGTCGTAATAGAACGTCTATAATTGAGAAGGCTTAAGAGCATCTTAATCCTCTCGTTTGATTAAGTTGAAATTTTCACACAAAAAAAGTATCAATATCTTTCGTAGACACACAACTCGTCACTCTCACAAGAATACGAACTTTCCTATTTCCTAACAATCTCAAAATGATTTGGCATCTTTTTCGTACAGTTTTGATATACTAGGTTGCTATACAAGGGTTATCATAATATTCTATTTGAATACGGATATCGCCTTCTTGGCAGATTTTGGCATAGCAACATTCGAAACTGAATAATATTTATTGTTTTTCTCGTTAAAAACAGCATTTCCAGGCGTAATCTTTTTTCAAAAATCATAGATTATTTAAAGGTTTACATAGTAGGAAATCCACTAAGTATAAATAGATTTCGAATAAAAGTCTCCGCAAAATAGTGGCCATATTAATCTCCATAGGGTTTCTTAGTTTTGTTCTCCAAAGGTCTCCAAGATGGCCGCCTCACTCCGATGGCGTATTGGAGCAAGTGCCTGTCGAAGCCCGAGCGAAATTATTGTGTCACTAGAAAAGAATTGCTTGCCATCGTTAAAGCTGTTGAGAATTTTCACAGCTACCTTTACGGGCGAAAAGTCCCGCTTCTAACAGATCATGTGTCACTCACCTGGCTTTTGAATTTCAAGAACCCAGAGGGGCAAATCGTTAGATGGATACAAAAACTGCAGGTGTAAAACTTTAACATCCGACATCGCAAAGGATTCTTACACGGAAATGCAGATGCCTTATCAAGAAAACCCTGTTCGGAAGGTTTTCATTATTGCTTCACAGCCCTAGGCGTAGCGTGATTCTAACTTTTTTTTGTGTTTTTTTTTTTTTTTTTGGGGGGGGGGGGGAAGGGAGTGCGAATTGAATTCAGTTAGAGCTTTCCTTAGCGCATTGAATACCAGACGGTCCTTAAAATATGAAATATTATGATTTCTTTAAAAATTGAATAACAATAGAATTGATATTTGAGTTGTATTCATAAGTTATACAATGAGAAAAATAATTATAATATAAATAAAATGAGAAAAAAATATAGCATCGAATTTTTGTTATGGATCCTATCATTGTTAAAAACTATGTTAAGGCTAAAGACATAATCAGAATATTCAGTGTCACAGTTTGAAAAAGCGGGAAAAACCAACTTTCTTAAAAGGTTTCTACAATTTTCCGATTTTAACTGAACTTCTATTAACGTTTTAATTTATTTCAAGTTAAGTTTGGGGGGGAGGGGCGTGTCGTGCCCCTACGCTACGCCTGTGTTCACAGCTGAGTAGAAATACGAGCTGATAAGATCAATCGTGCGCCAGATCATGGATTCGGTTACATCACAGCTAGGTCTGTGGAGTGATGTACTGGTTTGTGACGCACAAATGAAAGATCCTGACATAAAACCGATTATCGAAATAATGGAGTCGTCCAGTATAAGGCCCACTTGGCAAAACATCTCTAATTTCAATCCTGGTACTAAACGTTATTGGGCTCTCTGGGATTCTCTTCAAATTCGAAACGGCGTACTATATAGAAAGTGGGAGTCTGAAGATGACAAAACATCAAGGTGGCAATTAGTACCCCCAAGATCAAGAATACCTGACGTATTGAAGGAGTTGCACAATAGTTCAACGGGCGGTCAATTTGGAGTAATGAGGGCCATCCAAAGAGTCCGTGAGCGGTTTTATTGGAACGAAGTGAAAACCGACGTCGAAAAATGGTGCAAATCTTGCAATGCTTCTGGTGCTCGTAAAGGACCGAATAAACGCAGCCGTGGAAAGCTGCAGCGATAGAATGTAGGAGCACCATTCGAAGGAATAGCATTCGACATCTTGGGTCTTCTTACACGAACAAAGGATGGTAAAAACATTTTGTCTGTCATTGATTATTTTACGAAGTGGTCTGAAGCTTACCCGATTCCCGATCAGGAAGTGACTACTGTTGCAGAAGTGTTGTTGCAGAATTGGATTTTAGATAAGGAACACCATTTCAACTTCATTCCGATCAAGTCAGAAATTTCACTTCTACTGTCTGCAAACAACATTGTAAACTGCTGAAAATAGACAAGACCCAAACAACCCCTCTACATCCACAGTCGGACGGAATGGTTTAGAGATTAACCGAAGGATCCTGATTAGCCTCTCTCACCTCGTTTCGAAGAATCAGCAAGACTGGGATCCGAAACTACCCTTGTTCCTGCTTGCTTGCAGAAGCGCCGCCCATGAATTCACCAGCTTCACACCCTTCCAGATGCTCTTCGGTCGTGAATTCCGTTTGCCCTGTAATCTCCTGTTCGGGCGTCCTCCGGATGCGCCTTCTTCGACTGTGGACTATGTTGAGGATTCCCAGGTCCTGTTGGCAGACGTTCATGAGTTTGTCCGAGGTCGGATCCACATTGCAACGGAAAAGATGAAGACCAGATACTACACGAGAGCTACAGGACATGAATTTCACGAAGGTGACAAGGTTTGGTTCTGGAACTCGCTTCGACGTAAATGATTTCCCCCGAAGTTACAATCATCTTGAGAAGGACCTTATGCAGTCCTAAAAAGACTGAACGACGTCGTGATTCGATTCCAGAAGTCAACAAACTCTAGGCCTAGAGTATTGAATTACGATCGCCTAGCCCCTTATTATGGTAGCACAACTTAAGATAGAGATTAACTGAAACCATAGTTTCATCCATTTCTGTAAATAGTTTTGTAATTAGTTGTTTTCTTAATTCTACTGAATTTTATTTATTTTTTATTTTGTAATGCTTAATTTACGTTACTTTGATTGATTTCTTTTGTTACTGTTTTGTATATAGGGTGATGAGGTAAGCTTGCTTTCTGTTCAAGTGTAATGCCTGAGACGGGCAATCTTTGAAGAGGGGGTAATGTTACGAATTTTGTAAATTTATGCATGTCTTTAGTTTAAATTACCATTAAAATTGTTATTCTTCTTGTAAAATAATGGCGAGAAATTGACGAGAAAATCCAAATTGGCGAGATTTGACTTGTTGGCGACATTTTTGACGACTAATCTTGAGAACTGGTGAGAAATCGAATCCAAATTGGCGAGATATTGACTTGTTGGAGACATTTTTGGAGATTAATATTTCGATGCCAAATTTAGCGACTTGGCGTCAAATTTGGTGACTTTTCTAAGCCTGGTATTTTCTGGAACATTGTAGAAATCCCTGGACTGTCGAGAAGTTATAAATACAGCCTCGATTCAGAGTTCAGGGTTCACCCTGCTGACCCAGCTAACAAGAAACGGCCCTGTGCCATTCTTGCTCGTAACTTTTAATTGTTTGTCCTGTTCTTTGTTAGCTCAGTCTCTTTTTTCCCCCATGTTTTACCTTTACTTGTACTATCGAAGCTTTTTTGTTTTCCCCACTTTCTATTTTCCTTCCTACTTTCGTTTTTTATTGATCAATGAAGTTTTATGCATTGCTATATCATCCTACAGTGGAGGGCTCGGCCCATGTACTGGAGTTACCACTACTCTGCTTGAAGCTCCTGAAGTTCAGGGTTCATATTTCAGTTTTAAGTGTGCGAGGAGCTTGTTAAAAGCGCCGCTGTTAGCTGCGAGATTTTCTTCAGAGAATTGCCGTGATAAGTGCGATTTCGTGCTGCGTATTTTGTGCTGATTTTTTCTGTACTTCTGTGATCTATAGTTTGTGTTAGAAACACAGAGTCAGTTTTTAACGATCTATAACCATAGTATTTCGACTTCATGTAATTAAATCTTTGTTTTTAGTCAGTCTTATTCAAATTCCATTCAATCGCCGAACCCGAACAGAGAATTTGCAACAGTGCTTTATGTAAGTGTTTTTTTTTGTTAAAAAAAAAATTAGATTCTTTAATAATCGGTAGGCAATTTTTATCATGAAATATAGTAGATTAGGTAACGTTCTCATCTATTGAATATAGATTCTAGAAAAATTCAATACATAAAATCAAATTTTCGTTTAGCTTCGTGCTAAGTGCGGTTGATTAACTTACTGTCCAAAGTAGATAAAATTAACGAAACCTTAAGAATATTCACAATAACTACTCAAAAATAACTTTTAAAAGAACAATCGCTTTAGAAATCCCCCTAAATAAAACATTAGTAACAATTTCCTAGTAATTTTACTTGGTCTAATCTGAAAGATGTTAACGATGTGTGTAACATAAAAAAATGTAACATAATAATGAATATTTACTGCAAATCAGTGTGACTTCTGCTGTTGCCTTTCAGAGACCAGTTCAGAAATGCGAGGCTTTACCTTGGCAAGTGCACACTCTCATGTCATTTTCGCAACAAAGTCTGGTCCTTTTCTTCGTTTTTATGTCCAGCATCCTCGAAAAGGATTGCTCGCAAAGATATGTTGTAACAAACGGTATGAAAATCTCCAGAGCTTTCTTAGCAATAACAGGGTACGTTACCATTTGTTGACACCAAAACGTTGAGAGCGTTGTCGTTCTGAAGAGTTGCTGTTGAACCTGACTCTGCTGAATTTCAATGATTTCATCGAGGTATTCATCGTTGACATCTGTTGTCTCAACACTAAAAGTGAACCGGCTGTCTCGCCCATGCTGTATATGACTCTCTTGTAGGGAAGTATCCGTCGAGAGACTTTGCAAGCTCATCTAAGTGCATGGAAATTGCTTGCTTCAGTTCCGCGGGTACAGAAATGTCTTGTAGATAATGTTCTTTTTCGGTTGCGTGTATACAGGATAAACAATCAACGACATCACTCTAGAGACGAATTCACCAATTTTATTCACATTTAAGCACGAAATTTTAGCAGCTAACTCGCACGGCAATACAAGCACGATAATACTACAGACTCCGACAACAACATGTCTCTTGCAGTTAACCTGTCGGTTGCAGTTATCTCTGGTAAGCACAGTTACCGCATGACATTACAGTTAATATTTACACATGCAAAACACCAAAATAATAATTATATGATAAATACCAAACATCTTCAAACACTAAATATTTCTTTTCTACTGCATAATAATAAATTAACCAACATCTCAATATTTTAGAATTTCTTCCCTAATTTCGTAAATTTCTTATTACTTTGTAATCGATATGGCCATTCGATTTACTGCCTTTACTGAGTGGATAGGTGCTACCATCTATCGTGCCTAATACCAACTAATTACCTTTTCCGTTGCAATCGCTTACTATAAGGGATCTCCTACAGTCTCATTCCAGATACATCTTCGATCTTACTTACACAGTCGTCTAGCAGGGGAAAGTTTGCGAAGTTATCGTTCTCTGTTCGTCGTTTCCATAACGGTAGCTTTTTTTGAAAAGCCTTCAGGTTTTCTTCCGCTTCGATGATGTTGACTCCACCGCCCTATATCTGTTTATTGAGATGATTGAGAGCTGCGAAGATATCAGCTATGCACGCTAAAATGAGAATGAACTCAGAATTTTTGAAGCAATCTGCATGACAATGTTGGTGCTCTTGCAAAAACAGGGCTAATTCCACACGCACGGCAAAAACACGATTCAGCACCTGTCCCCGGGATAACCACCGAACGTTAGAATGGTACAGAAGTGCCTCGAATTCAGATCCCATTTCTTTACACAGCTCCCTGAAGATGCAGTGCCTCAGAGCACTATTTCGCACATAGTTCACGCATTCCACTACAATTTCTAATACTTCTGCCAGTTTTGGAGGCAAGGATTTTGTTGCCAACGCATGCCTGTGCAGAATACAATGCGTAACAATGATGTGTGGTGCATCGGCTTTCACTAGCGCACCAAAACCAGACTTTCTTCCCAGCATAGCTGGAGCTCCGTCCTAACAAACTGCAGAAACCATATCCCACGAAAGATTGTTGTCTTTGAAGAAGTCATCCACAAGTTTCTTCACATCCGCTGCCTTAGTTGTTGTAAGAGGCTTACAAAATAAAAAATCTTCCTATATCACGTCGTCTTTCACATAGCACACGAATACTGCAAGCTGGCTTAGATTGGAAACGTCTGTGGTGTCGTCGAGTTAAAGGTTGAATTTTGCCGGGCTTGAAATCAGATCTGCAACTACTTGAGTCCAGATGTCTTTGCTCATGTCCTCTATTCTGTCGCTGATGGTGCCATTTGAAAGAGGAATTTGGGATAACTTAACGTCAGCCGCTGTTCCCATCATGATATTCGCCATCTTCAACACAGCTGGTTTGGCATTGCAAATCATGCAGTTAGGACGCTGACTCCCATCACGTTCCGTTATGCATGTGAATCCCTATTGTACATATTCGTCCGACCACTTTCTTTTTTTGCTCGACATAGTTAGTATTAAGGACTTAAACTATTAAGAAAGGAATCATACGACATACCATCACGACAGTTACAATTAGACTACTGGGCGCACCAAATTTCCCTCAGCACAGATAGGCCAAGCGATGTTGCGTGATCACCTGCAGCCAATGATGGACAAGCGGGGCATGTCACCACGAACGAATCATATGAGTCGGGTGTGTTTTGACCTCCGCCGAACCCGCGAGACTGACTCACCGAACCCAGGTTAAGAACCACTGCTCTAGACACATTCGATTTGTTGCCCACACTTGTTCGACAGTTCATGCCTTATGAGATGGAAAAGTCGGACGGTTGCTACTGCGTTTCTTACGATTTCGAGGAGTTTATAAGGTGATCACTATTTTTACGTTAAGCAACAAGGAATGTGCAACAAGAATAGACTACAATTTTGGTACAGTGCTCTGTATATAAATATGTATAATGTATGGGATATATGTATGGGATTATACTCGCATATTTACTACTTGCATATTTATCATATATATATATATATATGTGTGTGTGTGTGTGTGTGTGTGTGTACGTGTACGTGCAGGGGAAAATGGTCTAAATGAGAAGACTAAAAAATAAATATAAATATAAACATAATATTTTTTATATAATACCTCAATAATCGATTAGAGATGGTTTTTCTTATCTCAAAAAACTCGTAAGTCGAGGTATTACTGTATAAACAAATAAGTTTACTGATTCCCACCTTAATGACGTATTGAGAGGGGCATGTAGCAGTTATAAACCTGATTTGTCTAATATAGTCTAAAGTTTGTCTTAACATCAAAAGTCACATTAATTTTAAAAGAAACGCTTAGATACTGTACCAAATCGAATGCAAAACCTACTAGGCTTCACACTCGTCGAAAAAATTTAAAATGCCTCTAGAAACATACAGCACATAAAGAAAACGAAAGCATCTTCTTAAAACACAGCATTCTTTAATATTCCACTTCGGCTCCGTGCTCGCATTAACACGTATAGACTGCCGATAGAAGGCAGATGCAGGAGCAGCAAAAAAGTGTCACATAACGTCACTATGTCGAAAATTAATTACTATTTCAGTTTTAAATATTAATTATAATTATCCATATTAACTTTAATTATTATTATTATTAACTTTATTAATTAATATCATCTCTTTAATCAATTATTTTCTAGCTGTATTTCTATTAATACGTTGCTCGGTTAACTTAATGCTTAAAATAAAAATTATAATTTTCCAGGTAGATTTTGAATTCTTAAAGAAATTACATTGTTATTATCTACAATAACTAGGGGCTTCGCCCCTAGGCTCGCTCCTCTGTTATGGCTAATAGCGAGATACATAGGGGTGATTCTCAGGCAATGTAACAGCCATTTAATGTTGTCACTCTTATGCGAAGGGGATTCACTGTTGAATCATCACCGTTTCAGCTTTAAAATTCAATTAAAAATCGAAATTCTAAGATAGAGACTTGAAATGAGGTTCATATGAATAAGAAAGCTTTCATCTTCCAGATGATGTAAATATTTTCTTTGTAAGATAAAAACTCGAGGAGCATCGATATTACATACACATATGTGACGATATTTCTTAAAAAACTGTGTTTCATTTTTTGATGAAAATATTAGTCTGTTTTAAAATATTTTTAAACAAATGAGGTCTAGTTTGAAAGAGAAATGTCTGTAGTCTTAGATTGTAAAAAGATCAAAAATTCTTCGATCATTTTTTTGCGAGTTATCGTAATCTGAAGATGAAAAAGTCAATATTTTCCCACAAAGCATAAATTAAAGAAAAACTTAAAGTCCGACGAAGATGAGACATGTCTAACTTTGT
The DNA here is from genome assembly GCA_907164885.2 of Dolomedes plantarius. Classification (NCBI taxonomy): domain Eukaryota; kingdom Metazoa; phylum Arthropoda; class Arachnida; order Araneae; family Dolomedidae; genus Dolomedes; species Dolomedes plantarius. The sequence continues at coordinate 186,109,956 of OU015492.1, read as the reverse complement.
TCCCCACATTTTTCTGCATCTATTGGTATCGGTCTCGACCCCATACCCCCAGCGGTTTCGGAGGAGATAGCGTGACAAGCTTTTGACAGCGGCGGCGGTTACTTTTATTTAGAACAGAGAGAAGAGAGATTAAATATATCTACAATATCTACGATAATAAAATCGATACACATATTCGAAATCGTATGGCGATTCGGATTCACCGCTTAACTGTAAGTTAACTAATAAACACGTGCAGGATAGATTAAATGTATCAATACGCAGAGTTTTCCAAAAGATAATAACAATGTAATCTCGGTTTTTAGTATTTAGATTTTAATATAGTCTTTTGATACAGCTAGCATTTATAAATTATTTAATTATCCCTTCTTACAAGTTTGATTTGATTAATATGTGCAAAAGGAGATGCGATCTATTTATCAGAGCGCAAGCATACTAGTGCATACGAGCTCTAGGCTGTGAACAGGCTAGGAGTGACGCTTGCTTGCATTCTTTATATAAAAAAAGATAAAGAACGAGATTCGCCATGAGAGGTGTAGGTCGTAGGCAGGGAGAGTTCCCTCTATTTTGTCTGTCTTAGGACATATTATATTGTGACACTGGCTGGCATTAGTCTATATAATTCTGTGATCATGACAATCGTCAGGATATCTTCGATGAATAAATATTAATTTAAATTAAATTTGAGCCAGTTTTTCTCCGTGTCGTCTCATTATAAATTCACGAAAGCTTCACTCAGCTATTTATCCAGAAATGTTCCTGAGTTAGCCAGACCTTTAGGTCAATCATCTTCATCGCGGAGCCACCATTATGTGTACGTTGCATTCAGATGGCCGGTTTTCCGGTTCCTTGTCCTATTACTGTGATCGACTCGTGGACCAGATTCTGCGTAGTAGACCTAACTCAATCTTTTCCTCGTAGGCGGATCTTCGTGTCTTTAGCTGATGTGTATCATCTTCCACGTGCTACCAGGAGTGCAGAAAAGAAACTTTATCTACAAGTGTTTATAATTCCCAACAGTAGTTAAGTATTCATAAATTATTCTGACTATACTTTACGAAATTTAAAAATCACAACGCATTGTATCCACTACACTTTGTTTGATAAAAGTTAATTTGTTTAACACCAGTTATCACGTGCTAGAACTTTTTCATATCAATTTAACCACCAAGTTTACTATCAATGATGTACCCCTCATCATTTATCATTAGTGCCGTCATATATCAAAAAGGAACAAAAATAAAACACTTGATGTTGGCAGAGACAAGACACTTGAGAACTGCTGTCATCTCTGGCAACCAAACGAAAATACAAAATTCGAATAATTTGTTACAGCTAGACTGAACAGATACATTTAGGTTTTTATTTTTTACATTATTTTATTATGAGGTATAGTGTACTACGATGCGCCCCGTAACATAACAAACATATCCTCGTGGCCCGGGGAAAAAAAAGTTTGAGTATGGCTGATCTAGACGGTTTCTTTAACTCGAAGCATCTTTCACAGGAATCGGAATCGCATCAAAATTGGAAGTCTGAAGCATTGCTCACGAACGTCGAAAATCTGCTAACGTCTCTTATAGGAAGCTGAACGTCTGTAAATCCTTTATCTTTGAGAGTAGCAGAAACAGTTAGACTCGAAACTCTTGGATAAAAGCTCTTAGTATTATTTCAGAACGTTTACATGTTTTAACCTTTTGCTTATCTAGCTACTTTTTGGAAGAATTATTCACATATAATGCGCAAAATAAGCAAACGGTTAGCTTCGTATTTCACCTTTGTAGCAAAAGTCGTAAGACTGTCATATCAATGGTAGAGGTGGGAGTTGTAACTCTGATCTTAGCCGGATGTCTATATTGAATCACTGAGAGCAGAAACAGTAGTTTTGAAGGGTCAAAATTTCCTTCTTTTTATTTTACCTTCGTAATCTCTCTATGTCCTCCAGTACTTCGGCAAATATACTTGCCGGATGCTTAACTACTATAAATGCTTAACTACTGGTCGAGAGCAACATGTGTCCCGTAACCTGATTAGTTGACGAAACAGAGTCCAGGAGCAGAAGATATTATCAGGGAGGACGGCTCACAAATTGACCATGAGGAATCGCTGAGGCATATTACACCAACGAGACGACACACTTCTTTTGTCAAAAGAAAGCGCAAGAGGATGTGACTGCATATAATTAGGAAAAAAGGGGGGAGGTGAAAATTAAGCGGTCTAGAATGAATTTAAGGAAAACGGAATGACATAAGAAATTTTTTTTTAAATCATGGGAAAGAAGAGTTGGGAGTTATCCCAGTGTCAAGCACTTCTTAGAGTGCTTCTTAACACTGGCTGAATTTTTTATTCTTCCACTTGTGCATACCATACCAAAATCTGAATGGGTTCTTTCGTACTTTTTTTTAGTCTCCTTGAAATTGCCTTTTTAATTTTTCCAGTGGGAAAATTTAGATCTTGACTTTAGAACATAAAGTATTTCTATACAACCATATTTTTAGACGTAATTCCTGATGTCGTTAACGAAAACACAAGACTCTAAACAGAGAAATTAAATAATTTTTGTCAGAGTATATCAGAAGGATAAGCTCTGGTGACGAATTTTTCAAGTCCTTAGAAACTTAACACATAAAAGTCTAACTATTCATGCTTCTAGACATTCTCGTGCATAGTAACAGTATAGATTATTCATTGAGTAAAGAATTCATGCTGTTTTATTTACTGACTGACGATACCATAGATATTTCAGGTACTGAACAATTTTCTGTTTATGTTAGGTTTCTTCACCGAATAGAAGTGGCCCCAAAATTGAGTTATGCGTGAAGATTTTCGGGACTTATGACAATTACAGACCAGTCGTCAGAAAGCTACTAAAAAGTCACTTTGAAGACGAAGTGACGTGCTTCGTGTTGACTTCCATAACCGAGATGGGCAGCCAATGCTTTGGAGACAAGAACTATTGCTCCACATGCTAACGTCCATGGCAGAAAATCTCGATTACTTTTTTACTTCAAAGCCAATATTTTTCAACTCGTGAATACTAATGAAATGTATTCTGAACAATTTCAATTTAATTTAAAAAATACTTTTATCCTTGTACCAAGCAAAATATTTGATGAAAATTGGAAAGTTTCGGATTGGATATCGGCTGTTTTACCTCGCCACATAGGCAATTCAACCGAGCATTTTTGCCCACTATACGATTCTGGAGAAATAATGGGAAGGGACCACCTGCTCAGATGTGGGCTTTTCTACAGAGGTGTCGAGATATTGGGAAACAAGAACGCAATTAATTACCTTTGAAAAATCTATGTTCATAATATAAATAATTTTCGGTCAGTGTCAGATATTACGAGAGACTACATGCATAAATTATATTTTAAAATTAACTTTTAGAAAATTCCTATTATTTAAAACTTTAATCATTGTATCAAAGATAGATAGATTATTTGCTATTATATATATATATATATATATATATAAACTCGGACGCTGATGCCCTACGCTCGAGCCATACGCATCGGGCCAGATCGACCCCCCCCCTCTCACCCGTTGGCTGGAGGAGATCGAGGGGGAGAACGAGCTTCGCCATTGGTGTGGAAGGTTGTCGGGATCTCGCTCTTGCCTTACCACCCGCTTCTGGGCGAACGGGCTATGTAATGCTTTGTTTTAAAATATAATTGTTGTTTCGTTTAAAACCTAATGTCTAGGATTTTATTTCATTGTCTGTATCTATTTCTGCATTTGCCCCGTGGTAAATTGGTTACCACATAATCTTGGGGGCTCGGCCGGGATTGTTCCTGAAAGGACTGTTTACATATTTACATAACGGACTATTGTACCTGAAAGGACTGTTTTTACAACGGACTTTATCGTAATCTCCACGTGAACTTCAGCGTAACAATGTCATCGCCTGGAATTTCAGGTAGGAAGAACCTTATCTCATATTTTTGCATCTATAATATTTTCGCGTTGTATAAAAATACGCGGAAAGAAGATCTAATTGTGTTGGTTAAGGAGCTTGGATTGGAACTGTCACCGACTCCCACCATAGCAACACTCAAGGGCGTAATTGAAAGCTCAGATATTTTTGAAACAGATAAAGAGTCCGTACAGGACACTTTAAATAACATTGTGGAGGAAAGAAGGCTAAAATTCGAAGTTGAGGTTGCACAAAAAATTGAAGAGCAAAAAATTGAACTTGAACGGATTAAACTTGCTCATTTGGAACGGGAATTTCAATTGGCTAATGCTCGAGAAAACATAACGAGCGCCCGAAACGCTCAGTCAGGTTCACAGGCGAATATGGAACCGATAGTTACGAACACTTTAGAATCTTTAATAAAAAGCATTCGTGTTCTTAGTATGCCAGTCCCTACAAGACCAGAGAACTTTAATTTGTTTTTCCAAACTCTGGAGAGGGCATTTAAGACGAAAAATGTTAGTAATGATTTCAAGGCAGAGATATCAATTAATTTACTCGGCGAAAAAGCTAACAATATTTTGCGGTACATCAGCGAAAATGAAATAACTGATTACGAGAAAATTAAAGAACTGGTACTTCGAGAATATCAGCCGACAACACAGGAATGCTTAAATAACTTCCGAAAAGCGCAACGATATGCAGATGAAACACATATCCAATTTGTGTCGCGACTTGCTGCTAATTTCCAGTATTATTTGAAACTGCGGAAAGTAACGAATTTCAATGATCTCTGCGAATTAATAGTAGCGGACAAATTAATGGAAACTTTGGACAATGACACGGTATTTCATATCGGAATGAAACAAAGTGACTTTTGGTATCGTCCGGTCCAACTAGCGAATATATTTATTTTTATTTCGTGAATAAGAACAAATCATAAGGCGATACGACCCGCACTAAAGAAAGTAGTAGTAAATTTGCATATTGTAACCAGAAAGGCGACTCCACGCGTAGTACAGACAACAAAAACAGTCAACATTATAAGGATGAAAATTCTACGCGAAACTATAAATATGATATTAACGACCAGAGAAGTTATTCGACAAACTTGTATGTTTTTCCTGCGGAGGTAACCACTTCGCAAGGGTGTGTCCAACACGCAATCCCCAGACTTCATTAGACACCACGAAGAATGAAGCCTATTTTGGGTGCGTTACAACTAGTTCCGAAGATATCGTTGTAAACAGATTAAATTATATTAAAGTCCATGTGAACGGAAAACGCGTAAACGCAGTGAAAAACTCTGGTGCCCAAATCACGGTCATAAAAGGTACACACACCAAGAATATGAAATTACTGGACAAAACAATTAACCTTGTTGATTATTTTGGGGGCACAACTACAGCAAATCTCGCAAAATTTAATATATCTATAGAAAATGGCAATCCTATCGATGTCGTTTCTGCTGTATCAGACAAATTATGCGTAGACTTTATCCTTAGCCCAAATGTTTACGAATTGCTAGATTCCCCTCAGAAATGCGTCGAGGGGGAAAAAGAGTCGAACGCCGTTGGCTCCGGAGGTCAACGACCCCCGCCTTCTACCGAATTAGGAAGCGAGGGTGGAATAAGTACGGAGTTTCGTCGGGGTGAAAATTTTAGGGACAGCGGAGCTATGAATGAAGAATCAGAGGGATTTATTTTCACGATTCCCTGTGATAATGGAAATAAAGATATAATCGATTTAGACCACGTAAAGAATTCGGACATAAGAAAAGAAGTCTTACGTATTGTAAATAATTATAAACCAGAAAAAGTACTCAGCACAAATTTAAAGTTATCTATTGTCTTAACAGATGATATTCCAGTTTGTAATCGTTCTCGGAGATTGGAAGAAAAAAAAGAGGTTGATTCTCAGATTCAAACATGGTTAAAGGAGAGAATTATAGAAGATAGCAATTCTGATTACGCATCGGCCGTGGTTCTGGTGAAAAAAAAGGATAACACAAAAAGATTGTGTATTGATTATAGAAAGTTGAATGCTAAAACAGTTAAAGTCAGGTACCCACTTCCCATAATTGAAGAGCTGTTAGATCAGTTACAAACGGGGAAGGTTTTTACCAAAATCGACCTGAAGAACGCATATTTTTTCATTTGGACGTAGAAGAAAACAGTCGTAAGTTTACTTCATTTGTCACCCACCGAGGGCAATATCAATTCAAAAAAGCACCATTCGGATTAACGAATTGTCCAAGTATGTTCCAAAGGTATATCTGTCAGGTGTTCAGGGAATTAATTAATGAAGAAATTATGTTAGTTTACATGGATGACGTAATAGTGCCATCTGAGGACGAACAAGAGGGAGTGAAGAGACTGAAGGGAGTATTGGATGTTGCTTCTAAATATGGGTTAGAATTAAATCTGAAGAAATGCCAATTCTTAAAAAGGGAAATAGAGTTTTTAGGCCACATTATCAAAAACGGTACTGTGCGACCGTCGCTCGACAAGACGAAAGCAGTTCGAAACTTCCCGAAACCCAAGACTGTCAAACAAGTACAGAGTTTCTTCGGACTTACTGGATATTTCCGAAAATTTATCCCAAATTACGCCAGCATTGCGAAACCGCTTAGCGACCTGTTACGCAAAAGTGTAACATTTATATTTGGGCCAGAACAGCAAGCTGCTTTTGAAATTTTGAAGAAACTCTTATCAAACAACCAGTACTTCACATTTTCAAACAGGAGGCAGAAACCGAATTACATACAGATGCCAGCAAGTTTCGATATGCCGTAATATTGATGCAAAAAGCTAATGATAATAAATTTCACCCTGTATACTACGCGAGTAAGAAGACCACTCCGCAAGAAGAGAAATATAGCAGTTACCAGTTAGAGGTTCTTGCTATAATCGAAGGCCTGAAAAAATTCAGAAGTTATTTACTAGGAATAAAATTTAAAATCGTGACGGATTGTTCTGCTTTTACTCAAACCATGACGAAGAAAGAGTTGACACCAAAAATAGCTCGATGGGCATTGTTTTTAGAGGACTTTAATTACGAAATTGTGCATCGAACAGGGACTCAAATGCGACACGTTGACGCACTGAGTCGTTACCCTATATTGATGGTCAGAGTTGATGACATAACATCCAAGATAGTACACGCTCAAACTACAGATGAATATATCAACACGATAAAAAAATTTATATCTGCGGGCAAAGTTGACCAGTACATTGTTAAAAACCAAGTACTGTACAAGATAGAGAATGATCGTGATGTGCTAGTTGTGCCGACAGCTATGCAGACGGAAATAATCAAGAGAATACACGATACAAGCCATTTTGGGGTGACTAAAACCGAGACTTTAGTCAAACAAGACTATTATTTCCCAAACATACGACAGAGCGTTGAAAAGGTTGTAACCAATTGTGTTGAATGCATCTTGATAAATAGGAAAAGAGGAAAGGATGAAGGATTTCTGCATCCTATCCCGAAGGAAGACGCGCCGCTAAGCACTTATCATATCGATTTTATTGGGCCTTTACCATCAACGAACAAAAACTACAAACACATCTTCACCGTGGTAGACGCTTTTTCGAAGTTCGTATGATTTTATCCCGTAAAATCGACAATCACTCAAGATGTTTTGCAAAAGCTGAAACAACAGCAGACTGTCTTTGGAAACCCCCTAAGAATAATTACGGATAGAGGAGCCGCATTTTCTTCAAAGGAATTCGAAGAATTCTGCACTAGAGAAAATATTCAACAAGTAAGCATCACCACCGGGGTACCTCGCGGGAACTGACAAATTGAGCGCATGCACGTCACACTAATACCAATCTTAGCAAAACTTTCAATCAACGACCCAGAGAAATGGTATAAGCATGTTGATGCTGTACAACGTGTCATGAACGCGACAATTTCAAGAAGCACTAATAGAACACCATTTGAATTTCTCACTGGAGTAAAAATGAGGGACAAAGAAAATGCAGAAATACTTAAGATCCTAGAAGAAGAACGAATCAATACAGTGATGGAAGAGCGTGAAAAACTGCGAGGAGAAGCTAAGAAAAACATCCTCAAAATACAGGACGAAAACCACAAAAGCTTCAATAAAACCAGGAAAGAGGCACGCATCTATAATATAGGGGAGCTCGCAGCGGTTCAGTGTACACAGTACGGAAGTGGACTCAAGCTACGACACAAGTTTTATGGCCCATACCAAATTACAACTGCCAAGCCAAATGACCGGTTTGAGGTGCAGAAAGTGGGTCAGCATGAAGGACCTAATGCCACGACTATAGCAGTTTATTTTATGAAGCCGTGGAAAGACTAGCTCCCTCAGTTGATGAGGATCCTTCGAAAAATGTTGTACATAGTTTTCTAATCTTTGTTATTTTTAGTTTTTCCAGGTTATTCCAATATGGTAGCAGACACTGGGGTCAGTGTCCTGTCAGGAAGGGCCGAGCTGTAAACTCGGACCCTGATGTTCTACGCTCGAGCCATACGCATCGGGCCAGATCGACCCCCCCCCCCTTCACCCGCTTGCTGCAGGAGATCGAGGGAGAGAAAGGTCGATGAACGGGGGAGAACGAGCTTCGCCATTGGTGTGGCAGGTTGTCGGGATCTCGCTCTTGCCTTACCACTCGCTTCTGGGCGAGCGGGCTATGTAATGCTTTGTTTTAAAATATAATTGTTGTTTCGTTTAAAACCTAGTGTCTAGGATTTTATTTCATTGTCTGTATCTATTTTTGCATTTGTCCCGTGGTAAATTGGTTACCATAAATATATATATATATATATATATATATATATATATATATATATATATATATATATATATATATATATATATATATATATATATATATATACAGGTGGTTATCAAAATAATGGAAACACTAAAAAACATCCTGAAAACCTTTATTAATACGGAGAAGAATCACCTTTTTCATGTAATACCACCTCATTCACCTTGGAATTGGATTATACAAATCATGAATAGTGGTTAAGAATATATTATACCATCTTTCAGGGGAAAATCATGAAAGTTCCTGTAGAGATGCTGTGGTGGATATCGATACCTAGCTCTATGCGTTTATACAGAATACAGTGGTTGGATGACGTATAGTCGGGGAGGGGGGGGGGATTGTACAGGGCAAGATATGATATTTGACTTTTTTTTCATGCTCTTCAAACCAATACTTGATAGATTTAGCTGTACGTATAGGGGATCCTCATCCTGGAGAACGCAATTCTCATTGCGCAATGTGTACATTATTCTTATGTTTTCTTTAATTTATTTTATAAGTTCAAGATTTTTTTTATTACTATTATGATTATTCGTTGTACACAAATGATTATTGCTTTTAAGTATTCACTTATGTTTCGAATCTTGTGTACTATACTCTTCCTGCATATTCTCTCATGTTAGTGCTCATTTATATTTAAACTTCTTTTCCCTCGCAACTAGGAAAATGTTTTTCTATTTTTATCTATATCTCTATAACTTGGTATTTTGTGTGTTATATTTATTTTTTATGTTTATTATTAATATTTGGGTCCCCATCCATTCAGTCACTCGATCGAAAAATAGGAACTTAGAATTTTTTTTCTTTTTTTTATTTATTTTTTTTCTTTTTCTGGGATTTTGTGTGCATTGCTAGACCTTTCAGTCTACCAATCTAAAATGATATTCGTTTGGAATTTTGAGGCTGTTTACTCCTAAAACTTGCTTTCAAATAGAATGCAGGTGGGGTACACCTTGCCTTCAGATAAAATGCAGGTGGGGTTCGTATAGGCAAAATAGAAGGTTTGTGTAAGAAGGTATAAAAGCACACCTAAGAGTTTGTATGAATGTTAAGAATTTTAGCAAGTAATATTTTAGGAAGGTGAATTCATGTATAGCCTAAAATCGTACAAGGGCAGTTTAATAAGAATAAGTATAGAAACGAAAGAGAGAATAACAATTTTACAATGAAGAAAAGGGTAATAAAATATATAGCTATGGAAAGACGGAGTCAGAAAAATATGTATTAAAGAATCAGGAATTGTGCGGTTAAAGTGAAAGAGTGTTTGGGAAGAAAGGATCATTGTGGAGTCAAAAGTTAGTAAGCGTTAGGAAGGGCGGAAGTTTCAAAGGAGTATTGTAGCAAAATCTTTTAGGGTAGAAAAAGGGGAACATGCTTTGTCGCCTTTGCCGCCATTTGCGTGGGGCCCGCTACTTTAATCGAATAAAGAAAATCCAATGAGAATGATACATTTAATAATGGAAATAATTCTAGACCATTTGGCGATCAAGGTTTGAAAAAGGGCGGTCTGATATTAGACTCAGAAGGAGGGGAAAATGATTTTATTGGAAAATAGAAATGTGGTATAGAAAAGAGAAGGTTATAAAAAGTTATGCGACAGAGAGAAGAGATATTCTGAGACTCTTACGATTTCTCTTAGTACAGGTCTTTCCTTAGAGTGTGGTAGTTGTAAGATGGAAAACCACTGCACATCAGCCCAGCTGAAATGGGATAAGTCCGCTTATAGCATACATTGAGTGACAAATTTTTTATTTAATTTTCCTTTTAAGAGGATAGGGACTCAAAGTGTTTTATTATTCATTGTTGGTAAAATTGTTTAATGTATATCTATAAAGTATATCAAATATGTTTGTGTAAATTTTAGTGAAAGCTTATATGTAAATAAATTTCAAATTATTTAACCTTAATTCTCTCTCGTCATTTAAATTATCAGTTGTGTCTTTTTCCTACTGAGTAGTAACTTTGCGTGCTGGGTAAACCTGGGTAAATCTATTGCGGATAAGAAGACTTAATAGTAATCATGATAAATTCGTTTAAAATAAATTTCCTAAAGTCAATAAACGGCGAAGAGTGCCGAGAACAACCCAGCATACGAAGCACATTCATAAACACCACTGATATTGACAGGTGTTTCCATTATTTTGATAACCACCTGTGTATATATATATATATATATATATATAAATATATAATTAACAAAGATATGTTAGTGACCAAACAATAGATTAAAGGTTGATAAGCCAATACTTAGATTTAAATTAACAGAGAAAATATTAGTAAAGGACATTAAAACAAATTACTTTCAAGCAAGACGCTGAATGCTGCACTTTTACTGAAAGAAAATAAATAAGACAAAATTGAAAGTGAAATACCAGTATGAGCTCTAAAGCCAATAGATGACGACACCAAAACGGAAGCTCTGGAGTCAATAAACGCACGAAGTGCTTTTAAAACAGCTTTCGGAGGAGATCAGGCGATTCTGACTCACCCGTCATGGGACGCTGACTGATTTCATCACGCGCTCAACTCTCGCGCAATTGTCACGCGCATTTGTGTAAACATACTACGAGACTTTTAATAGTAGACGCAGAACAATGGGTTAGCTAGAAGAGAAAAGACGTGTTTCGTGGGTGAGAGATTTGTTATGTATTTTTTGTTATTATTATTATTATTATTATGCTCTCATCTTTACCTTGTTCGTTGGCTCCCCCCATAAAGACAATCGAAGTTTGGAATAAGTTTAACAGGTTAAAGGCCTGATCGTATAGATTTTAGTTTCTTTTGTTTCTCTAACTCCCTAAAGACAAACACACAGAAATAAACTTAAATGCAGTTTTAGAGGCAAGTACAAATTTATTTAATAGCCATTAGGCCAACTAACTTGATTTACAGAAATTATGTATATGATTACATATAGCAACACCTCTTCCCTCTCTCTAGGGATTTTACAAAACGCTCTAAGGGAGGTATCATTGAGAGCAACTTGGCTAACACACTAGCCTTTCCTAAAATTCACAAATACAATTTACCCCTTTTGAAAAGGTTACTTCATGATATAATATATATATATATACATAAAAACAAGTTAAATCATATCAGTACTCTACATATTAATAACACACAAAAACCAAATAGAAAGGTGGCTGATGGATTTCGTCCCTAACCTTAGAGGAAGCTAAAGTATTTAGCTTAAGCCGCTTTATCATTCTATGAGCTCAAAAAAAATATTTTAAAAAAATCAAATGATAAAATTAAAGAAATAAAATAAAAATTACGAACCCCCGGTTTTAGCTGAAAGAGACTTAAGAGAAAAGGAAATTAAGGATGAGAAATAAAAAAAAAGAAAGTTTGGCTGGCCAGCATACTAAGTTATAAGGTCCAACAGGGCACCTCCTTCAGGTCCTTTGCTCTTTTGGGATGGTCATCTTCGATTACGAGATGCGGAACAGCTAGTAGGATAGGGAGAGATGTTTCCTTCACGGGAATCGGTGGAGCGAGAGAAAAATTCTGTCCTCCTCTCTCAGGAAAACTTTGACGCATGCGCTCGAACAGAAGAGAGACAACATATAGTACTACCTGACGCCTTGTACTGGGGTTCCGCGAAAGCACTCTGGAAACCCCAATTTGAATTTTTTTTCACAGATGTTTGAGGAATAATTTTCTTCCTTTTTAATTTTCCCCCCGAGACGTTATTTTTCCACCATACTCCTCTTCTAGCGCCGCGTACTGATACCGTGCGAAGCGACGACTGACCGGACCCTGTATCACTGCGCGGAGACCCCTATTTTGCCGGGCGCAAGATTGGAAAACTCATCAACATTCCTTTCGCCTGCTCATCTCATGCCGCACAGCCAGGGAATCGGTGCACCGGATGGTATAACGAAATGGCGAGGACCTAGCTATAGTATTACATGCAGAAGTCAGTAGTAGATAGCATAGAAGTTTAAACAAGAAGGCCAGACAAGAAATTACTATTGTTTTTATTTATTTAACTAGCTAGCCTGTATTAACCACCGTAAATCCACCAGCCAAACTCAGCCACCTTATTAATTTTTAAATGCACATACCTCTAAATTATACACACACACAATAATCACCTTGGGATAATTAATTATAACCACATAATTAATTATAACAGTTGAGGTTTGAGGACAATATAAAAATGAACTTGTTGGAGCTGAAGTTATCTTAATCTGGAATAATAAACTATATTGATTAAAAGTTAATGTGTAAACACTCGCGCCATTATTGAAGAAGACAATTGCAATATAAAGATTATAAGACTACGACGAGCTGAAGGCGTGTCATACATACATACACACACACACACACACACACACACACAAACACACACACACACACACACATATATATATATATATATATATATATATATATATATATATATATATATATATATATATATATTAATATTAATATACACTCAAGAGCCAAAACATTATGACCACCCCTACATTTTGCAATGAATTCGCCTGGATGACGTGGAAGGAACGTGATCAGGTGGAAGTGGTATTTAACTGCTGCTGGAGAGTCTGAAGAATCATTCTTTCACTTACTTCTGTGTGTGATGGGAAAGGCTGCGGATCTAAGCGACTTTGATAGAGGGCAGATTGTAATGGCTCGATGGCTCGGAACAAGTATTTCCGAAACTGCACGACTCGTGGGTTGTTCGCGACCTACAGTTGTTAGTACTTATGCAAAGTGGATGAATGACGGTGAAACCAGCAGTAGACGACATGGTGTTGGACGTCCACACGCTATCAAAGAAAAAGGTCGTCGGAGACTGTCTCGCATGGTGAAACAAAAACGGAGCCAGACAGTGGCTCAGCTGACAGCCCAATACAATGCAGGGCCAAGTAGAATAGTATCGCAGCACACTGTTCAGCGGACACTGTTGGATATGGGGCTACTCAGCAAACGTCCCACTCGTGTGCCTTTGCTGACCAAGCGTCATCGCCAACTGCGCCTGCGCTGGGCCCGGGAACATCGCGACTGGTCCATGGATCAGTGGGAGAGAGTTGCCTGGTCAGATGAATCACGGTTTGTCATTCATCACGCCGATGGCCGTGTCAGGATACGTCGTCTTCCAGGCGAACTGTTGCTCCCTCAATGTACAGTAGGTCATACACAGGCCGGTGGTGGCGGTATTATGCTTTGGGGGATGTTCTCTTGGGCGTCTCTGGGACCCGTGGTTGTGGTAGAGCAGACCATGAATGCTACAGGTTATCTGACCATCATTGCGGACCAGTTGCACCCTTACATGGCCTCTGTTTTTCCAGCTGGAAATAGAATGTTCCAACAGGACAACGCCCCGTGTCACACGGCTAAAATTGTGTTGGAGTGGTTCCAGGAACATGATGCTGAATTCCAGTTAATGTCCTGGCCGCCTAACTCACCGGATCTCAATCCGATAGAACACATTTGGGATGTCATGGGACGCCAGCTCAGAGACCACCAATTCGCAATATCTCGGATTTGCGTGACCGTTGCTTAAACATCTGATACAATCTGTCTCCGGCCATCTACCAAGGACTTGTGGCATCCATGCCAAGGCGGGTTGAAGCTGTGCTGCGCGCCAAAGGTGGGCCAACTCGTTATTGACAAGTGGTCATAATGTTTTGGCTCTTGAGTGTATATATTAAAGGATAAATGACGTGAAAAAAGTTTATATTTTCTCTTTTCAGCTATCTTTAAAAATAATGTAGACTTAAATTAGTCAATTCCTAATTTGTGTATTTTTTCGAAATTTTTTTGCTTGAACTGTGAGATCTTGAATATGCTAAAGCCGGATGCAAAAAAAGGCGTTCATGATGAAAATAAAAAAAATACTAGATTATGAAAGATTGAGAACCGAAGAAAATGAAAATAATTTAGAAAAATTTGAATGAAAAAAATACTGTTTTACTAGAAAAGGAGGTATAATGGACGAAATGTCATAAACAGTAATTTTGGGTTTTACTGGAATATGTCAAGAATGAATTGAATGCTGAAATTTTGTGCTCAGTTTCGAATTTAAGTAGAGATGCGGGAAATGAGTTCTAGAAACCCAGCCCCCTGCAGAAAAAACGAGGAGGTTTTCTTAATAGATGCAATTGATTTATATAGGGCTACTTTGGTGGATTTTTTTTACCGAAGCAGAACCCTAAATGCGTATGCAAAAGAATTGATGTATTATACGCTACTAGAATTATTTCGTTCATGTTATTTCCGTCTGAAATATCAAAATAGGGAGAATCGAGATGTAACAAGGGGCAAGAACAGATTTTTTTGTAGTTCTAAATTTATTGATGCCAAGAACACGAACTATCAGGGAACGAAACGGACCTGGTAGATCCAGGGTGATTCAGGATGACTCCTACAGAAACGAGGTAGAAAATTTGATTAACATGTTCTACTATTGAATAAATGTTAAATTAAACTTCTATGTTCTAGAATCCTTTCTCTTGTTTCCTACCCTCTATTATCAGTTCAGATACTTCTACTTTTCTGTCATTATATTGTTAGGTAGATATGGCAACAGTCATTGAAAAACTGTAAACAAAAGCAAAGTTCAACTCCGAGAACGTGTAGACAGACGCCGACAACGGAGTTTGCCACTCTAGACGCAGAGATTTTGATTAGTTCATTGATAGCGCACGTGGATCTGAGACGATGGGAGACGTAGCATTAAGGTAATTTTTTGAATTAAGGCTTATTAATGATTATTTGTTCCGAGAAATTTAATTTCGGTAGTTTAAAAATTGTGTTGATTAATTCATTGAAGCAGTAATTAAGATTATCCCCTCTGGCCCCTTATATAAGATATCAATCATGTAAAGATCTTTAATTTTCATAAGATCGCAGTACATTTTTATCGTTTATTTTTCTAATCCGTTTCTTACTTTAAAAAATTTAATTTGAAACATATTTAAAATTTATTCTAAACTAAAATAATAGTATTTTCATTTTGAGGATAATGTTTTTTTTTATTAGAGAAGTAGCTAATTGTAATTGCAAATAGTTATTTTTTGTTCCTTCTCTACTGCACAATAATTATTTTTTTCTTTCATAGATCTTAGTTTGCTATATATCATTAGCTTGACATTCGTTTAGATATGACTGGAAATAATTAGCGTTTCAGAATATTAGTACTGCTTTTAAATTCTGTCTTGAGCAGTGAGATATAACAGAGTATTCTGATGACTGATGGTTGAATTGTCATTTGATGTGACCATGAACTTCTTATTCTTAAATGTCCCAGGAATCTCATTTCTGTATTGAAACAAGAGTAGACTAAAATATATTTCTTTAACTAAATAAACATTTAAAGTATTTATCTATGGAAAATTATTATTGTCTCATTAAAATCTTTTTTTTTATGACTTTTATTCGTCTTTTAAGCTACCTGTTTTCTTCATTACTGGTGTTTCTTTTTCTTCAATAGTCTAATAAAATAAAATTTTGAAAATTTTCGCAAAATTTTCATCAATATTTTACATTTCAAATCGATCATATTGCATCAATGATTGTGATAAAATATGAGAAAAAATATTACATATGTCTGCTTAATCTATAGGTAGCAAAATATAGCTAATCTACATTAGCTTCCTGAGGTACCAATAAACTTAATTTGTGCTAAGATGAAAACATCATTTTTTTATATAAAAGGATGTAGTTGTAATGAAGCAAAATTATTTTCTATACTCTTAAAGTATATTTTTTTGTATATAGCAGGGATTGTCAACTTTTTAATACCTACTGTCCTTTTTTTTTTTGTCTTTGTTGATGACAAAGTTTCTTTACTGCCTACCGGTGCATATCTGCAGCGACTCGATTTAGTGCAAGTGCAAAGTAAATTTTAGAGGGGAGGGTTTGCAAAAAATATGTAGGGGTAAATGAGAACACAGGCTTAAAACCCTTAAAACAGTGGCTTATTGAGGGGAGGGGGCAAGGGGTTTATCATGCCCCGGGCACCACTTGCAGAGAGGTGCCAAATGGTCCCCAAGACCATGAGGGAGGGGGGGGGGGAGGGGAACCTAAAAGGTATTCTGCCCAGGCCGTCAGTTATGCTCGCTACGTCACTACCTTAAAAATATAACTAAAAAAAAAAAGTCAAGGGTACTTTGTAGGAAAATTCTTGCTCTACTGTTATATTTAGTTTTTATTTACAGAAAAAAATTGTAAAATGGAAAATTTTTATACCTACCAAACCCTTGCATTTTAACTAAGGTACCCAAGTTCGAGTACTAGCCCCCCCCCAAAAAAAAATAAAAAATAAAAAACGAAGCACACATAGGATTATTTTGAAAATATCCATGTATTCATAAAGACATGAAGAATACAGATAAAATATATAAAAACCATATTTTTGCAGTATTAACTTCAGTACTGCAGGGGTTTTCACGTGGCCCATAAAAATGTTATATCGGGACGAGTGAAAACAGTGAAATTTACCAGAACAAGAAACAAAAATGAAAGAAAATCAACTAGTTTTATGTGGCCTGTTTTTGATGATTGCTTAAATGTACCAGATGATGACTTAAAGAAGTCAGGTGTTCCTGGAATAGCTAAGGCCTGGAAGGCACAGTGAACTAATTTTTTCCATGTCTTTTTGGTCGTACAATATTGAGTAGGGCCTAGGCAAAGGAAAAGAAAAACCTTCAATTAGTATAGAACATGTAAATAAACAAGAAATTTAAATAGTAAGCTAGCAAAAAAGATTTTGTTTTGTTAAGAACTTTTAATAGAAGTTTTTATTTGTTACAATATTCAGTTAACTGAAGAAAAAAAAATTCAAGTAGGATAGAAGATGTAAATAAATAGTAAACTGACTAATAAACCAGAGAAAATTAATTTTTTATTTTGAACTTTTAACATACATTTGTTACTCTAAAATAAGTATATACAAATATACTTATTTTGTTAATATTCGCACATTGCTGACACTGCTACCTTGAACAACAAATACCTCCACAATGAAAGAGTCTTTAAAAAAAAAATAAAAAGCCTTTTGTTCAGCATGAAGTATCTATTCTTTCCCTTGTCCTACTTATTTTGCTGTAAGGAACTATGATTTATTGGGACCCGTGTTCTCACTTGCCCCAAGTGCGGGGGTAAGTGAGAATGCAAAACACAAAAAAAATTTTAAGCATTTACGGCAAAAAAAATTGTGAATAGATTAAAAAATAAATAAAACTATAAATCTAGAACATAACAAAACATATGTATGCAAATTTTCATACAAATACAACTTGTTAAAAACTTATTTAGATTCAAAGTGGAACTATATGATTTTGCGTTCTCACTTACCCCACTTCACCCTACATAAATTTATCTTTCTATTTATACTTTATTTATATATACACATAAATAGCTATGGATGGCTACATAGCTCATTCGTTGCTCCCTCGTCCACAACTATACTTCGAGAAGTGTCTCCGATGAATTATTACTTGTAATCTAAGTTTAGAGATGGAATTCAAAAGAAAATTGCAGAAGCATATTTTAAAGACTCAAACTCGCGAATCTGTTGGCAGTGTATTCGATATATGGAGGAAGAACAAAACTTGTAACAACGGACAAAAAATCCCTCCAGCCAGGATGAAAACTTGAATCACCCACTAGTGGGCAGTAGGGACCAGGTTGACTACCACTGGTATATAGTATATAAAATAATGCGTACTAGAGGTTCAAAATAAAAAATTTAAAAATATTTGATATAAGGAATTTTTTTTACATTTCTTGAAAAAAAATTCTTTTATTATATTTTGTATTTCCGTGCTATTATTCTAAGATTTATAAATGACTACTCTTATTTCTCTAGTAAATCCTATTGCAAGATTAATATCTAAAAATATGAAGTGGTATAGTTGCACTGTTCACTTGTGGATGTATATTTCTTTGTTTTTATTTTTGTTTAATGTATTTATATATTCAAGTTAATAATTAAAGTTATTGCTTTTTTTGCAGTAAAGGACTGCTGCTTGGAATGGGAAATCCCCTCCTAGATATATCGGCTCTTACAGATCATGACTTCCTTAAAAAGTAAACATTTTGTAGCATAGAATGGCATATTATAAGATTATGTTGTTTGTAGGGTTAAAATCATTTATTTGAACTGTTATTAATATTAAGTAATAATGCAGAACATAACAAATTAATACCTTAGAAGTGGTTTTGTAGCTTCATATACATACTTAGATATATTTATACATAATTATATTTGGTTTGTATGAATTTAGGAAGAGGATTTTGAAAATATTGTTAAAAATATTTTTGCATTATACTATTGCTGTTTTAGTTTTAATGTGACTGACATAGAGATCAGATGTTATTATAATATATTTTTTGTTTACCAGTAATTTCCTTTTTTTCCAATGCGGCAGGCATTTTGTCTTTTGCCATTGAACTATACTATACAGTGAAATTGTTAATTGCTTGTAATAGGAATACTGTACATTTAAGCCAACATCATCCTCTGGTGTCACCTCAATTTAGACTGAATATCCTCAGGGGTGACATCTGGGGTACTTCTACCCTCCTCCCATGTCTACAATCACCACAAAGGGATCTTCCAGGTTTAATGTGCCCATACCTGACATAGACAGGAGAGCATTCAGTGGTGCTTGGCAGGACATAAACTGAACACCTTCAGTACTGAATCCTGATATGTTAATGACTAGGTTGTCTGGGCTCTATTTTTAATTTCTGTCAACCAGTATTTTTATATCAAGTTATAATCTTTGCATCTATTTATGGAACATCTAAAAATATAAAATTATTTTACTGAGAGATGGAACAGCATATTTATATAGTCTTGCTATGTACATCTATATCTATAAAGGAAGAAGTCCTGACTTATATATACATACACGTATCAACGCCCAGCAAAAACTATTGGAGATACAGATATCAAATTTTAGGAGCTTATTACTTTTGTGCTGAAGACGTCATTTAAGAAGCGATTTTTCAAAATTCGCCCCCCAAGGGGGGGAGGGGGGCAAAACGTGTTTTTTACATATTCCTTCATATCTCAAAGAAGGATATTTATATCCATAACATTCTTGCTTTAAAATGTAAGTAACATGAATACCTAAAAACCAATTTCAGGATTTTTCAAAATTAGGCCCCCCAAGGGGGGGAGGTGGAAAAAACGTGTTTTTACGTGTTTTATCACATTTTCCTTCATATCTCGAAGAAGAAAACAGATATCCATAAGATTCTTGCTTTAAAATGTAAGGAACATAAATACCTAAAAACCAATTTCAGGATTTTTCAAAATTCGCCCCCCAAGGGGGGGAGGGGGGCAAAACGTGTTTTTTACATATGCCTTTATATCTCAAAGAAGAAAATCGATATCCATAAGATTCTTGCTTTAAAATGTAAGAAACATGAATACCTAAAAACCAATTTCAGGATTTTTCAAAATTCCCCCCCCAAGGGGGGGAGGGGGGCAATTGTGTTTTTTACATATGCCTTTATATCTCAAAGAAGAAAACCGATATCCATAAGATTCTTGCTTTAAAATGTAAGAAACATGAATACCTAAAAACCAATTTCAGGATTTTTCAAAATTCGTCTCCCAAGGGGGAGAGGGGGGCTAAACGTGTTCTTACGTGTTTTATCTATATATATAAAGAAATCAACACCCAGCAAAAACTATTGGAGATACAGATATCAAATTTTAAGAGCTTATTACTTTTGGGCTGAAGGCGTCATTTAAGAAGCGATTTTTCAAAAATCGCCCCCCAAAGGGGGGGAGGGGGGGCAAAACGTGTTTTTTACATATTCTTTCGTATCTCAAAGAAGGAAATTGATGTCCATAAGATTCTTACTTTAAAATGTAAGGAACACGAATACCTTAAATCCAATTTCAGGATTTTTTAAAATTTGGCCCCAGGGGACGGGGAGGGGGGGCTTAACGTGTTTTTCACGTATTCCTTTATATATCAAAGAAAGAAACAGATATCCATAAGATTCTTGATTTAAAATGTAATAAACACGATTAAATGTAACAAACACGATCAATGTCACGATTTTTCGACATTCGCTTTAGATTTTGAAAAAATTGCTAGAAACAATCCAATAATTTATATTTCCTATATATCACCATTTTGAACACCAAATTGGTGGTAGGAGAAAAGAGAGAGATCAACCTTAATTAAATGAAGTGTGGAAAGGTGTGTGTGTGTGTGAATTGTATATATTTAGGTTGTTAGTACGTATACATCTAGAGCTCAGGTTAACTCCATTCATTTTTATTATCCTGGGCAACGTCAGGTAATTCTTTGTTTATGAAACCGGCGATTTTCACAAGGGTTTACGGGGAAGCCCTCAAACTCCTCGAAGGGCCGGGATCCAGTGGGTTATCAAAATTGAAAGAAACATTTTAATGTTGACATTAGCATGGGGGGTGGGTTATTATAATATGCTGATGGGATGATGACCAGTGGAGAGGGGTATAGATTGCCATAAAATACAAATATACATATCATACAAGTAAGCTTTATTAAGGGTTCACCCGTGCAACGCCGGGTATATAAAGCTAGTGCATATATAAATGCATTTGTGCAGATGATGTTTGTTGTAATTCCCTCATTCATGTGCATTTTAAAGTGTGTGCACCAATATTCTGCTGATGACATGACCTGTGTATTATAAAAGTACTATAATTAACTAAATATTCATGGCAGTCAATCAATAATACTTAAATTTTCTTTACAAATTTTTCACACTTGGATTTCCTTTTTTTTCTAAAATGTGTGGTTTTAATATTATATTTCAATTATATATATATTTCAATTTCTAAATGAAATATTTTTGAGTATCTTTCTTATTTAAGACCAAAATTTGTTTTTATATAGTAGAAGTACACAGTTTCATTAGTTTTTTTTTTCTTCATAAATTTCTAAATAAAACCATATAACCACCATGCTAGTGATGTATAAGTATTGCAATTTTTGCTTATCTATTTATAATTTACAGTTACTTGAAATCTGTTAAAATAAGTTCAAATAAATATTTACTTAAAAAAATTTTGAAGTATGTGGCACGGATATATATAAAAAAAATCTGGAAAATATAAAGTTCTTGTGTGAATGCTATAAACCTACTTATAATGAGTGTAATGTAGACTTATTTCCCAAAGAAATATGACTAAATATCTCCTGATATTAATTTAATTTAGAGCAGGCAAATATGCTATGGTTTTTTAAAAAACTTATCTATAAGTAGTACTTATAGACTATTGCATAATACTGATAGGTATGCTGTGCTTGCGGTGCACCATTATTGCAATTATGAGAAAAACTGTTTCATTGAAACTTATACATTTAAAAAAATTATCAGGCAAGATATTTTACATAGTTATTAATTTTTTTGGAAGGGAAACATTTTATTGCAACATTTTCATATGTTATGTAGTTTCAGCCCATACAACTAAGTACAGTTTACCTTCATTACATAATAACCCACTACTGCATAACCCACATTTTTGTTATCTTATGTTAAATGAAAAAGATCCAATCATCCATGAACTGCAGAGAATCATTATTAAACTCAATGTTCTCTTTTGTGCATGCCTTCTCTCTTTGTATTTAACTAAATTGCTAGTAAAACTTGCAGAAAAGGGGTCATGTAGCAGATATAATTGCTCTACTTTCTAAATTTCTTTTACGTGATTTATTTTTTTAGCACAATATTTAATGCACAGATCGACATAGTTAAACAATATTTTACTATGCAACTCATTATATTTTATTAATTTAAAACTAAAATATGAACAATGTAGGCTGAATCACAATAGAGAGAATAATGGTGACAGTATAGTATGTGTAATACTTGCGATGCAATACAATATTTAATTAGCAGCAAAATTATTAATAACCATGAAGCATTGTAAAATATAATTTAGTACATTACTGTCAATTAAAGAGTTTAATAATTTCAGCATGACATTTGACGTCTGTGAAATTGGTCCCCCGACATTGAGATATCCAAATTTTGAAAACTGCATTCGTTTGAGTGCCATTTGTAAAAGAGTTATGAGCATTTCATTTTTTGGCGGGAAAAACACCTAGTCTAGTCCCCCCCCCCCCCCCCCCCCCCCCCCCCCCCCGACATTGAGATATTCAAATTTTGAAAACAGCATTCGTTTGAGCGTGTTTGAGCGCCAAAATGAGGCAGAGTAAAAATACGAAATTATCAACAAATAACGATAAAATATAATAGTAACTAATAATAGCAAATAGTTTCAAACTAGTTGATATAGTTTAGGCCTCAGACAACAGTGTTTAATGCATTTATGAAATTTTTCAATGCATTCAAAAATCCATTGATTCGTTCTTAATATTTCTTATACTTTAAAAAAGATGAACTTGAAAGAAAGTTTTCGTATCTCTGTCCTGTATATATTTACTTACCTTTTTCTTTTTCCTATATATACCTAAAACTAAATACCCGTGCTTCACAACGGAATACATTACTACCACCAATCATGTAATCGGGTTCCATTAATTTAAATTAACTTCAGTAGTAAAGTGTTGTCATTTCTTTGAGGAGTTAACCCTATAATTTAATGACGAACTAACATTAAATAAGGATTTTTAGATTTATATTTATTTCTTAATTTTGGGAGACTTATGACCCTTCTGGATTTTTTAACAAATTACTAAAAAACAAGTGTGTGACCTGACAAAACTTTTGGATTTTCCTGTCGAACTGAAATTAGAAAATTCCCTATATTTTTTAGGGGCAGTTATTGCTTACCAGTCAAATCACTATATAGAGTACTGCCATCGAACGAGTGGGGCATGGGAAAAATACAACGATTTGGAGAACGAAGTTATAAATATTAAGGAAGATTTATTCTTTAATCCACACGCGGTCCTATATTTACTATCAGCATAATCTTAAAATTGGAAACGTTTTAACGATCAACTAACTATTGGAACTTTTTGTTTTTAATTACCTGACTTCAATGTGGAATATTATAATTACCATATTTAACTTTTTACGATAATTGGTGATATGTAACTTATGCAAAGTCTTAATAATTATATTAAAATGTTAATCTTCCGTTCTATACGATCTAATGCTCCGTTCTATACGAGAAACAAAACATTTTATTTATTGTATATTATAATTTTGAAATTGGGATTCTTAATGCAGTCATATTTTATTGTAGTATTCACGTGTGCATCAAGTTTTATACTTAATTTTTGTACATACATATTTTGATTATCACAGCAATCACAGTTTTATTTTTCTAATCATTTATATGCGTATAGCTCTTTCATGATGTGTTTATAACGTAGAGATGGTTACGATTATTGTTTTTGTGTTTTAAGCAATTTATTTATGTATATATGTTGCGGAATGGTCGTAGATGCGGTGCTTAGCGTTAAAAGGGAAACTGAGATAAAATTACGAAAAGTTATATTTACAAAAAATATTTACAATTTAAGTATTGAGTTTGCGTTAACATAGTAATAGGTTGCGGTGACAAAGTAAGACGCTCCGTATGGAGCGGTGCGTAAGTTGCGTCTAGAGACAAAGGGGTCTGCTAGTGAAGTGTTCTAACGGAAGGGGTAATGACCGGAGCTGGAGATAAGAGTCAGTGAGCGCCTCCTGCTGGAAGCACAGAGGGGTGTGGGTGGAACATATATTCAGAATTGGTTATGAGGAATTTTGTAAATTGATGCATTTCAGCACTGCTGATAGTCAGTCATTTTTGTTCAAAAGTGACTAATTTATTTTACATTAATCATCTTCTATCTTAAATTGTAATATTTTTATATTTAAATATTTTAGGTAAATAAAGTTAATATTTTGATATTTGTATATTTTAGAGTCATAAATATAATAGTTCGATATTTATATGTATCGAAGGAAAAAATATATAATTAAACCCAAAATATACCATAAGATTTCTGGTCAAACATTTTATAAGATAACTAAATGAGTGTAATCAGTTGCTAAATAAAAATAGTCGATATAAGAAAAGAAATGTATTTCACAGAATATTGGAATAAACTTATAGACGTTTTTATAGTGTTTAGAAGAGGTACAGTTAACTAGACATCACTGGAACTACATTTAGGGTCTGGCAGACAGTTTGACATATCATTCCTCATTAAAATAATCTTTGCTTTTACCATATTTACAATAACTGTTATATTGTTAGAAAATTATGAAAACTCAAATTATAAAAGTGCATCAAGCAATTGCTTAACATAGTTGAAAATCATTTACAACTGACATAATTCTTGCCCTAATTTTTCTGCTCTTATATTTTTCTTGATGTATTTATTGGAATTTGAAGATTTAAAAAGTCCTTGGGTAGCGTTTCTCATTCTCTATATTAAAAAAATTCTGTATAAAAACGGGAATGCACAGTGTGGGCATGACAGACAAAAAAGTACAAACCAAAAAAGGTACAGTTTATAAGGGATTGTTATTTTAAGACCGGCTGACACCTGTGTCCGTTGGGCGTTGGTAATCTTGGGAAAGAGGGGGGAGGATGCCATTCTTTTCCTCACTTTTATTTTTAAAGTAGGGGGGGGGGAGATAACTTGGTACAACAGTTCACACACTGATCACCATTACTTCTTGATGTAGCGCCCATTGTTTACAAAGAAGAAAGCGAAAATTTTTGACGCTCATACACGCTCAAACGAATGCCGTTTTCAAAATTTGAATATCTCAATGTCAGGGGGGGGGGGGGGCTAGGTGTTTTTCCCGCCAAAAAATGAAATGCTCATAACTCTTCTACAAAAGGCGCTCAAACGAAAATTTTTGACGCTCAAACGTATGCCGTTTTCAAAATTTGGATATCTCAATGTCGGGGGGGAGGGGGGGGGCAACTTCACAGACGTTAACATTTGGCCGCAAAACTTCAAAAATATTGCTCCAAAAATATTCCTAATTGATGAGAAGCCCACGAAAGTCGATGTTCGACTGTATATTCATTGAAAAATTAATTTCAGACATGTATAGTAATTTTTTTTTACTTTGTTTATAGTCCTCTTTATTTATTTATATTCAGAGTATTGTATTACTTAGAGATAACTGAATTCAGCTAAAATAACAACGCCCACACTTACATCAGGGCATCTGGACAATGTACTTCTATTTTCGGCACTTGCCTAATTGAGGAAAATAAGCGTAGTGTCACGCACGCCGTGTTTGTTTTTCTTCTAGTAAATTATTGAAATGGTGAAGATTAGAGAAGGTACAGACGTGTCCGTCATTATATGGTTGTGATGGATGGTAACCTTTTACTGATTTGTGGAACTATCCGTGATTCTATCGTCTGTAAGTTTCAAAAATAGATTGTTTTAAACACATAATAGGAAATTGTTTTGAGATACCGATTTGTGCCCAATTAAGATGTAACACAGAAGTTGAAATTTGCAATAGGACTGTCGAACAACTACAGAATTTAGTTGCTGTCCGTTTAAATTATGTTTGTTCCTTAAATAGAAAAATTAACCGCTCAAATGATTATTCAGAAATATATATATTTCTCGAAGATTAACCCAGAAATTTTAAATTTCGTTTAGTTTTTTAGATATAAAGACTAAATTTCAACGAATATAATTTATTTTTTGTGCGAGAAGAGTTTTTTTTTTTTTTTGCCTTTTCCTTTTTTTAAACTTAAAAATGAATGTAAATAAATGGCCTATAATACACGATTACGAAGTTAGGCGGTAAATTTCTTAGTCATTTCCTTATAATTATTTTGTGTTTCGCATGCAGTATGTTCATGTTAGGCGAAGTAAGCGTTTAGTTGATCAATTATTATTTTATTAACGTATATTTTTTCTTAAGTATATGTGTAGATCTACTCATACAGATATAGGCGATATTACATTTATTGAAATCGAAAATAAGCGCGATAATGATCACTTTAGTTCAAATGATTTCCAGTGCATCAGACAGGGCCCAACATAACAACTAAAACCTTCTGGGACTGAATCCCTTTCGGTGAATAATCGACCACCACAATTTAGACCGAGCACCCCCAGGGGCGACATCTGGTGGGATCATACCTTCTGCCACCCTCTCTGACCTGAAAGAAGGATTTTCAGGTCTACAAATTTGTCAAGTGTATCGTAAATATAAACGATACACTCATATCGTAAATATGAACAGCACCGCAAGTTCTCTATTGTCGTGTTGCCTGTCTTCAAATTATTTATTTTTTTGGGCGAGATTCGTAAATTACTTGGGTTAGTACAAATTATTTATAATTAATAGGTATTTGGGTGCGTTGTGTTTTTTTATTTATTTTCTTGAATACAACCCAAAGCTCATAGACAGATTTGCAACCGAACAGGTCAAACAAACTTTGCTTCTAAAACCTTCCTTAGATCAACTACACAAAACAAAGATGACTGACTCCAATGTAACAAAATAAAATTGATTTATTTACAACCTTATCTATTTACAATTTAACTCAAAAATACCGAATCACCAAATCTTCGTACACAGTTTACACATTTTACTAATCTTTTAGCATTTTCTCCTCGATTCATATCGAATGACATGTATTTAATTAAATCTACACCTTTTGGATTCAGGGAGCATAAATTTATTTATTTTACCTACGGCAAAGAACTACTCTCTCTCAAAATCTATATTTAAAAAAAATAAACATTGATCCCGCACTCAATCATTCAAATTTTCGATGTTGGGTCTGAACAAGACAAAATGATTAACACTCACTCAGTTTGATGCTAACTGGACTGGAACACGGGTGACGATCTCATCATCGGACTTGGTAACTTCTCTCGAAAACGGGATTATGAAGCAAGCATACCGGGAAGAATCAACCGGATCTCCTATATGTCGTCACTCCATCGTGAAGGCGCAATTCTCTCTTCTCTCGAAAACGGGATCATGATGCAGTCATACCGGGAAGAATCAACCGGATCTCCTATATGTCGTCACTCCATCGTGAAGGCGCAATTCTCTCTTCTCTCGAAAACGGGATCATGATGCAATCATACCGGGAAGAATCAACCGAATCTCCTATATGTCGTCACTCCATCGTGAAAGCGCCATTCTCTCCTCTCTCGAAAACGGGATCATGATACAAGCATACCGGGAAGAATCAACCGGTCTTCGACAGTTAATCGACAATTATGTATCGACCGCATGCAGCAGTGAATCTTCAAAAAAACTCTAAGTCTTCTATTTATTTATTTTTTTATAACAATGTCCACGCCTTCTCGTGACTCCTAATCCATTCAGGAAAGCTTTCAAAAATCCACCACTTAGCCTCCATTTTCATTTCTCGGATTGGATAATCCCATAACTCATGCACGCCTTCCTTACGTCATACCACAGACCACCCAAAGTCCAGTCCACGTGTTTTGCGGTCTACAGGCCCAATAAATTCTTTACAATAGGGTATTTTACTTTAATGTCAAACCCTGGTGCCATCTCCTTATCTGCGTCTGGAATCACCTACCCCCTATCGCGCACCGCCGCTTTTAAATTGGCTGATGCGTACAGACGACTGTTCCGTCCTCTAATCAAAGGCGGCTTCCTAGCATTCTAACCGAAATGTGATGAAAACAGCCTTCGATCACTTTATCTCTCTAAAAATTTTAATTTTTCTTTAAAATCGAAAGCGCTTCATCACATCTATCTGTACGAAATATACTACCTCAAATTGTTATGAGCTTCGTGAATCTTAAATCTTTTACAATAGACAAATAATTCCTATGATCGCATTTATGAACAGAAAAGCTTACAATAGTAGTATTTACAAGAAAGGTTCAATCGGACCACAGGTTGTATATGTATAGTTGTTTTACATCCTGTATTTCATTTTTAGTTATTATTTGTCTTGTATCGTAAACTACTTTATTTGGATGCAGACGAATAGTCATTTATAATTAATATAATAGAACCTTAATGTATACTCTTAAAAATATTTGCAAATTGGTCTAAACTGCCAGTATAATTTAAAAATATTTTGTTTCCACGTGAACATAACTGCATTTATTTTATGCTTTAATTTCGTCTTGGCTCGTATTAACACATACTTAATAATACACACCCACTTACTATACTTAATAATACACACCCACATACACTTAAGAAGGGTCTTACAAATTTCCTTTAACTATATTTATTTATACATATTCCATTACAGCGGACCCGCGGAAAACAACACTCCGCGTCCAACCCCCGGTGGTTCAGTTCTCTCTCTAAAAAACAAAGATAGGGCTACGTGAGGCATACAAAGCAGCGCTTTCTTGTGATTGAATAAATATGTTACACGTATGAACTTATAACCTGAGACTATTCTAAGATTAATTTCAGTGTAATTTATTTTCAGCCCAATAAATTCACGTTGGATACCATTTTAATGTATTAATGCGCACGATCCATATATATTCTTCTGTGTGATATTTATTAATATTTTGCATCGAGTTCGAAATTAAGCTTAATAAAGGGTAACGCTTTACGAATTATTTTAACATTCTACTTTCCGTCCATACGTTTATTATTATCAAGCATATACCATAACACAGTTTCATTTAAGATAAATCTCGTACGTTTATTTCAACGAATCAAAGCTATTTCCTTGTTAAGAGTACTTGACAGGCCCGTGCGCTATCAAAAGTTTCGCATTAAGCACAGTTTCAGCTATTATCAAATAAAAATGAAGAAAAATTAAACAAAAACCTCTTTTTCTTGCATTTTTATTTTAGTCGTAGTAAAATATCTTCGTCGCTGTCAAACGAATGCGCGGGGGGTGGGAGTGGGGGATGGTTGTCGTAGATATCAACGCGAAACCTTCCTTGAGGGTACTTCAAATATTGCAGAGAAAAAACTGAAAGCAATTTTCCTCTAGTTTTTTTTCCCTTTCTTTAAAACTCTTATTAAGCTATGTGACCAAGAATTTTGGCACTTTGCCTTTCCTGCTGTACTTGAATAAATTAAAATATCTAGAACCCAAGGTGCATATACCTTCATTAACTCGTCGACCTTGATCTGACTCGACGCACCTTGCGCATCTTCTAGCCAGCAAAGCAAAAATGAGTTAATTAGCTCGTAAAAGCACGAGTAGAGAAGAAAGCCCTATCATAAAATCGACATTATCAATTAGAAAAGAGGTCTGTGCTGCAGACTGTTCATGATACACTGAACTAACTTATTTATGTCTACTTACACTGGAATGGAAGTTCGGAAAGTTATAAG
The DNA here is from genome assembly GCA_907164885.2 of Dolomedes plantarius. Lineage (NCBI taxonomy): Eukaryota > Metazoa > Arthropoda > Arachnida > Araneae > Dolomedidae > Dolomedes > Dolomedes plantarius. The sequence continues at coordinate 186,080,010 of OU015492.1, read as the reverse complement.
AAGGTGAATTACTTGCAGACTGAATACGCAGGGGGGGGGGGGGTATCACTAGCTGCAGAGGGTGAAGTGAAATTTTTTCACCCTATCCATATTTGTCCCTTAATCCTTTGTTATTCTTAATTTAGAGAAATGCGCTGTGTATTACTCCGTGGTTTCACAGAACATCCCGTAAATGAGATTAAATGTAACGTGTTAGGCTTGCGTCAATAGGAAATGCTTTTGATGTTTGCCATAAAGGTGGAAAGACTACGCAAACACCATTGAAAGGACACAAAGATTAGGTCTTTCGCATTCATGATCTTTGTGTTGGTAAAGTGTCTCAAACTATTTATTGTTTGTTTTATAAATGCTAGTTCTATTTCTGGGAACTGTAAAAGAAAACACAATTATAGTTTATGCTTAACATAAAAAATAATTTTACGGAGGACGTATCATTAAAAACAAAAATAAATTTCTGACTGAAAAACATTTTGAGGGCGTATTGAGAATCGCCCATTACATTTGTTTTTGTAGCTTTAGTCAAATAAAAAGAATGTTAAGTTTCCCACTGATTACAAAGACGTGTATACCTGCTGTAATATTAATACCCCTCGAAAAATAAATTTTTCTTTCGATATAGTTTATATCCAAGCACTGTATTTTATCTATTTCTAAAATGCAGAGTATATTGGCTACTGAAAGTATTTTAGGTAGTTCCTGCGACCGACGTGTAGCCTGTGTAAGCTGAAGAATTTATTGATGATGTCGGTTTTGATAAGGTTTTTTTCCCTATTATTTCTAACCGTGGGTATAGAAGATAAGCTGAAATCTACAGAAAAGGAAGAAAATAACACTAAGTGGTACAATAATAATAATAAAAGAGTAACAGCGTCTGCTATCCATTTTGGTCTGCGCTCTATCTCAGTTGACTGATAGAGAACAGGATATATAAGCTCTATACATTTCCTCTTGTCGATCAGTGAACTTGCAGATGGAATCGGACGTAAGGTTGATCCGATACAGGGGTTTTAAAAGTCGGTCATGGCTACTAGCAAGGGAGAATTTCGCAACATTGCTCATCATGGTCAATTTGGAATGTCTAGTAATTGCCCAAGAACTGGTAGGAATTTCTCGCATGAAGTTTTTGAAAGAGTTCATTTTAAAAGATTTTTCTAGCCTGTAATTTGATGATGTTAACGGAAATCATGGCGCTAGATCTTTGGATAATTGCGGCTCCTCTTTTTTTTTTCTAACAAGATGGTTCTTAAAGAAATTACAATACGTTATGGAGGATTTCCACAGTGCTCTGGGACGTGCTGCAAGGCAACTTTGTTGTTAGTGCATTTTATTTTTATTAAAAATAATCAATAATGTTTGAATGGATTGAGATCACATTGAATATTAAAACACAGCAAATCTGGTAATTATTATAGAAAAAGTATATACACGTATTTCATGCTCGGAATTCTTTCTCAAAACTAAATCGTTTGCTACGTTTCAATGCCACTTTCAGACTTTCTTAATTATAATATACACGTATTTCATGATTGTAATTCCTTCTCAAAACTAAATCATCTGCTATGTTTCAATGTCACTTCAGTTATATAAATCATCGCGTGAAGGCTAAACGCACGTGTTTTTAGCTAAGTCAACGTGTCCTGTAGTATATTTGAGTTTGAACAGGTAGCTTGGGAAATTTTCAATTCATGAAATGGATAGATAACACATTCATTGAAAATGAATGACTTTCCATCCTTATATTTTCATTTTTAAAAAGAAACATTCCGGCGTTGCCACGTACATGAAAATAATATATCAAATTCATTCTTGCATGCGCCAATATATGAATAAATCACGTTTTTAATTCATGTCTATTTATTTTTACGGAAATGTTATAATTTAATTGGCAATTTTCAATATCCGTTGATACTTCTAACATAATTCGGGAATGGAATGTCGTAGCGGAATGAAAATAGTCTATAACCATCGTGCAAGTTCAAGCAATAAGTTGACCAAGTTTCATCGCAATTGGATGAACGTATTTTATGCGCTACCGTACCGGCAGCGCATAAAATCCGAACAAACAAGCAAACAAACATTCGTTATTATATATAGAGATTTGTTGACTTATCAGGCGGTGTGCATCCTTATCTTCTTCTATCTATACTAATAAAGGGGCAAGTGGATGTCGAGAGATCACGTGACCGTAACTCATCCGGGTGGGCTACTCCTCGAAAAAAAAAATGGCCGACAAATATATAGGAAACGGTGTAATTTTTTTTCTCATGAAAGTACATAAATGTTACATATTTGGAAAGAGCTTCGAAAACTGATAATTTTTTCTGTGTACACTTATTCTGTTAATTCAATAGTTTTAGAGATATTTTCATTCTAAAATCACTCACTGCTGAGAAACCAAATCATGTGGTGCAGTGGTGCTGCCATCTGTCGGCAGCGACGGGAATGAAAATTGAAAGGAATTTATTCACTTTAATTTAATACATTTGTAGGCTTTTTTTTTCTTTTGTGGGGCCCGAAGTACATAAATATGTTACACGGATGGCTTGAGCGTAGCTAGGCGAAGCCCGGCTAGTCTTTAATGAAACGGAGTTCAACCAATAATGTTTTTCCCTATAAGGATTTTTTTCGTCTTATCGCTATAACGCTGCGGCCCTTTCAATTTGGAAATTATGTGAATGCGGCCCGAGGCAAAAAAAGGTTGAGTATGGCTGCTGTAATGGATGGTCTGTCGCTGTCGCGTCGTACCGCCTCTTCATTCTGTCCCTGGCCACGTTGATCCCTCCCACCCCGACACTACGCCTATGATCGCTACGAACGTTTTACGAATATAACGCTATCGTTTTTTGCTGTGTTGAATTACACAAGGACTTCGAGTTTTAGTAATTGCATACATTTGTAGACTTGTATTGGGTTTGAAACTCTGTTATTATGGTGCTGTAAAACAGAGCTCCGCAACCTTTTATCTTCCACGGCACAACAACGTTTTTTTTCGATAATTCCACGGCACACCACAAGAAAAAGCTTCCAAATATATAAATTTCAATAAATACGTATATGTTTTTATTAGATAAAAAACACAACAAAATAGCTCTATGTATCAGGATAATTATAATCATTTAAGTTTTATATAAATCATTTTGAACTGTTCACCAACACAAGAACAAAAATATAAAATTATAGTTTACAAGTAAAAAAAATTTCTCTTTAAATTTTTATATTAAAATTTGTTTTTTTGGTCTTTACTTAAGCCTAATAAATCAAAGTTAATTTAAGCATAACCAATTTATTCATGAGATATTTGAGATTGTTTTGATAAATGTGCGTTTTATATTTGCACGTTTTATATTTGGCTCTATAATAGAAAGAGCTACAGTTCATGGTCAAGGCCCTTTAAATATGACCGTTTGTCATTTTCAATTAGAACCAGTGTCGAAAAACTTTGTTCGCATAAGTATGTCGTAGTAAAAGGGAGCAAAATTGTAATGGCCTTGTCAGAAATTTGTGGATATTTTTTCTTAACTGAAATCCAGAAATATGACGCTCGAGCATATATACAATGTATGGCTAACAACATGTTTTTGTTTTGTGTATAATTTCGACCCAGAAAAATTACATATTAACAAAAAGTTAGAGGAATATTTTACTTAGAAATTTCTATTTAATGCAGTGGCTAATTTTTTTATTATAATAATCGATAAAATCACCGCGGCACAGTCAAGATCACCTCGCGGCACACTGTTGCGGAGCACTGCTCTAAAAGCTCCGCACCTTTGGGTTTCTTTTTCAATCTGTTTGCTACCGTTTTAATTGAAGTAAAAGGACAGTATTTTATGGATTATAGTGTTTCGAGTTTTTATGTTTTAAGCTTTTAAGGTTATATATAAAAAAAGGTTTAAATTTTATTATTACTTTTTCTTGAAAATTAAAAAGATAAATTTAAATTATTATGAAAAGAAGTTGAATTATATTTCCATTTCGAACTCTGTATACTATGTGAATACTTAACTCTAAAAATTTCCAGGGCAAAAATTTAGCTTAATAAGATTGCCTTTTTATTTTGTTGCTAAAATCGAAAGAAATCGAACTCAACTCATAGGAATGCTGGATTATGCAGCGAAAAAGATGGATGCAAAATCCTTTTCTCATTTTCATAATCGTAAAACCACATCATCGTGTATATAACATGGAAAAGGTGGTCTTTGAAATGCAGATTTACTCTCCTTAATATGCTTTGCAATAACTATGGCATAAATGTCAAATTTAATGTTGTAATTTTGCATCAGGCTTGAACGTCATTCATCTAAAATTAATATCTTGAGCGTGACATAAATAAGCTTTTTCCTCTTGATAAAATTGGAATTCTCCATCGTTTGGAATGCTCGTAAAAATGAAAGGAACTATTAAAACTTCTGAGTATGCGGAAAACAATTTTTGCTGAATTTATGGAGAATATGTATGGAGCTTGCTGCTTGAAGTAGGTCATATTTATTAATATCTGACTTATTTTTTACCACTCTACGGCGGCTATTGAGCTATCTTTATCCAGCTGATTTTGTGAGTGCATAATGAATTCGCTCATTTATTTATTCTAATGATAATGTGCATTCCGCGTATTATTATAAGAATAATTCTGTGCTTATCTGTCAAAATTTGAAAAAAGTGATAACTTGAAATAATTTTACAGAAATATTTTCCTCATCTGTTATTGTAGGTTCAAGATTTTCCCAGTTTCATGCTTCTGTTGAATTTAAATCGTGTGTTAACTCATGATATTGTTTCGCTAATTTTTTTTGATACATCTTTTAATAAATCAATATAGGTGTTCTTTCGTTATTAATCCATTTTTAGTCATTTATCCAACTAAGAAGTTCCAAGCACAAAATAAAAAAACAACGTATAAAATATGTTGTTTGTAAATTAAATAATGTTACTTTATTTTATGCAATAATTGAAGACACCAGTGAATGAAGGTGTTATTGTCAAAATTTTCCAAAATAGTTTAGCACTTTTAACGTAGGATTACGTTCCTCCATAATGGCTCTCCGGAAAGGAAAATTTCAGACCATAAACCGTCCGTCCTCGTGAGTTATAATTTTGGCAGTATTTTTAAATCCAGTCTATCGCTTGGACAAGTTAAACAGAAAAGTACCAAGATGCGTCAAAATTTTGACATACATATACATATACACATACGTACATACATACATACATACATAATATATAGATAGATACACACATACACTGCTGCCCACTGTAAATGCAACACCCTGAAGGAAACATGCAAATAACATGAAATTTAAACATGCATTAGCGGAGGTGAGATATGCAAATGATTAGAATGTCAGCGCAGACGCACATCACGCGCGCCTGTGGCGCCACTTCAAAGCGCTATTTAAGGCTTGGAGATTTCGACAATTTCAAGTTCGGCAATTGTGTTTTTCTTGTGGTTTTTTAAAAAAAACGATCAATTATGCCTCGTCGAAAACAGCGATCATCTTTTAATCAAGTATCCAAGTTCGACAGAGGAAGGATAGTGGCCTACCGAGATTGTGGATTATCTTTCAGGGAAATCGGTAGTCGTGTGGGACGAAACCAAACAACTGTAATGAGGATATGTGATCGTTGGATGCAGGAGGGTACGACGGACCGGCGTGTTCGATCGCATCCACCTCAGCGCACCACTTCACGTGATGACAGGCAAATTGTGCGCATGGCAGTGACGGATCGCTCAGTCACATCACGAACCATAGCACAGCACATGCAGTCTGTAACGCATCATCCAGTGTCTGCGCGTACCATTCGACGCCGTTTACAGCAGAGTGGTCTGTCCGCAAGACGTCCATTGCTTTGTCTGCCATTGACGCAGAACCACAGACGTCTCCGCCACCAATGGTGCGATGACAGAAGGATGTGGACGACAGAATGGAATGAAATTGTCTTTACTGACGAGTCACGCTTCTGTCTGCAACACCACGATGGTCGCATTCGAGTCTGGAGACACCGTGAAGAGAGGATGCTGAACAGCTGCGTTATGCACCGCCACACTGGTCCTGCACCGGGTATTATGGTATGGGGCGGTATTGGATATCACTCTCGCACACCTCTAGTACGCATTGCCGGTACTTTAAACAGCCAGCGCTACATCTCCGCGGTGTTGGAGCCAGTTGTCCTTCCTTACCTTCAGGGCTTGCCCACAGCCATATTTCAACAGGGTAATGCGCGACCACACGTGGCAGGCATTGTCCAACGGTTCTTCGTCAATCGCCAGATTGAATTGCTTCCCTGGCCGCCTCGCTTTCCGGATCTTTCGCCGATAGAAAACATGTGGTCCATGGTTGCTCTACGATTGACCCAGATTCCATCCCCAGCTGCCACAGCAGATGAACTTTGGCAACGTGTGGAAGCTGCTTGGTCTGCTGTACCCCAAGAACTCATCCAAAGTCTCTTTGAATCAATGCCGAGGCGTGTGGCAGCGGTGATCTCCAACAATGGCGGCTACTCTGGCTACTGATTTTGGCAGGAACCACACTTCACAGAAGTCTATAAATTTAATCATTTGATACTTGGTCAACATGTTATCTACAAAATAAATTTTGTTGTGATATCTCTTGTCTTTCTTGGTGTTGCAATTTGGGTGGCCAGCAGTGTACATACACAAAAGGTAAGGAACGATAAGTAATCCTACGTTAATAAACCGCGGTAGTTTCGTTAGTAGAGACTACCTGATTTTTTATTTATTATTTATTTATTTTTTTTATGGATAAAGGTGCCATATGTGTGTCTCACACATAGCATCATTGAATATCTAATAATAGTTCTCTAGTTTTATCAATGGATATTCAATGATGCTGTGTGAGAGAGAGACAAATGGCGCCTTCATTCGACGCAAGGAAAAACTATTTTTGAAAAATTGTGACATGACACCTTTATTGACGCTTTTCTTCAACTGCCAGATGAGCAAACGTACAAAGTCACTGCTGATCTGGTTTATAGAGTTATTTTGATTGGGAATCAAACGCCATCTTTGATGTGTGGCCATATTCCTGAGTGAGTTACAAGTTTCACCAAGTGCATTGTTTTGTACATTTTACTCTTTTTAAGACTTACAATTTAACCCTATTAAATGTTTTATATTAATATGCAGTATCTCCCATTCTATTCACTCTTATATTCTAGCACTTGCTTGTTGAACCCGATGCGGCTATATAAAACGCTGTTCAACATTATTACGTGATTTTAACATGTGACATTTCGCACTAGTTCTGTTTATGTTGCCTTTGTTTTTTCAAATATTATAATATAAAAACAAAAACAAAGGAAGCTTATTCTGGCACTTGCGTGTTGAACCCGATGCGGCTATATAAAACGCTGTTTAACATTATTACGTGATTTTAACATGTGACATTTCGCACTAGTGCTGTTTATGTTGCCCTCGTTTTTTCAAATATTATAATATAAAAACAAAAACAAAGGAAGCTTTGTAACTTATATACATTAACTTATATATTTTATATGCGGCTTAACATTATTCCTTTTCACTCATACCCCAGTCAAAATAGACCCGATTTTGACGAATGGCTAAAAAAAATATGAAAGTTTTGAAAATTGGTGGAGATGTTTGTTTAGGCATGCTAATGAACATACTAAAAGTCCCCACCAATCAGACTTGAGCTTTCGCCGCCATCTTGGAAAATGTGTACACTTTTATGGTTTTTTGCAAGTAACTTGAGAAATATTGGTTTTATGTAAAAGATTTGAATACAAAAATTGAAAAGTATTAAATAGTGGACAAAAACATAATTTACATTTTTTTAATAAGTCAAACACGAACAAAGATAATTGACTTTGAAAGGAGCGAACCATCACACCTGGGACGCGGATGCGCGGGTCATCCCCATCGCGATGGGGGGATGACCGGCACATGTGGGCCAAAAGTCTTGCATACTCACGTTTCTCAAATCTCTGCATATCAAAGTTCATGATTAAGTTGCAGCAACATCCAATTCACTGTTATCAATTTATATTGTGAGGCTTGGTGGATTCTATCTGTTTTTGTCATACTTAGGTTGCATTGGGTACATAATGACTGGGGGTGGATTAAAATTAATACTAACTTTGATGTTCGTAACTACGTCAGTAGAACAAATGTTGCCTGGCCATGTATATGCTAGAAAAATCCTAGCTCTTTTATTTACCCCAACATCTTTACCAAAAATAATTTTTGACGCGATGGACATATCTGATTTCAAATTCAATAATCTCCATGAGTTGTTTAGAGATTTTGCTACTGAACTACTATCGCTAGTTACCATAAACGGACATACTCATATAGGAGCCATCGTATATGAGAATAAAATGAGGATGACTTTGAAGCAGTTGAAAGAGAATGGCCCCACTGTAGCCCTCTGGGTTCAGTACTTTGAAATGGTAAACCTTAGGAAAGCTTGATCACCGTCAATTGTACAGTGAAAGTAAACGGTTTCAATATAGTAGTAAACCCGTTGTTGCTTTTTCAGAGGATAGCGATTGCTAAACAAAACGACGAAGACGTAGCATTTATTTAGAATATGAGTTAGCCCCTTTTCTGTTGGCTCTGTTTAATGAAGATGGCATGCGAGAGACAACGACATTGGCCATGTACGACGTTTTTGAAGTTCCAAATAAAGACCTTAACCTCCTGAACTGCGTCAACATTGTGGACAGTTTATTTCTCCTACACCGTGTCAAATGGGGAACACAGTTAACTTTTTCGGCTGTTTGCACAAATTAAGTTAACTATATAAAAAGCACTATGGTACCAGCTGTATAGTCGTTTATAATGGCTAATCCAACACCACTAACAGTACAAAAAAAATTGAACAAAATATACGGTCTGTTATGAAAAAATCTGTAGACATAAACTTTGATGGAAACATGCGAGTTACTGTTCAACAAGAATAGTTCCTTTCAAATGAAAACAACAAGAGAGAATTGATCAGCATTCTATCAGTTCAGCTGGAAAACAATGGGATTCGATTCCGACAAAGTAATGACGCCGCCGATATTCTCATTGTAAATACTGCAATTAATGAAGCATGTTCTGGTAACAACATCGTTGTAATCATCGGCGAAGATGTTGACCACCTGGTTCTATTAACAGCTCTCACTCCTACGGGAGAAAGACATTTTCCTTGTTAAACCACGCAAATGGAAAGCAAAGAAAAATATATTCATCAAATAAAATACAATCATAGGGACATACCAAAGTATCCCTTTTCTCCATGCGTTCAGTGGATGCAAAGTACTTCTGCAGCATCAACAAAGGAAAGAAACTTTCTAAAAATGTTCGAAAGTAAAGATATGGAACACATGACAGTAGTTAATAAATGCAACTCATCGCACAATGATGTTGCTCAAGCAGGAGAATGTTTTATTCTAATCTGGTATGGAGCACATTCCAGTGAACAGTCCCTAAATAAGTTTAAGTACAAATGCTTCGCAAAATTTGCCCTAAAATAAAACCATATATTTCGTCTCTTCACTCAACTGAAGAGGAAGCCAGGCTACATTCCTTTCGGTTGTATCACCAAGTGCAGAAGTGATTTGGGAATGACTTGTATCCTGAAGTGTGGGGCTGGAAACGTCAACCCTTGTGCCCATCACAATTATGGATGCAGTGGCTCCGGATTCAGTTTTAAGCAGAGTATTTTGCAACTGTAAGACTGACTGGGGAGAAAGATGCGTGTGTCGGAAAGCAAGCATCATCTGCACAACAGCCTGCAATAACTGCAATGGGACATGTCACAACGACATACCCCATTGAAGTTATTGCCCTGTAGATCATGACGATCCAATAAAAGGAATTGATGAATGAGGTGATTCTAGCTGACCCATAGACGATCTTTTCAAGACTGACGACTCGAACAATCCCGTACCGAAAAAAGCACGTCAACCATAAAGGAGGCAAGCTTAAAAAATTATACACAATGAAAATACGGTAGTGAATACACCCAAGTTTATTACATTAGTTTATAAAATTAATAATGATCAATTATCTACATACCAAAACACATAAAAGTCTATTTTCTTGTATTTAAAGAATGCCGCAATGAGAGAGTGGAGATAATTCAAAGGAAAGCGTCTACAAAGAGACTTGTATGCTACCTCCATAATCAACGCGCATTTAACAGTCAATATTGTGGTACGTGTTAGGGTTACGAAAAAATGTATTTAATTTTTTTACACAATTTAATTTTCTTTAATTTTTGTATGAAACTTTTTTTACATGAAGTTAATATTTCCCATGTTATTCGCAAAAACACAAAAAAAAGCCTTTAAAATCTCTAAACAACTCATTGAGATTATTGCTTTTGAAATCAGATATGTCCATGTCGTCAAAAATTAATTTTGCTATAGATGTTTGGGTAAATAAATGAGCTAGAATTTTTCTAGCGTATGCATGGCCAGGCAACATTATTTCTACTGACGTAGTTATGTACATCAAAGTTAGTATTTATTTTACCCACCTCCAGCCATTATGTACCCAAAGAAGCCTAAGTATTACAATAAAAGATAGAATCAACCAAGCCTCACAATACAACCTGATAAAATTGGATTGGATGTTGTGCCACTCTCTCTCGAGCTTTGATATGGAAAGATTTGACAAACGTGAGTATGCAAGACTTTTGGCGCACATGCGTGGGTCATTCCCCCATCGCGATGGAGATGACCGGCGCATCCACGTTCCAGGTGTGATAGTTCGCTCCTTTCAAAGTCAATTATCTTTGTTCGTGTTAGACTTATAAAAAAAATGTAAATAATGTTTTTGTTCACAATTTAATGCTCTTCAATTTTTGTATTCAAATTTTTTACATAAAATCAATATTTCTCAAATTACTTGCAAAAAACAAAAAAAGGGTACACATTTTCCAAGATGGCGGCGAAATCTTAAGTCTGATCGGTGGGGACTTTTAGTATGTTCAACAGTATGTCCAAACGAACATCTCCACCAATTTTCAAAACTTTCATATTTTTTTTAGCCATAAAACCTATTTTGACTGGGCTATCAGTGCAGACCAGGCGAATCAAAATGTTGGACCCCATGTTCTAGCACCATATTTTTGCACGAAAAAATGCTTTGCCGTGTTTTCATATTTTTTCCTCTTATATATATACTTTGAGATCTAGTTTTTAAAGATTTTCATTTACCCTTTACGCGATCTTTATCTTCTTCGAAACAAATAAATGCTATCGAGACTGCTGACATTTTTTTTTTAGATTTTGTAGATTCTAGATTGTAGGAGAAGAAATTGTCTGGATCAAGACAGATAGCAGAAGTTTATCTCTGCATTCAGAAAATGTTTTTGTACTCGAGTTTCTCTCTTGATGTTTAAATTTGATTTCTTCATACGTATTTCTCGCCTTTTTTTTTTTCAAGAGGATTTATGAGTAATCTCCATGTTCAATTTATAGTGGAATTTCAAAAAATTATTATTTGCTAGATTATAATAATTATGAATTATTCGTTCAATTTATAGTGGAATTTTTTGTAGTTTTTGTAGTAAAACGCTTTGTACTAACACCACTTGACTTACTGACTTACACCACTTTGCTTTTCACCGCCTCATATGTATCATGAATTGCGTAAGACTGGACGGTGGCTCAGAATATCTGTGTATCAAAATTTGATACGACTGATCACAATCTACTTGGAGTCGGACTTACGGCCAAAATGACCAAGAAATACGAAATACGGCGTTGGCGCATCACATAGCGTGACAGTGAAAGGTAGGCAGATAGTGAGTGGAAAACAAGATGTACGGCATGTTAAAAAGGAGACTTCGGGTCGTAGTCTGTAAATTACGATGATCTGATACGATACATTATACGATATTGTGAAATTATATGTGTGCGGCCGCATCCGTAATATAACTGTTACAGCTAGGAATTTGGGAGCATAGATCGGGGCCATGTGTTCTGTATACATCCACGAGTGTGATATTTAAGACTTAATATCAAATTTTTAAGAAACTAAGATAATTATTGTTCTTGAGATCTTGTTTTCAAGACTATGATATTTAAGAAACAAAGATGTTTTCTCGCTAATTCCCGTTTTTCTATCCCATTTCTTATTTCAAGTTATACAACTGTGTATTACGTCCGCAGAATTCGTAGTTGCATTCTCTATTAGAAAACATGCTGAAGAAATTTTCTTAAATGACATTTCTCCTAGAGATTCCTCGAAATAAACGTGTTTATCATTAAAACATGTCACTGAGAATGCGCAGAAACAGTGAGTTTCTAAAGACAGATTTAAACATGCCACTGAGCATGCGCAGAAATAAATTTTTAATTGAAAATTATCGCTCATTAATAGAAATTGCGGTTACAAAAACCAAATTTGACAAATCTACAGATTACAATCTTTCGTTTAAGACCAAAATGAAGTAAATTGATGCAGTAGTTTTCTCTCACGGCCTGCCCAAAAAGTCGGCCTAGCAACTTAAATATATAGATTTGTCTTTCTTTTGTTACTTCTTTATATTAATACGTTTACAAAACAAAAAAGCTTTTGTTATTCAACAATGTTATTAAAGGTTATTCCGTAATGTTATTAAAAGCCTTTCTTCTGGAGGTATACTCTTCCGGTAGTTGGTGTTCTTTTTCCGAATCTTGTCTTCGACAAGTCCCAAGATATAATGAAACGTAGGTATGCTTAACCTACAATAATTGTAAAACTTATCTGGGTCATTTCTAAGTTCTTTAATAAAACTGCCAATTTCTCTTTTTTTTTTATTTATTGATTGGATGAATCCAACAGCTTCTTTCTGGTTTTTCATCTAAAAATTGTATAAATTGCCACAAAAGAATAGCTACTTCTACTTCCGCACTTGCCATATCATCCACAATTATGACCAAACTACTTTCCCAAAACTGAACACTTCCCTCAACAAAGAACAAAATACTGCAGACCTCTTCAACTCCCGTGTTCTTACTTACTACTGATGAAATATCAAATCAACCTAGTGTTGCGAGTCAAAATGTATCACCATTTTCCACGATAAACATTTTGGTTGCGCAACGTCTGGCAACAGAAACGTTGTGCAATGTTTTGTTGCATTCGGTGTGTGGCCGGGCATATAGTTGCTAATTTTCCTCATGATTCGGAACTTTTATAGCATGCTGAAGTTGTGGATATCTCAAAACGCCAAGAAAATAACTTTTCTGCTGTGAGGTATTTTGTGGGAAAAAACCCCAATTGATTACTTAGAAAAGATTATGAATCTCAATTTGAGGCCATTAATGCTTTGGAAACCGAATTTTTAAACTTCAGCTTGCCAAAATCCCTTCAGATATCTTAGCAGAAGAAAGAGTTGATAGACAGTGAGCAAACCTCTCAAAAGAAAAGGGACCTCTTTGAAAGTTAAAATTTGAAAACTTTCAAGACTGATGCTCTGTATATTGATATTTCCATACAGTAATGCTGCCTGCGAAAGAATTTTTAGTTTAATTCGCAGAAACAAAACTGATTTCAGAAGCTCTCGTAAGCCTGAGACATTGCAAGCAATTTTAGTTGCAAAGTCCCGTACGGCTGAACCATGCTATAAACAAACTTATGATAAATAATTTTTGAAAAAGGCAAAATCCTGTACACATGCATCTCTTAATTGAAATTTATGCTATTCATTAAATTTTCGTAACAATAAATGTATTTAAATAAGCTACCTATCTTACTGTTATTTTTTCTTTGTGTATTTATTCTGTCAAGTATTAAATTGGTGAGCAACCAAGGTAAGCACGATTTTTTACAATTTAATGTTTATGTTTATAATGTCGTTTAACCATACGATTTATGGTCGCGCGCTGTGTTCCTTATTTTTTTTTTTCTTGGGAGGTTGGCAGCTATGATTTTGTTAGTTTCTCTTTAAACAAAAGTTTGAAAGTTCCCTTCCCCCCTCCTTTCGGCTTCTTTCATTAGGAAGCGTTTCACTTTTTTGCCCCACTCAAGTGAACTTAGGTTACCTCCGGTAAAGAAGTTTCACTTCAGAAATGACTATCAGTTTGATCTTAAGCTGTGTCCACACTTTTGCGCTTTCGGGTTCGATTTCGGTTTCAACATGTAGCACGGAGAGAGAAGTGTGAAGCATGCCCAGAGCGATGCTTCACCACCTGCAAATTCCAGGACAGCGCATGCGCCGCGATAGAGCATACGGCATCGCAATTGTATCCAACCCAAGTGGATTTTCATGCTGAATTCTATGCGATTTTCTATTATACAAGGCAGTTTTCAAGCCAGCGTTCAGAATGTCGCAGTCTTCGGAAGAAATTTTAAATTTTATTGATGATTACAGAAATTTACCGGCATTGTGGGATATCAACAACTCCGCATACACAAATAAAATTATTAATGCATTTAATACATTTAAAATAATTATTTAATAATAATTAATGTGTACTGTTTTAAAATAAAAACTAAATGTATTTTTAAACAAAGCAAATTGAAAAAAAAAATTTGAAAACTTGTACTATATCATTGAAATTTTCTTTTTGAAATACAGGGAGAAGATTTCAAAAATATGCATCAGCTAATTTGTTATTATAAAAATACTGAATAAAAAATTCCCCATAGCTTACCATAGAAATTAAAAACTCACTTTGAAAAAAAAAAATAGATGTTTTAGTATTATGAAAGCAGGTTACAACCTGAATTCGCGTTTTGCGTGAGGTAATTCCCCCCCCCCCCCCCATGTCATGCATTGCCAGTGGCGTACGCAATGGGGGGTTGATGGGGGTTATAACCCCCCCCCCCCCATTGGTTCTGATTACATATATTACTTAGTTAGGTTTACGTTTTGCACTGATTGCTCAAAACTACTCTTTCAAAGTAATAGTCCAGTCAAATTAGCTCAAAATGGCGGCGAATCATGCATTAAATGAAGGGGTTAAGATTTTATCAGGAATGTGTAGGGGATGGTCCCCTGAGCAATGCATAATAAAGTACCCTCGATTTCAGGTGCCGCGGAGGGGGGGTCATGAGGTCACATTTTCAGTTTTTTGGCGTATATCTCGAAAACGGTGCGTCGCAAAGAAAAATGTCATGCCCAAAAATTAAAGCTTATAAAATTCCCTTCCAAATGGTATATCCATGTTTGTATCCAAGTGTTACCGTTTTCGAGATATGAGCCGTTGAATATGAAAATTTTTCAAAAAAAGTGGTAGCGGTTCAGGTATCTCGTCAAACTTCCTCTTCTAACTCTTTCCCCTTCCATTTCTCAGAACACTCGTGATAGAGAAAGTTGTAGAGAGAAAAAATTCATTCAAAAATATATAGTGTTATGCTAATTTATCTTCACCAAGTAAATAGTTAGAGCGTTTTGGAGTTTAGAGGTTCTTTTCAACATTTTGCTTGTAAAATGCTCGTCACTCAAGTTTCGTTTCCATGGTCTGTAACTCTCTTAATCACTTTGTATGCTGTTTAATTAGATACGTGTAGTCTTCATAACCCATATAAATAATAAATTATGTATACCTGTACGTATAATGTATATCTCATAATATACAGAAGAACACTTGTAGTACAAAGGATTAAGTAAGAAAACAAACCAAAATGTATAAAAGTTGTTCATATAATAAAAAAATGGTTATCAAAAGTAAGTTCAAACAACAGTTACATTAAATATATTATATACAATTTATTTCATCAACTGCTTTCCTGTATATTAAAAGCTGTCAATCTGATACTTCGGAAAAAGTTTCAACCAAGTCAAAGTTTTCACTATTTTAGCTCCTGTAGAATGTCCGAATTTTCATGAACTGATTTCCCACAAAGGTGGCATCTCACTATAATGCCACGATGAAAGTCCCTAAGCTCCTTTAACTTACTCATCGTCTCACAAAAGCATAAATATGACCTGACAAACCACTACCAATACTTTTATGGCTTTCGGTTACGCATCAAATTACGTCACCTGCTAGATCCACTTCTTTAAGGGGGTGTCCGGATACTTTTGGCCGGATAGTGTATAACGCATTATTGGATATTAATGAATTATATGAATTATTAAATTTACTTAATGGGGTCAGTACGAGGAAAGAAAAATGAAAGGTACCTGTGGTGATTGAGATCATGCTCATTTGGCGGGGCCTGGAACATGAGCAGAAACATTCGTTCCTCAGCTCCAGTAATGTCTCCTGGTGAAGATTTGGAGTCATAAAACACTTTGGCGATGTTTGTTGTTTCATTGGCATACCGCTGGAAACATTGTACTATTGCTGCTTTGCTTTTACCATAAATCACTGACGTAGTGTCACATCCTGAGAAACTATGGATGCAGAGAATGTACTGGCTGAAAGATAAGACCTGAAGATGTTGGGAAAAGTAGAGCCTGTCTTCTGTGTTGCCCAGTCCGGCCTTCATGAAACACACATTCGTGTCTCGTGGGGTGAGTGCCACAAGTTAGACGAGCAGGTCTTACTTATCTACTATCACCAAAGTTGAATGAGAGGTTTTTGCCACTCACCTCTGACAATACTGCAGTCTGCCTCTCCTTTTTCTGTAGTAGACTGTATACCTCTTGCACCCACGGCCTGAACTAACATAGTAATGAGCTTGGTTTTGTTTCTTTCATTGGAAAGGAAGTTTTCCTGATGAACAGCAGCCACCATATTCTTATTGAAGTCAATATCCACTGATGTTTTACTTGATGCTCTCCGATGTTGTTCGTCTCTTTCCGTGGAGTTCGTGTCTTCATAACCATCAAAAACCACAGCTGAACTGCTGCCGTAATGGTTGATTATTTATGATACATATTGATTGCAGATGGAGGCGAAGGTGGTGTTGGTGTTCCACTTTACTCTATGAAGCAGGAAGCCGCCATGGATTACCGTGAAACTGTTCTTCACATTGATCAGTTGATTGCATTTTGGGAAAGTATCAGACAGTGCTGACCTTTTGATTTTTCTCATTATCCCCTCGGCGAATAGAGACCTAGGGTATTGGGCTAACTCGTACGTTAGCAACTCCTCTATATCCCCTTCTTTCTTCTTGGTGATCAGAGTTCTTTGAAATTTCATCAGAGGATCTACCACCACTACCTCATCATTAACTTTGATCATATTGCTCATCGCAGCTAAAGGAACGACTGAGTCCTTCTTGGATTGTTTCACTTCTGAGAAATTCATTCCAACAAAAGTGCTCATTGTGCGGGTTCCAATTTTCAAGGCCTGGTAGCAGTTGACGTTACTTGTTCCAATTACTCCCGTTGAAAGTGACACCAAACAATTACGTTCAGCAAAAAGCGGGTGATCAGCCAACCATTGAGCAAGCTTCCTTCTGTCTAGATCATCTGTGGTTATTCGCGATGCTCGAAACTCAACATGTTGTTCTCCTCTTGCAGTATGGACGCCACAAAACATCTCAAGTGAACTACATATTGCTGTAGCAGTGCGTGCTCTCCCAACCC
This sequence comes from Dolomedes plantarius, assembly GCA_907164885.2. Taxonomy (NCBI): domain Eukaryota; kingdom Metazoa; phylum Arthropoda; class Arachnida; order Araneae; family Dolomedidae; genus Dolomedes; species Dolomedes plantarius. The sequence goes on along the minus strand of OU015492.1, from coordinate 186,062,569 downwards.
ATTTCGCCAACACCGAATCACTAAAGCCCCGCCCACGTGTTAATTCTCCTTCACTCTTCATGTCACACTTGAGTGTCACATCAATTGCCATGTCAGACCACACACCAGACATTGGTGTTCAAGTTCTGTTGACAGTGAAGTATCCACGATCTATACAATCCTTTTTAAGTTGAAGCTGGCGAGTTGTTAGTCCCAGCATGTGTTGTACATATAGGTGAGTACACTTTGCATAATGAAAATTCCCGCTGGCATGGAAGTAAGGTATCATCAGTTGGGCGCTTGTCATATGATCTTCTCAGTTGCGCTGTGCTGCAATGAATTTTTTCATCAACACCACCATTTCAAAGTACTGGACCCACAAAGCTGCTGTTGGCCCATTACCTTTGAGACATGACAATTCGTTGCTCAATTTCCACTGAATGCTGGCAAGGGAGGTATTTGTGGAAATGTGATGTGCAGTAATTTCTACTGAGGTCAGAAGTAACTGAACTACTTCTTCTTTTTCATATGGTGTGGTATCTAAATTTTCCAAAATGATCTGAGTTAAAGTGACACTTTTATACATTTTGGTTTGTTTTCTTACTTCCTCCTTTGTACTACAAGTGTTCTTCTGTATATTATGAGATATACATTATACGTACAGGTATAAATAATTTATTATTTATATGGGTTATGAATACTATACGTATCTAATTAAACAGCACACAAAGTGATTAAGAGAGTTACTGACCTTGGAAACGAAACTTGAGTGACGAGCATTTTACTAGCAAAATGTTGAAAAGTACCCCTAAACTTCAAAACGCTCTAACTATTTACCTGGTGAAGATAAATTAGCATAACTTTACACATTTTTGAAGGAAATCTTTTGCTCTACAACTTTCTCAATCACGAGTTTTCTGAGAAATGGAAGGGGAAAGAGTTAGAAGAGGAAGTTTGACGAGATATCTGAACCGCTACCACTATTTTTGAAAAAATTTCATATTCAACGGCTCATATCTCGAAAACGGTAACACTTGGGCTCTAAGTTAGCACCTATCTTTTTAAATATTTTTATGAATTACATTCCTAACTCTCCATTCACTACACTAGCCATGCTTGCGGATGACACGGCAATACTACCTAAGCATCAAAATACTATATATATGCACAAGTTACTACAGAGACATATTGGAATTCTTGAACGATGGTTCGAACGGTGGAGGCTCAAGTTAAGTCCTTCAAAATCTAAAGCTATTTTTTTCAGTTTCAATAGAATTCCACTTCCTCCGGTCACAGTATGCAATCAACTGGTTCACTTTGAGAGAGAGGGCAAATACTTAGGAATTTACCTCGATAGTCGACTGACATGGAAGAAAAATATTGAACATAACATTAGAAAAAATTTTTTAAGCCCGTAAGGATATCGCCCACCTCCTGTACCAGAATCAAAAGGGTTTAGATAACAAACTACTCTTGTATAAAACCGTACTGCGTCCCATCCTGTTGTACGCCGTTCCTGTTTGGGGCTCAGCGGATGACACCCATATCCAGCGATTGCAGACAGTTCAAAATAAAACACTCCGCGGTATTAGGAAGGCGCCCTGGTACCTTATAAACGTACTTATTCACAGGGATCTGAGAATCGAACCCATTCGGCAACACATTAAACATCTCGCATAAACATCTCTTCTACAAAAGATTATATTCAATAGACAACGAAGAAATAGCTAACCTCCCCGACTACTACCCAAGGGATCCTAAGGCCACTTTGATTATTCACCCTGGTCTCCTTCCCCTTTCTTAACTCTTCCTCCAACCTCTTCTAAATTTTAATTTACATTTGCCGTTGCTTCTGGTTCTGACCTGCGTTTTTTTGATGGATCGACCTCAAGACTATCCTTACTAATTTTTGCTTAATTGTCTGCTACCATGATTTTTTTTAAATAAAACCTGCCACATTATTTACTTATTTATTTTTTGCTAGTATTAGTATTATTTATTTTTATTTATTTATTTCTTATTATTATTAATATTTTTATTATTATTCTAACTTTCAAGTCAACACTTTTCTTTTAATCCTGAGAACGGAAATATAGCCACAAAAAATATCCATACCAAGGATATGGAGCCCTGCTCTCTGGTGCCTCATTAATGTACCATGTCTATGTCTATGTCTACGGTAACACTTGGGTACAAACATGGATATACCATTTGGAAGGGAATTTTATAAGCTTTAATTTTTGGGTTTGACAATTTTCTGTGCCACACCCTGTTTTCGAGATAAACGCCGAAAACTGAAAAAAGTGACCTTTGGACCCCCACCCCACCCCCCGCGGCGCCTGAAATCGAGGGGACTTTATTAGGCGTTGTTCAGGGGACCAACCCCTACACATTCCTGAAAAAATCTCAACCCCTTCATTTAATGCGAAATGAAAACCTAATTTGACTGGACTATAACCCCCTCCTTTGAAAATTTCTGCGTACGCTACTGTGCATTGCTTGCATCCAAATGCGTATGATTCTGCATGTATCATTTTCATTTGAAGCTAAATATTATCGACACATTTTAAATGTAGGCATTTTTTAGTCCGTCATGGTTTTCTCGTCGTGTTCTTCATTTAACCCCATGTTAAAGAAAAATGAACGATTTTCATTAATAACAAAATATACTTCTTAACTTCTTACATATGTTGAAATTTTTTTTATTATATATGAAAATTCAAAAGTAATTCTTCATGGCCCGCTTTGCTCAGAAAAGAAGTAAATGTCTCGGTTTAATTCTTTACTTTATATTAAAGAGGTTACTTACTCTTACTCTCTCTCTCTCTCTATAGTATGATTAGCTAACGATTTTTCTTGAATATTCTGTATACTTCAAAAGTAATATAAATATTCCTTTTATTCAGAAATAAATTAATATACCAGTGTAATTTTACACTATATATTTAAGAGATAAAATCTTAATAACGAGCAATATTCTACCGTTTTCTATTCTTAGTATTTGTTTGGTTTTATTACTTCATAAACAAAGCTATAAATTGTAGTTCTATTTCTAATAACTTGGCATATAAAAAAACAGGTCTTTTCTATATTCCGTATCACCAGTTATTAATTTCTCTATCAAACTACATTGATGTAGAACCTATGTGTATAAGAAAAAACATCTCTAATCGATTAATGAGGTATTACATAAAGAATATTGTTTAAATTTATTTTTTAGTCTTCTCATTTAGATCATTTTCCCCTGCACGTGCACAGACACACACACACACAGATTATATATATATATATATATATATATATATATATATATATATATATATATATATATATATGTAACATACTGGACAACCCAAGGAAAGAATGGGCGTCCAGCACATCACAGGCAATGATGGTGTAGTCGTGGCTATAATAATAATCGACGCAGCAAGTTACAGCATTATACTAGTTTTTATTTCGTCGGAGAATACGTCTTCCCAAGGCAGTTACATGATCAAAAAAGCGTACAGGTTTCCGTTCAGGCGGTTTATATAAACTTTGTCATGTGATGAGGATAGCGATTAGGGATTTGCTGTTGTCGATAAGTCACATGTGGTTTTATGTAATCTACGCAAAGCCTATATGAAATCTTGACTGACGCTACGCATGTTTGGAAAAGGAAGCCATTTAATAATTTCCACTAGAGGCCTTTTAGGACTTAGATTTGAAAACGAAAGTTAGCTCGTACGCCCAAGGGAATTTAGAATAATGTTAGATTTTAAAATGGTATGGGGTTTTTAATGTTATATATATATATATATATATATATATATATATATATATATATATATATATATATATACACAGTCGGACCTCTATTTAACGACCTCTATTTTGCGAACTTTTCCTTGGAACCAAGAACATTTTGCGAATTTCTTCGTAAAATAACCTCCAAATAGCGAAGTGCATTCTCTATTTAACGAACTTTTTCTTGTGATCCAATGTTTTTTTCTCCATATTTCTCAAAATATTTCTGAACATTTCAAACTAATTCTTTCTTTTAACACATTCCAACGCGGATTACAGTTTGAAGAAAATACGCCTGAAGAGGTTTTTGGTGCATTTCAAAGATGAGTGAAGTACAGTCCGACCACAGTACGAAGAACCACGGTTGGCATAGTGCCAAGACGATTCTATTCACGCTTTAGGTAAGGCTGCTTAGGAAGGAGGGGGGAAAGTCTTGTATTCTCTCGACATTCTTTAGAATCGGTTACTAACTGCGCTTGCTTGCTTTTTCCTCGTCTGTTATTTTGATTATTATATTAAAATTAATGCATCCTTTACCCATCACGACTGCTCGGAATAAGCCGTTCCGTAGTGATTGTAAACGTATAATTCACAATGTAATTAAATTGTGTGATAAAGAAGCACTAGAAGGAAATGTTATTGTTCCAGTTTCGCAATCCCCAAAGAGAGCTAGTGAAATGACCGGGATATCAATGTCCAGTGTAAAAAGAATACGCAGAGAAGCAAAGGGTGAAGAAACTCCAAAATTTGAATCTCCGAGGAAACGTCAGAAAAAAAGAAAACGTAGCTTTAGATAATTTTGATTTTGATGTAATCCGAAAATATCCACTCCTATAAAACTCCTATTTTTTAAATAGATTTGCTTCTTTCTTTTTATTATTTTGAAATTATTATTCACGTATTCGATCAAAAATAAAGTTTTAAAAAATAACTTTAAAATTGCGGACAAAAAGTAGTCTGAAATGCATTCCGTATTTCATAAACAAACACATCCGAAGATATGACGTTTTCCCCTATTTTCTAAGTAGACTAGCTTTTCTCGCGCATGCGCAACAGCTTCCAGGGACCTTGCTTCCGTGGTCGAACTATATTATGAGAGAAAACGCTTTTTCAAACAAAAAACTCAGACAAAATTAACAGACTTTATCAGTAATTAAATTTAAGGACGCATGTGGTAATGTATGCATAAAATTACTTGTTTTATTGAATAAGATAATTTCATTAAAATTCATTAATTTTAATATAATTTTTTTAATTGAAAATACAGTGTATTCCCGGAAAATGTTTTGTTTTATTCTTGTTTTCCTTTCACATTTCTGTTTGATGGATAAGATATATAAAACAAATAGACATTAATTTACAAAATAAAGGTGCGATCAATTACTTTTATTAATAGTATTTAGTGTTTATGAATTTAAAATCTGTTTTGTGTAGTTTAACGTATGTTAAAAGGTAAATCTCTATTTAACGAATTTTCCATATAACGAACTTTTTGGGGGAATTTAGCGACTTCGTTAAATAGAGGTCCGACTGTATATATATATATATATATATATATATATATATATATATACACAGATATATATATGAATGATAAATATGCAAGTAGAGGGATTATACATATTTATATACAGAGCACCGAACCAAAATTGTAATCTATACTTGTTGCACATTTCTTGTTGCTTTACGCAAAAATAGTGATCACCTTATAAACTCTGCGAAATCACAAGAAACGAAGCAGCAGTAACCGTCCTACTCTTCCATCTCGTGAGGCATGAACTGTCGAACAAGTGTGAACAACAAATCGAATGCGTCTAGAGGCATGCGGGGAAGCATGGGCTAAAAGCAAGTCGAAAGGGAAGACGAACATCAAGTCGGAAGCAAAATCGAACCCGAAAGCGCAAAAGTGTGGACATAGCTTTAGAGATTGGTGCTTTTCTCAGTTTGCAACTATTGCGTGAAAACGAACTAAGTCCGACAAAACGGTTTATAATTCTTCAAATGACTGTATGTAGTGACTGACAGATAGTAGAAACTGATATTGAAAAAAAGGATTGATAATCAAGGGTTTACTATAACTGAATTGAAGATAAATCATTTTTTTTAACCGAGAAATTTTTCGAACCAAAAGGGTAGTTTGTCAATTAAGATTCTTTCTGCGATTCTTTAGAAAAAATCGAAACATATATATTTTTTATTAGTTGAATTATAGAAACCGCGAAAAATGAAGGATTTCTTTAAAAACCCGTAACATTTAGAAAAGTGTTGCTATGAGAAATAAAAATGGCGGCCCTGGGCGGTTGCCCAGTTTGTCCACCCCTAAGCACGGCCCTGGCTCTCCTCTTCCTCCTCCTCTACAAAAGTGTGATAATGGCTAAATCTTTAACTGAAAAATGAAACCGCGCCATGACTATACAAATCTTTCACAACTAATGAAACACGTTCCCGCCACTTTCTACTCCCGTCTCTGTATAAACACATGCATCCGGCGCTCGGGCTCGGCTCGTTCCCGTTACGTTCCCTTTACGTGCCTGTATAAATCAACCCTTATTAAGGACTATGAAAATGTGATTCATCATTCATACAGATTTCATCTCAATTGTCCAAAATCTAAAAACGTATCTGATGACTGCAGATGTTTCAGTATAACCAGCTGCGTTATCATGAATGACATGGCATACTTCTATTGCAGAAAATACATCTATTCTCTATCTTTCTTTCTTTAGATGCAGTATTTTTTTTCTGTTCCTCTGAAGAATTGAATATTTCTTATTCGTGTAAACGTAAAGATGAAACGCTCATTTAAAATTCAAAGGATAAGACAAACTAAACCATTCTCTTTGATGACATGCCTTGAGAACTGATGCTTAATTGACTGAATGCTAGGAATTAATGGTTTCTAGGGGCTGTTAATCAGCGATAAAGCAAAAATATGTTTGGTTTACTCATCATCACCAGTAGCCAATGCATGACTAAATGATGACAAATTATAGTGTTTCAGGAATATTGATATTACTAACGTAGCATAGGTTTATTATATTATTAATATATTTGTGGATGTACTCAATGGGTTTGAGAAAAAAAAATCCCTAAAGAAATGAAAAAAAGAAATGGTCTGTAATTAGGTGGACACTTGTCATATTTCTAATTATGTGTGAATCAGATTATTTCAGTTAAGTCTTAAAAATGAACTTCTTGTCAATTATGCGGTTTAAAAAATTTTATTTTTCTTCCTCTCGCGCCGATGGGGGAAAAAAAAACTTTTGATTTAGTGTGTTGTAAGCTTTCTTCGATGGCGAATGTACGTCGACTTTGTTCATTTATATATAACGATCCAGCCTGAAAGGCTATGCTGAATTATATGTTACCAATGCTGAATTATATGTTTTTAAAAGTAATGAATGTTGTGATGTCCATGTTGTGAAAATAAAAGACCAAAACGACAACCGACGTTGGATTATTTAAAAAAGATTGCGATCCCATCATAAGGTCTACAAAATTCTCACAATGGTTAACCTTTACCTTGAGACGGCAGAACCGTGCTTTCTGTAGAGCGTTATACGCAGACCATGAATCACTCATGATAGTCATGTCGGAAAGAACATGGTTTGGGATCAAAGAAATGAGTGTCTCAGCATCCCATATATTATCTTTTCATATTTCTAAACGAAATTTCCTCGATCTACTTTCGACCAAACCAAATATTTACATTCCTTCCTTAACATGGCCAGTATGATACTTGTATTAACCGAATTTATTCAATCCCCACGATTTCATGCGGTCCACCAAGCATTCCGTCATTGTTTTGCTCAGACATCCATTTGGCTCCTGTGTTCCGACAGTAATCGCGCCATTATCGTATACTGTACTCCTCTACGTGGCTTTCCTGTGGAATCCGTAATTTCCGACAAAGCGTGATCAAAGGAGAAATCAAGCGCGAATAAAAGGCAAAATAAGCAAACCGGTTTCCGCCGCAATTTGAAAACTTACAAACCACGTTCTCTTCATAGACGTGGGGCGATCCTTTATGACTTCTCCGAGAAACCTGATCAAAAGCCATTTCTAATTCAGAGAGGAAAAAAAACTGATGATTAAAAAGCGTTCTACACAAAGCAAAGCGGGGTTTAAAATAACCGCCCAGTGACCAGTGACAACTGATTAACGGACTATCTCACACGCAATCTATCAGACATTCCGGGAAAAAAATGCATTTCCACCCACGCATCAATAATGTAACGCTTATTTCGCCCAAAAAAATTTTAAAAAGAGAATGAATAATTACAAGATAAAAAGAACTTTTTATATATCATGTTTTTAAATTTTTTTGTTGAATCATATAAACTTGACAATTCTATGTATTAATAAATGTGGGATTTTGGGGGGAATAATCACAAACAGTGTTAACGTATGTAACATTTATTTAAAGAGGGATATTATTTACAGGGGGAACTAACGTCTAAAAGGGGGAAAAACAAGCAACGCGGCACACACACGTGCACGCTCGTCCGAAGCAAAACGTCTCTCTCCTCTGTTCTTCGCGGCGCCCGCTAGGTGGCGCTCGCCGGGGCTTACAGGGGCGCACTCCATATGAGAGTGGCATGCATGGGGTTGTATGGATGGCATCCCACATCGGCCATCCGACAAAAAGCATCTGCCCCCAGATGCTGGTAGGGGCACAAACAAATACAGGTGACAATTTATTATGACGAAATGAAAAAAAAAAGTATAAAAGTTATAAGAAATACACATAGGTTATAATACTAGCAAAATGAGCTGGAAAAGAAAATGAAAAATATAACACTAATTGTAGTAATATCTAAACAGCAAAACAATCCTGGCTAATGAAGTATTCCTGAAAAATAAAAAAAAAATAATGAAAATATAGTTCAAAAGTTAAAGTATGTTTAGTCCAAACGGGCTATGTAAAGTTATGAGTCCACGGTTTCATGAACTCGATGCATGTACTGGGGTCCGTCGAAATGTCCACACTTTTGAACATCGTAGGTGTCGTTGGGCTTAAGTTTGATGATCTTGTAGGGTCCGTGGAACTTTGGATGGAGTTTTAAACGAGGTCCGAATTGGGTGCGTTTTATGGCAACAAGATCGTGCAACTTGAACTTCAGAGGTAACTTTCGTCGTAGATTGTAGATTTTACGGTTTTTGTCTTGCACTCTTAAAATCTGTTGTTTGGCGTCTTTGCGGAGGTCGTCGCGTGAATTTATAAACTCAGTTTGTATTTCGGCATTCAACAGGTCTGTGATTTGGAGATTGTTGCGGACACGCATTTTTGTACCGAAAAGCAGTTCAAAAGGAGTCGTCTTAATGCTGCGTTGGAAAGTTGAGTTAATAATTTGCTGGACGTCAGCCACATGAGTATACCACTTCGTAGGATCTTGGATGGACAATTTGGATAAAACAGAAATGATTATAGAATTGAGACGTTCAACCTGTCCATTTGCGCGAGGAAGACCAGTGGTTATAGTCAAATGTTGGATGTTCTCATGGTCGCAAAAGTCTTTAAAGGCATTAGATAAAAAAGCAGATCCTCGATCGGAAATAATACGGACGGGATTTCCAAACACTTGTTTCTGTATTTCTAATATAGAGAGTACTTCTGCAGCGTCAGTTGATTTCGTCGGGTAAAGCCATACAAATTTGGTGAAACTATCGATAACGGCGAATATATATTTGTATCTTTTAGAAGTAGTAGCGAGAGGACCTAAGTGATCGACATGATATGTATGGAGTGGGGTGTCCTCTTTTGGTAAAGGGTGTAGGCGTCCTTCTTGTTTACCACACTTGCGGTTCGTCAAGATGCATGGAACACAGTTGGCAATACACCTGGAAATTTTATCTTTTAAATTAGGTATGTAAAACTGTTGTTTGAGTTGCTCCTCAATTTTCTTAGTAGCAAAATGTCCATTCTCGTGCGCGTCTCTGATAATGCCGTCTTGCATAGAGTCTGGAACGACTAGAACTTCGTAACCGTCAACTAACTTGTAGAGAACATTTGCTTTGATAAAATAATCGTTATATTGTTTAGTTTGAAGAATTTCTTTAATTGCTTGAATGTTAGGGTCGTGTGACTGAGCATTTTGTATTTTGAAAGTCAGTGAATCGGCGGTAATGAGCATCGTCGGATAGCGGCTTAGCGCATCAACATGAGCCATCTTCGCTCCAGTTCGATGTTGAATTGTATAATTGTAATCTTCTAATAATAGTGCCCATCGAGCAATTTTAGCACTGAGATCGCGCTTGCTCATAGTAAGTTTGAAGGCGTTACAGTCTGTAACTATGGTAAATTTTTGACCAAGTAGATACACTCTAAATTTTTGCAATCCATGAATCACGGCTAACATCTCGAGTTCATAACTTGAGTAATTTTTCTCAGCGTCGGAGGTAGATTTGCTTGCAAAATATACAGGATGAAAACAGTTATCATCGGTGGACTTCTGAAGAAGAATGCATCCAAAACCATGGATAGAAGCGTCAGTATGTAATTCAGTTTCGCTTTTCTGATTATAAATATTAAGAACGGGTTTATTAGCCAAACATTGCTTCAATTGATAAAAAGCATTTTTCTCGTTTACACCAAAATGGAAAATAGTAGATTTTTTTAGAAGGTTAGATAGAGGATTAGCGATAACTGAAAAGTTTTGGATAAATTTACGGAAATAACCAGCCAAACCAAGGAAACATTGGACGTCTTTTTGATTTTTTGGTTCCGGATAATTTAGAACGGCGGCTGTTTTAAGAGGGGAGGGAAATAACTGTCCGTTTTGAATAATATGGCCAAGGAACTCAATTTGTGTATGAAGGAATTTACATTTTCGAAAGTTTATCTCAAGACCGTAGTCAGAAGCGACAGAAAAGACTGATTTTATTTTTTCAATATTTTCCTCTTCATCTTTAGCAGGAATGATTAAGTCATCCATATACAACAATATCTGACCTGATAAAATGAGATCTTTAAAGACTGTATTAACAAATCGCTGAAATACGGAAGGTGATGAACAAAGACCAAAGGGAACTTTAGGAAACTGAAACTGACCTGAATGTGTCACGAAGGAAGTATAACGTCGACTGTCTTTATGAACATTAACATGGAAAAATCCATTTTTAAGGTCTAGAGTACTGAAAACACGGGCATTCTGAAGTTTGTCGAGTAAGTCGTCAATGAGAGGTAAAGGGTATCGATCTTTAACTATACGTTTATTTAATTGTCGATAGTCGATGCAAAGTCGTGGGGTTCCGTCTTTCTTTTAACAAGAACAACCTGACTCGAGTAGTCTGATGAACAGGGTTCTATTATGCCGTCCTGAATCCAAGTATTAACTTGCTCATCTACAATATCTCTCAGTAAATGGTAAACGTCGTGGTCTGTAGCAGATGGGAGTCGAAGTATCAACTTGTATATGCATTTCAATATTAGTAGTTTTGATTTTATGGGGATTATAATTGGTCACGAGGTGTTGAATGGTATTTCTCTGTTGTTTAGTAGCACTAGGGCCTATGTCAGGGCTAGAATCATCTATTACCAATATATTACTAATAAGAGTAACGTCTTCGTCTATAGCGTCAAAATCTAAAGGTTTATGAATCGAAAGTCCGTCTTTAGTGATAGTGAATTCAGCCTGTGCAAGTACATTCATACCAATTATCAAATCCACTGGCATAGTATTATCGTCAACAACACAAATATCAGCGGTAAACAATTGACCATCAATAACGATTTGGGATTTGAAAGAACCAAGCGGCTTAATTTTTCCATTGCCAAAAGCCGTAAGCAATGTACTAGAGTAATTAAGAACAGGAGATCCAATTTTAGTATACGCTCGCTTTAACATAATCGTAGCCATCGAACCTGTGTCGATTAACGCGTTGAAAGAGACATAGTTGAGTGTAACATCCTTGTACATTAAATTTGAAGCAGTTGAATTCAGCGTATTAACATTAGTTTCTCTGTGTGTGTGTAAATCATTTGATTTTGAACAATTTGCGGCGATGTGGCCAAAATTTCCACAAGAAATACATTTTGGACCGCGATGTTTGTCTGGACAAAATTTAGATAAATGGTTAAAATTAAAACAATTAGAGCACATTTGTTTACTTTGAGCTTGAGGACGAAATGCTTCTGGTTTCATCTCACGTCTTGGGTTTGAAATTTTATGATACACGTCATCACGTTTACGAGGTATGTAGTTAGAACCGAAATGGTCAGTTGAGGATTTACATCTATTTCTGTCAAAAATCTTTTCATAAATTTTGAGTTTCTGTTTGAATTCCGTAAAGTTAGTACAACCATACAAAATTAATTTATTACACGGAGCGTCTGGAATATTATTTATGCAATACTCAATTATACTAGCGTCGTCCACGGCAAAGTCAAGGGCTTGCGAAGCTAACTCGCGAAGAGCAATTAAATATTCTGTAAGAGATTCATTTGGTTTTAACTTTCGATTTCGCAACTGTCGATGTAAGTCAGCGTTTGTAATTTTCGAGCCAAACTCCTCAATTAAAGCTTCTTTTAAAGAACTCAAAGTGTTTAGATTACGTTGGCTCTGAATAAATAATTTAGCGGATCCAGAAAGATTAGTTTTGACAAAAATCACTTTATGCTGATCTGTTAATTCTGGTAAAAGAGATAAATTATCCTCTACGTCGCGCAAAAAACTTTGAATAGTATACGCATTGTTACCAGTAAATTTTCGCATAGAACAGGAAACATCTCTCAAAACAAGCCATAAATTAGAATAAGGAACGGAAGTGTCAATTTCGGGTTGTTGTTTAGGCGAAAAAGAATTTGTATAAGCGTTTTCGACTGTGGCGAGAACATCAGCCGTCTCCGATTGTTGTGTCTGCGCGAAAGAACTTGGCGCTAATTCGTCATTCTCATCAAAGTCAGAACTCGGTTGAAAGGAAGTTAAATTCGAAAGTGCGTCAAAAATGGAATCACATAGTTTGTCTTTAGAACCGTCGGAATCAATATGCAAAATATTAGCAACACAGATAAAATCATTTAATGAATATGTTTTAAGGATGGATTTCTTTCGGGAATTCAAATCGAAAGTTGCAGGGAAATTCTGAAAACTGCGTAATTTAGATCGGGATGAACGATCAAATGTATCATCAAAACAAATCGAAAACAATAATTTAATACTTTTAGTTGGTGCACAGCTGAGTGCTTGTGCGATTGGCACAATATCGTTTAGTGAAACTGAACACATATTGACACAACAAAAAAAAATGGTACTCACTGAATGCAGATTTCTAAACAGAATAATCCAAGAATTTGTAAATCCGAATAGTACACGTCGAAAATTCAGTCCTTGTCACGTCAGAAGGATGAAAAACTTAAGTCCCTCGAATTATACGTCTCAGGAAAAATCAGTAAATATCAGCTGGAAACGTCTTTGAAACTATCACGTCAAATGGAGAGTTGATACGGCAGGCATGGGTGATCTAGGGGATTAAAGGGTAAAAGGAGGCCAGAGCCCCCATCTGTGGGGTTTTGGGGGGAATAATCACAAACAGTGTTAACATATGTAACATTTATTTAAAGAGGGATATTATTTACAGGGGGAACTAACGTCTAAAAGGGGGAAAAACAAGCAACGCGGCACACACACGTGCACGCTCGTCCGAAGCAAAACATCGTCTCTCTCCTCTGTTCTTCGCGGCGCATTTCCACCCACGCATCAATAATGTAACGCTTATTTCGCCCAAAAAAATTTTAAAAAGAGAATGAATAATTACAAGATAAAAAGAACTTTTTATATATCATGTTTTTAAATTTTTTTGTTGAATCATATAAACTTAACAATTCTATGTATTAATAAATGTGGGGTTTTGGGGGGAATAATCACAAACAGTGTTAACGTATGTAACATTTATTTAAAGAGGGATATTATTTACAGGGGGAACTAACGTCTAAAAGGGGGAAAAACAAGCAACGCGGCACACACACGTGCACGCTCGTCCGAAGCAAAACATCGTCTCTCTCCTCTGTTCTTCGCGGCGCCCGCTAGGTGGCGCTCGCCGGGGCTTACAGGGGCGCACTCCATATGAGAGTGGCATGCATGGGGCTGTATGGATGGCATCCCACATAAATACTTTAAAAAAAATTTTTTGACGAATTATCCCATCAACTTAAAGAAAATGAAGTTAATTGGAAGTTAACTTGCGTTTAACTTTTCGTTCCCGTTCCGGCCGATAGATGGCTGCACCAGTCTACAAAACAAAATTAATTGATAATAACTGAAAATTAATTTAATTCTCCTTAAAGAGGACTAAAAGTATTAAAAAAATGCATTATCATAGTGCTCTGAGCTATTCTAAAAGTTTCAAATGTCTAGCTAGTCGGGAAGTTAGTTAAAAATCGATTGCAAGATTTGTAAGGGACAAACACACACAAACAAACAAACAAGAAAGCAAGTTAATTAAAAACATGGTAAAAAATACGAAAGAACATGAAAACTAGCAGATTGTACAGTTAAAATTTTTTAAAAGAATTTCTTAGAATATTTTTAAGAATGAACTTTAAAAGCTTACATAACATTAAATATCCACCCCAGCAACAAATAAAATAAAGTAAAATAATTAAATAAATGAAAGATGCAAAAAGACGGGGAAATTAGGATAAATAAAAGTTTTTGCTAAGTTTTATAGAAAAGTAAAAATGTAGAAATACCATTTTATGGAAAAACATTCAAGTTTTAACACCCTCTCCCCCAAAGTATTTTTAAAAAATGATAATAAATAAATTAAAGGAAGAAATTATGATATATCAATTTTTTTAACACAGAAATATCAAAAAATAACATTTTCTCTAAATATTTAATTATATTTAACTTTAATTTAATTAACAGCAAACATCCACCTCACCCACTTGAAAATTATTTTTATTTTGTAAAATAGAGGTATTAAACAGAAAAAAATTAAGTCCTGATCGTAAACAAGCATTTTTTTGCATGCCACACAACGAGGGAGTATGTGAGCCTTAATTTGAATGTTACTACATTGAAATATTTATTGCCCCATGAGTCACAACAGTATAGGTATCCTACTTCGGGTACGATATATTTAATGCAGTAGCCGCTTATCTGGAAATCATACCACCATATACCAACGAGACTTGTTTGCTGTGTCTGTATGGGAATATTCAGTGTGTGAACTGTTACTCTCGTTGCCCAGTGGCTAAGTGGTTAACCTTTTCCTTACGGGCTGGGATAGCATGTATCCCAAGACCCTACTCTCCAAAAAGACGGGTTTGGGATAGCTGTCGTCCCAAAGTTTTTTTCCCCCTGTTTACTTAAAGACCGCAGCGGATGCAGGAAATTGGATCAGCGGGAGTCTAATTTGGCGGAGAGTTGAAAATTTTTCCGAGGGAAATTTAAGACCATTTAGAGCGACAAATGGGGAAAACGAAATATCTACTGCTAATTAGGGAAATTTTCAGCTCCTAGGCATTGATTTTACATATATATATATATATATATATATATATATATATATATATATATATATATATATATATGTATATATATACATATATGTATGTCTGTGTATGTATGTGTGTATATATATATATATATATATATATATGCATATATATGTATGTATATATGTATGTATATATATATACATATATGTATGTATGTGTATATATGATATTGATATATATATATATATATATATATATATGTGTATATATATATATATATATATATGTATATATGTATATATATGTATGTATATATATATATATGTATGTATATATATATATGTATATATGTATATATATGTATGTATGGAGTCGTTGTTCTTTCTGGCTTTCTGATTACTACCTTTTAATTTTAATATTTTATTATTAAAACTTAGTTAGTTGGTGGATGATTTTATAAGTACCTTTTTAACTCATTTTTAATTACCTTCTATAATGTAAATGTGTTTTAAACTTTAAAATTTTAATGTTTTTTAAATATTTTTTTAAAAAAATTATATAAAATATAATAAAAATTGATAAAATAGTGATAAAATTACAACCCTTGTTAGTCGTGGGAGTATAGGTTATACGGCTGTGTATATTGTATTTTTGATATAGGTTCCCTTGCGCTATATATAATGTTGGCCTCGATACGAGGCTTTATCTTCCCGTGATATTTATTATGTTCATCTTCATCTTTTACATTACACTTTTTGTCACTCATTCATTAATATCTTACTTTAAATATTATGGAAAGTCACAACATGAATAATATAGCGACTGGCAATATTGTTACAAATGTACCAATTGCCCGGTCATCCACGAAAAGGGTAAGTGTTCGACCGTTAACAAGTAACCCTAATTTAATTACGAATTATTTCTCCCACACTTATTCTAAGGGTATGATAAACAAAAAAATTGTGTCTTTTAAGCAAGTGACAACTCTTCCAATGTGCAACAACAATAAGAAACATTCTGATAGTGGTGATGAGTACTTTGTTAGTTATTATCCAAAAATGTATGGATTTAAATATCAAAAATGCCAGAATAATAGATGCAAGCTATGCCCACAAGCTGATCCACGTCTGATAGTTAATAATAAAAAATTCAAGGTATTTTGCAAGTCTTATAATTGCATATATATTATCGAATGTACGGTTTGTAAATTAAAGTATATTGGACAGACTAAAAATACATTAAATAAACGTATAAATCTACATAGAAGTCAGGTTTATAATATTAAGGATAAATCTGTATCTCACGAAATTGAACATTTTGGTAAACATGGTGTGGAAAATATGAAGGTATCTATAATAGACATAGTGGGTAGTCTGTATATGAGACTTTGGTGGGAAAACCACCACATAGCTCAATTCAACACCGTATATCCGTATGGCTTAAATACAAGAATTTATGATCATATTACCAGTTACGATACAATTTCTGATTGCTATACTCCTAGTATTAGGGATACATATGGTACTAACAATAAGGTAACTAAACGTAAACAAAGAGGTGGACGAAAGAAAAGCTATAATTGGAATAATTATTTAAGTGATTTAATGGATTTCAGCAAAGTAATTAAAGAAAGTAATATTATTCCATACAATTGGATAAAAAACTTAATTTATGGTACCAGAAAGAAATGGCTACTGAAACTTTGGCTATATTGCCGTAATAAGGAATTTACTTCGTTATTTGAAAGGGATTCAATTATTCCTCTTACTTTCTTAGATTTGATAAAATCAAGATGTCACTTTTATAATATTGAATTAACTGACAAAGAAACATCTAACGTTGATAAATTAAACTATTGTAATATTACGTATTCAAATAAAGTATTTGACGATATTCCATTTAATAAAATTTTTAATGATAAGGACTTTAATTTTCCAATAAACGGTATAAAAATTAGTGTGAGTTTTAAGTACAATTTACCTGTTGGACGAAATGTTTTTAACTATAATGAAGTTTCTAAGAATTTGTCGTCGGTAGATTATAAACGGTGCATCTGTTCGGAAAATGATAGGTATTACGATATACATCACAAACATAACATAACAGGAGATCTTGATATCGTTAAGAATATAGCTTTAAAAAATTTACTACTCTGCGGTACTAAATATCGTATTGAAAAGTACTATTTTGTATTGGAAAGCGTTAAAAAGGAACTTGATGAATTTATATTTAGAATGGCTGTTAAATATAGCTGTCCATTAACTGCTTTTGATGAATGGCGTTTCAAAGTTAATAATGCAATATCTCATTGTTATAGGCCTGAATTACAAAATGCACAAAATTGCGGACTGTTAGGTAAATTAAAAACTGCAATAAGTGAATTAAAAGACCAGTTTGTAATCACATACGTGGATAAGGTTGCGTCAAGTTATGCTTTCGTATGTAAAAAATATTATTGTGAATATCTAGAAAATATATACAAAGACCAATCAATTTATAAAAAGGATCTTTCATCATTGAATGAGAAAAATAATCGTATAAGGGCGTTATATCGTAAAATTGGATTTAAAATCACGAACATTAAATACCCTTATTTAGTCTTAGTTCCTAAATTCCATAAAAATCCGATAAAGTTTAGACCAATAACTGTGGGCTATAAATCGTATTTAACATATGCAAATGATCGCTTATTGGCTATTCTTAAATTCGTATATAAGGAACTAATTAAGGAGGGAGGTTATATGATTAGGAATAGTTTTGAGGTAATTGACAAGTTAAATAATGAAAGTGGTATTAATTATATAAAGAGTTTTGACTTCACAGATTTATTCAACACTATTAATATAAACGATTTATTTGAAATTACTAAAAATCTATATGAAAAATATGACCTAAAAATGTACATAACATATCATCGTTATGAGACTCTAGTGCAGTTGGTACTTAAAGAGACATATTTATATGACGGCACACATTTCTTCCGCCAAATACATGGTATCCCAATGGGGGGAGGTTGTTCTTCAATATTGGCAGACATTTACCTCCACCATTATGAAATGGGGACCGCCTTATTGAGTAAGCTAATATATTTCAGATATGTGGATGATGTTTTAATTTGCACTAAGTACAAAGAGCAGGTCATAGATCTGGGGTTTTATCCAAAAAATCTTAGCCTGTTAGAATCTGATAAAACACCGGATGATCGAGTTGTATTTCTGGATTTAAGCTTATGTGTGATGAAGAGAGTAGTCTAGTGAAATACAAAATGCATGATAAAAGGGACTATTATCCATTTACTACACAACGCGTAATGCCTTGGAATACTTGTTTACATAGAAATGTAAAGCGCAATCTAATCATTAACTACATGCTACGTATTAAACGTCTAAACTGTAACAAATTGGAAATACAATCAGGTATAAAATCATTTGCAAACATTGCTTTAGAAATGGGTTTTCCTTTGGGATTTTTATTAAAAACCATGTGTGAATTCCATTCGATCGATAGGAAATAATGTCTTAATCGATATTTCAGTAATTGAAGTAATAAAATGATTAGTTGGCAATTTACGTTTCGTACCTGTTAGTCTTTTACTGTCTATAA
>OU015492.1:185888758-186038758 GCA_907164885.2 Dolomedes plantarius | reverse complement strand
TTTGACTTTATGTTAAATATTAATATTTAATTTTTGTGTATTATAGATATGATTTAAAGCAGAATGATGCAATCCTAGCTGAAGAAAAACATTTACCAATGTGAGTTTTATATATACATAAATTAATATTAAAAAACCTGATAAATTTATTTGTAGAATGATAACTGTGTTTGTGTATAGGTAATTAATATTTTTTAACTTTTTATTTATGAATTTAAGTTGTAAGTAAATACTAATTACTGAATACCTTACTGTATATATGTTGATTTTTAGTCCTTCATGTTATTAATTATTAAAATTGTAATTGATAGTAATAAATATTTATACACATACAGCACTTGATTGACTTATAAGGACTAATCTTAATACTCCAGCTGTTTTAACAAAATTCAGCTGTTGCTTAATCTTAGCTTTGAAATTATAAACCATTATAATTTTACTATGAAAATTATACAAAATTATACATTTAATTGAATTGTACAAATAAGTGAGTCTCTTAATATCTGATTTAGTGTTCTTTTCTTAATGTGTCATAAAATACCTATTTTAAGTATTGTTAATTATTTTAATGTTCATATATACTAATTTATATAAAATTGCATATTTTATTTGCAGTCATAGTCTAATGGGTTTTATTTTGTTTTTCATGATACAATTTTGTCATTTCTTGTTATATTATCATGGCATATTCTGATGTATTATGTACACCTTTGTTTTTTTCCCAGCATTAATATTTAAACTTCACAAACTAATCAAAGTAGAATTCATTTAATACTCTGTCTGTCTTTAAATTGTTATTATTCTAAAACTTTCTAATTTTTTTTTTCTTTTTGATAAATTTGCTATTCTTTCATATTCTAAAACATGCCTGGACAATGGCTCTTACTCTATGGAAAGCTGCTGTTGGCCGTAACATAATCAGATAGATGGGAAAGTGAAACATACTTTATCTAACAACAACAACAACAACAACAACAAAAAATAAAAAATAAATAAAAATACTGATAATTCTCAAAATTAAGTAGAAATGGATATTCACTGCTTTTAACAAATATAATTTTCATCCCCTCTGACCCAAACCTCCCCCCCCCCCCTCAAATTAGGACATTTGTCATATGCTTATATATTCCTTTCGTAATATTATAAATCTAAAAATAATATACTGTATTTTTTTTAGATTTATAATCTGTGAAGTCTTCGCAAAAGGCTTCGCAGGCCACAGAGTTAGTGCAAGGTAGACTACATTTGGCCCACAGGCTGTATATTGTGCAGGCCTGTTCTAAAATATTTTTGAAATTATTTTAAAATATGTTTGAATTCTGTATATCTTTCAGGCTTTTGTTTTGTTCTAAGAAAATTTGTTTGATCCTTTAGTATTATAAACTTAAAATACTGTGTATGCTATTTTTTGCAAAGGTTTTGGAGTTATGCTGCATTTCTCTTTAGAAAATCATCCATAATAGGCATAATTCTATTAGATTTTTTATATAATTTTGAATAATAATAACAACCAGTTCAAACAAATGCAAAGAGAAAATTAAATTGATGTCTTTGATTAATGCATAATGTGTTAAATGGAAGACTGTTAAACACCCACTTGTTAGGAATTAGCAAATTTGATTTTATTGGTCTCATTATAGATCATTATTTAATTATATTTTTCTTCTTCAGAAGGACTGTATGCATTAATTATGTAATTAATGAAATAGTGAAATCAACTTTATCTACTGTAAACTTGCTTTGCATGCTTTAAATATTTAAATTTACTCTAGCATGTGAAAATGCTTTAAATATTTAAATTTTCTCTAGCATGTGAAAATAATTTAAAACAATTTTATTCAGTATTGTTTGTTACTATTATTAAAATTCTTTAGATGAAAGAAATTTTTTTGTGGGAAAATCCCTTACTCCTCCTTTTGTGTATTTAAAAATTATGGTAGTCCTAAATGCTGTGCAACTGAGGCATTCTGTTCTAATGTACTGGAGAGGGGAAAAAAGATTTAAAAAACAAAAAACAAAACCCACATTTAAAAAAAAACTGACAATGGTATTATAGGACAATGTTATTTGAGAAAACTCTTCTCCCTTGTACTGAAAGGTTTTCTATGTATACTTTTTAGTTTGTTTTGTTTAGAAATAGGTCTAAAGACTTTTAAAAATGTATTTTTCGATCAAAAAATTTAGATTTCATATCTTTTGCCTCATGTTTTTAAATAGTGTGTTTATGCAGTTTTCTAATAAAGACAAACTTCTATCTCAGGTATACAGAAATGATAGAAAAATATAATGTGGATTATACTGCTGGAGGAGCATGCCAGAACACTATGAGAGTTGGTCAGGTAATTTGTATTTCATTTTCAAACTGATTTAGAAACATACGTATATTTAATTTTAGGCATATAAGATCATCCTTTCAACTTTATAGTTTTAAATATTCGTGCAGGAAATGATTTTTATAACAATAGGTCCCCCCCCCCCAAAAAAAAAAGGAATAAAAATAATAATTAAATAATTTTTAAATAATTAGAAAATAAGCTTAAAAAATAAATGAACCACGTTTTTATAATACCATAACCACTTTATGATTGAAGAATTATTTCTAGAGTTTGTTATTTTGCCTTCTCATATTTTTATGTTTATTCTTGTTTTATATTTCAGTGGATTCTGCAAAAGCCTCATGTTTTTGCTCTGATGGGTTGCATAGGTAAAGACAAATTTGGAGATATTTTAGAGTCAAAAGCTAAAGAAGCAGGTGTTTTAGTTTCATATCAGTACCATGATACTATGCCTACTGGTACTTGTGCTGTTGTTATTACAGATAAGGGAGCAAATAGGTAACTTTAGTTTATGTAGATAAGTAAAAAATGGCATTTTCACTTATAATTAACCTGCAAAATAAGATAACTTAGTGCATGTGAATGTATAAATGTATAAATGGCTTCTTGTTTTTATCTTTATTTTATTATTTTTTATTATTTAACTAAATTCCCAGTTTAATTGTTTATCTCTTCAAACAGTTCTTTGAGAAATTTCCATATATTTCTTGTTTTATTTTATTTTGATTCTATTGAAGACTGAACAATTTGGCTCAAATTTATCAAAACTATACATTTTTGGAGAATTGTACCTTTATCATAATATTTAGTCAATTAATTTGAATTCATACATGCAAACTCCTGTTAATTTTATAAAAAAAACTTATTTAAAGCCAAAATCTAAAATAAACATAATTTATAATTATCATAATTATCAAAAGTAAGAGTAACAGGTATTTCAAAATGAATGAGTAAAAAAAAAAATTACCAGCTCTAATGGTTTTTTGTGATGTTTATATATGTTGTTGCTGCTAAGGTCTCTGGGGCTCAAACTACTGAGACCCCAGTGCAGTGTACATATGAAGATAAGACAAGAATTAGAAACAAACACACACATAGAATATTATTATTTACAAATTATGACACAGGGAATGGAGGATAGAATGCAGCTCCTCTTTTGAGACTTGGCTCCTTCTTTTGCTGGCAAAAGACTGAATATTACCTGAGATTACAACCATGCCTTATGCAGTATTTGAACCCATGCCCCTGGAGTGGCAGGCTGATGCCTTAACTACTTTGCCACTAGGTAGCTATATGTATCCCTTTCCGACTCAGTGTGTCCAGTCTGGGTACACTTTAGATATTACCTCTTCAGACCCTGAAAATAAACGGAGTATACCTGAAACACTGGTCTATTAGTTATTTTTAACCTTTTTCTTTATACTGGATGGCAGCACCACACAAGCCAATCAATAATTTTTGGATATGATAATTTTCTGAAAATCCTGAGTTTGCAATGTCTTCGGAATTGCCTTCGGATAGTGAATCTGAATTTATGGAGAGCAGTGATACCAAAGAGTATGTTCCTCAACAAAGTGATGATATGGATGTCACAGATGATGATGCTGGTGAAGATGAGGAAGATGCAGTCGATCCTTTCCAACCATGCGCATTTACACAGCCCCAAGTTCCGATATGGAGTTTGAAAAAGAAGCTGTGAAAGACTCTTCCAGATTTCATATTAAAAGTCAGGCCATGTGATGACCTATGGGAGTTTCAGAAGAAATCGCCCATAGCAGTGTTCCAATCAATGTTTACAGTGGAGCTGATGAAACACATAGTTTTTGAGAGCAATTTATATGCAACTCAACAAGGAAAACCTTTTCTTCCCCTGACTTTAGAGGGGCTTTATACATTTCTAGGGTTGAATCTTCTAATGGGAATAAAGAGGATGCCTAGTTACCACGAATATTGGGCAAATGAGGAAGCACTTTGTGACCAATTTATTAGTAGTCATATGCCACTGCGAAGATTTTTATGGATCTTGGGGCACATGCATCTGAATAATAATCTTCTTGAGCCAAATAAAGGAGAAGAAAATTTTGATAGGATGTACAAAGTGTGACCATACCTCAAATACTATCTGAGAGCTTCTTAAATGGGCTTCATCTTAGCGAGAATCAATCGATCTTGAGCAGATGAGTCTATGATTAAGTTCAAAGGCAGGAGCTTGATTAAGCAGTAAATGCCAAAAAAAAAAAATGATAAAACAGGGTTTCAAAGTGTAGATGCGCTGCAATGAGAATGGATATGTTGGGAAAAAAGAACGGTAGAGAAGCACCTTGGAGAGCAAATTGTGAAAAGACTGACCGAATGCCTCCATGGAAAAAATCACAGAATTTTCATGGACAATTTTTTCACTTCTTATGAACTGTTCCGTTTCTTAGAAACGAAAAATATTTATTCCTGTGGCACAGTCATTTTAAACCGTAAGCATATGCCAAGGTTACTGCTTGCCTAGGATAGAGCTGCAAGGAGGCGAGTATGATTGGGCTGTAAGTTATGACGACCTAATTTGCCTAAAGTGGAAGGACAAGCGATGTCTTTCCATTTTATCTTCTCTTCCTGATGCAGTGGATCCCATAGATGTAGAAAGGAATGAAAAGGATGGGAGAAAAGTTAAAATAAATTGTTCAAAAGCAATCTCCACCTACAATATAAATATGGGATTCGTAGATCACTTCGATCACCTGAAGTCGCTATACGAAGTGGATCGGAAGAGCAAGAAGTGGTGGCATTGCATCTTCTTCCATTTCCTCAATGCAGCAGTGATAAATAGTTATGTATTCCACAAAATGCTAACAGACAGGGAAATAAACACTGCTAAACAATTCCCTTTAGCTTTAATTTATTCTCTCTGTGAAATAGGGAAATTTCAAACTCCGTCTTTGAAAAGCCTTTCTTGAAGCCCCCAAGATGCTCCCTGGTATAAAGTACGTGTTTCGGAAGAAAAACGTTTCACCAATGTAGAACACATGCTGGTGAAGGGGGCACGAAGAAGATGCACGTACTGCAACACTAAGCAGAAGCCCCATAGGTCTCGGTACATGTGCAAAACTTGCAACGTAGGATTGTGTTTTATGAAAAGTGGTAGTTCTACATGCTTCAAAAAGTACCACGAGAAGAAAAAATAGAGGAATGTATAAATGTAAATATCTCATAGCCAAGATTAATTTTTTATCCATATATATATATTCAAGAAGCTCATGTAATTAAAAAAAAAAATTTTTTTTTGGGGGGGAGGGGGGTTGTAGAGTAGCAGGCCTCCCCATGGTGCACCCTGGGTAATGCTAAATCTGCTATGGAGATCAGATTCTTGTGTATTTTAATCACAGGAAAAATCTTTTACTCCATTACGTGCTTCACAACAATGCTCGCTTCACCATGCTTTTTGAAGCTCGCCTGATTCGGTGAGCCAGCTTCGAGCACACCCATAAAATTAAAACCGTTAGTGCAATCTTCACAAAATTATACTTGCGTACCCTTCTAGGCCTAAACAGACTGCCTATAAATTTTTTTGTTAAAATTCGAACTTTAAAGAGTAGGGTGCTGTAAAGGGGTATATATAAATAGTAAATTAATAAAGAAGGTGCAAAGATTGGGAGGGGCTGATCACCCAGGTTGTTACTTTTCTTTTTTATAATGCCGAAATTTCTTAATTAAATTTATTTTTGTTCAGCTTTTATTAAGTTATCAAAAAAGAAAAAAAAATCTTTATCTACTGATAATACAAAATTTTGTTGTTTCTTTATCAATGGTTTTCCAGTCATGTTCCTACTGTAAAAGCATATCTTTTAAAAGTGTTTGTTGTCCCGTTCCAACTTATTAGTTTATTAGCTTTGGCATATTTATTATTGCTGTAATAGATGGTAATTTAAATATATGTGCACACTTAAATACAGCGTATCTATTTTCTTGTTATCAGCCAGTGAATTCTAACTAAATTACTCTGCATGTATATTATTTGGTCTATATCATAGCATGTATATTATTTGTTTCCAAAATTATGGACTTTTATGAAGTTTGTTTTGTCATCTGACTAGAAAATTATAAGAAAAAAATTAAGCTGTATTTAATAGCTTTAATGAATCAGATATCTAATTTTTTAAAGAAAAATTGTCTCAACTGTGTGTAGTAGTTTATATGTAATGTAATTATAATTTTTTTTCCCCATAATATCAGTAGATTCCTCTAAGTTATAGATTTACTGCAAAATTTAAAATAATGTAATGTTTAGTTATTTCTTTTAATAATTTAATGTGCAAACTAAACTTATGGAAAGATATGAAAAAAGTAAACATGTATAAAAAGTTTCTTTTTGAATAAGAAAATAGCAGTTTTTTTAAGTAGTGTATACTATGAAGAAGACTCTAGTTCAGGGGTGTCCAACCTGCGGGCCGTATGTGGCCCAATGCAAGATTTAGTGCAGCCCAGAAAGGAAGCTAAAACACACACACACCAAAAAAAAAAAGAGCCAGCCTCAGCGATGATGGCATGTGGCCATTTTACAGATCCCGCTTTGTTCATTCAACAAATCGACAATACATCATTTGAAATATCTTTAATTCTATACAAACTTCCGTAATGCAATTTCTGTACATTAATTTCATTACAAAAATGAAGTATAAAGTTTTTACACATTAAACATTCCATATTTTTGATGATATGAAAATTAGTATGCACAAGAGTGAAGGACACTAAGAGTCAAATTAGAACCAAAATATCGGATGAACATTTGAGAACTCCCTGAGAATTGCAACAACTTCAATTGACCCAGATATTGATGCATTAGTTTCTCAAATTCAATCCCAAAGATCACATTAATTTTCTGACTCGTATAGTTATCTTTATAATTATAAATAAAATTTATAATGAAATAAATATATTAAGTATATATATTATACTTATTTTTTTGCTCATAAAGTATTTTCAATGTTAGGTATATTTTTGTGTGTGGCCCAAAATAATTCGTCTTCTGTCAATGTGGCCCAAGGAAGCTAAAAGGTTAGACACCCCTGATCTAGTTTCTCATAAAAACTTTGTCAATTACCTTGAGTTACATCTGTTATACAGAGGTTTATTCTATAGTTATATATGTTAGGTGAGTACAGTGACATAGCGAGCTGAACTGGCACTCGGGGCATGATACCTTTTTGGCGCCCAACCCCCCGAAAAACATATAGGAATATAATATACAGAATTAGTTAAAAGGACCATTTGGCGACCTTCTGCGAGTGGTGCCCGGGGCATGATAGACCCCCTTGCCCACCCCTCGCTACGCCACTGGGTGAGTAGTTCCCAATCTTGGGCCATCAATGCAATATTTGTGGCCTGTAGCTGCATTATCAGTTAGGTATTAAGCTCTTTTGAAGCTGAATGGATTTAAGGATTTTTTAATATAATTTTCATACACATCAATCAACACATATAAAGCTCAAGCTTTATGACTTCACTGTGGTTCATCCAATGCTTTAATTGGAATATACTATTACATACCTACATTTTGCAGGAAAGTGTGATAGTATCATATTTTTCATGACTGTCTGGTAACACTAGAAAGTATGCAACCATTCTATCACCAATAGGCATTGTGATGATTGTTAGCATTTCCCAGTGAATGCTTATTGGTTTGCCAGCACTAGGTTGTCACATTAAGTAATTTGTCTATTGAATCAGCAATCATCATGAGAGACATTAGAAATTCTGGAAAGGTTTTGTTTGAAGGCTGTGATTACCTTAGAGCCACTACAGAGCTGATTAGGCAGCAATAGAGAGATAAGACCATTTTCCCAAAGCTATTTGCTTTATTTTTTAATAATAAGTGTATTTTTAGCTATAGTTATTTGTAATCTTTGTTAGATTTGATTAATCCTTATTACTAGAAGATTGAATGTAATTATTTGCTGAGAATGAAAACATTTTCCATCAAGTTCAGTGTCATATTTGATATTAGTGTATCTGAAATGCATTAATACATTTAAGTAGTATTTATTATTTTTGAATATTTAAGTAGTGAACATTTAGTACTATTTTTTTATACAGCTATTTTCTATTCCATCTATTTATAAAGTGAGTAAACATTACATTATTTGATTTTTTTAAAAATAGATAACTTTTTCAAAATATGTGTGTAAAAGCTATGTGCTTTTGCAAAATGACTTGCATAGAAATACCAAGCCAAAGAAATAATGGTGAAATTTTTTAAGCTGTAGCTAGTTACATGTAGAAATAAGGCTTTTCTTGGACTATTTATCACGGTTTGTACACTGATGTTTTGGCTGCAATGACTGGGTAAAAATTGATGCTTGCAAGTGTATTTGAAAAATAAGCAGATAAAGATTTACAAATAACCCCTTACATTATTCTGTAAGAAATGTTTTCTACAAAATGTACGTACCCTAAACTTTATGATGATTTATCGAGTTTTGCAAAATTTAGTGTTATGAAAATCAGTGCAAAGCTTAATTCAAGATTGCTTAAAATTTTACATATGGAAAGGCAGAAGGATAGAAGGATTGCCACATGCACCAAAGATCCTTCTACACATAGACCTTTATTGGCATTGCTGAGATCAAATTCTAGGCAGATTTAATGAGCAAAGGAGAAGTGTTTACATTTTCTATTATCAGTGAGTTGTACTTATGTTTTTGATTTCAAACACCAGCAATAATTTTCAAAACTGGCCTTATTGTCTGAGATGTTTCATTTCATAAATGAGTATCTTGAAAATCTGCAAAAGTATTTTGAATATTTCTTTCTAGACAGCTCTGGTGATAGATTAGAAAACTTGTGTGTTATGGATCCATTTTTATCTGGGGAAAATTACATCCTTTCAATTTCACACCAAGAACTACTGACTGAACTATCTTCTGTCTTTCTAAATGCAAAGACAGTGAAAAAGTAACTATTAATATGACAATTTTCTGAATTCAAATCTGTGAAAAGGTACAAAGTACCTCTCCCATTCACTTCAACCAACCTGCATGAAACTCCACTTTCTACTCCTAGTGTGATAAAGACAAAGCACAGAAATTGATTGCAATTTATAAAACTAGCTTTAAGACTGACATTTATAAAGCTATACTAACATTTATGAAACCAAAAGCTCACATTAAAATACTGTTAAGGGAAATGCTACCTCAAGTCTCTCATTTAATATGTAATTTTATCAGTTGTTTGATTTGTAGCAATGTACAGTATTTAAACTATGCATGGGACCAGTAACTATCCGGTAAATTAATACATATAATTTATTTTTCATAACTATTTCCTTATAATTTTCTTTTCATGTGAGAACTAATTAATATCTTGTGTTATTGAATGTTGGTTTATTCCTCTATTAAACAAAAACAGTGTTTATGGCATTGTGATATTGGATATTATAGTGTTCCATGACTTAAAAGTTTAAAAAATGGTCCTTTAATTTGTACATTACCTTAGATTTATTTTACATTTAATTTAAACATCTTACAGTCTTCTAATTTTATAACATGTTTTTTTCTTTTTATAGGTCTCTTTGTGCCAATTTATCAGCTGCTAACCATTTTAGTAAGACACATATTGACAGTACTGTTAATCAATCCCTAATTGAAAACGCCAAATTTTTCTATATAACTGTAAGTAATTAATATATATATATATATATATATGTATACACACACACACATACACAGTGGAATCTCGATCGATCGTTTTCCTGTATGTGTTGTTTATTTCACCCACTTCCAACAATCATATTGCTTTGCTATGGTCTCAGATCTATCATTTTCCCACATTTATCGTTCAGTTCAGCCAGTCCCTTGAAAAACAATAGATCAAGATTTCGCTGTATATATATATATATATATATATATATATATATATATATATATATATATATATATGTATATATTTATTTGTTAAAACACTTCATTCTAATTTAATTTCTATCAAAGTTCATCTATAAGCAATGCATTTGTAATTCAAAGTTGTCTCTAGAATTCAGGCTTTTTACTTAGACTGACTTTGGCTTCGTGTAATTTTGTATATCTTCCAAATGTTGGAACATGATTCTGCAAATTAGCTCTTTTCATTGTGTGGTGTTAAATTTTAGCATACTTTTGTGCATTTGTCTAGTGGCTCTTTAAAGGTATAGCATGCTTTTCAATAGCGACCCACAAAAGTGGAGAGAACAGAACAATCAAATATTTTACAAGCCCTCTGTGTTGGGATAGTTCCTTCAGTGACAGGATTTTTTATAATGAGATGTCTAATCAAGTCTTATGTTATAGTAATACTGAATAAGCAAAGATAAGCCTTTGGTTTCAGTTCGTTTTCTCCTGCAAGGAGGGAGTTATATAGTAGAGCAAAAAGGAAAAAAAAAGGTATTAAAATATTTGTTCTTCATAAACAGGGTTGATCATTTCCTTTAAAACATCGTAATCAGCATTATACATGGATAATTTACAAATACTTCTTTAAAAGAAGTTCCATCCTAATCATTCATCATACATAGGTTTTGCTGAAATACTTGGAGATTCTTGATGTATTTTGTTTCAGGGTAATATTAGCATTGTTTTAGTATGATTGACTGTGATATAATCTCTCATATTTTACATGTTCTACATTGCCTTTACAAGTATTTTTATGCAAAATGAGTTATGTAGCATGCATATTGTTATTAGGTAAAACAAATTCTAAGGAAACCCTAAATGTCATATTTTTAACTGTAGCATTTCTTTAAAATCTAAGCATTTGAAGCTGGTTCAAGGTCTAGGGACATGATTCTTACCAGACCTTTTAACTCTTACCCCATACCCCTATATTGTACCTGCTGGGGAATTTTATCCCTCCTGTCCGTCTCATCAGGACTCCTACTTTAAAAAGAAATATAAGTCTTTAGATAGGTCCGTAAGATTTTTAAGATAGTACTTAAAATCTCTGGAAAAGGACTTACTTTTTTGATAAGAAATTGAATGGGAACCATGATATTGTATGAATAAAATAAATATTACAACGTCAACATTATAGTAAAAGTCATGCTAAAAATATATTCTGACGATTTAAAGTTTCTTTTTCTACTTTCCTACCTTTTATGAATGCTTTGTTTTCTTGTGATTTTTCAGTGAATAATCTAAACCAGGTTCCTCTGTATCAACATCTGATTCTCTACTCAGTTAATACGAAATTTGCCTATAGCTGAGTTGAAAATCTTCCAAAGTGCTAAGAATATTTATCAGGGCTTCAATAAACCAGCATATATTAATTTAGGGTTATAAAATGTTCCATCTAGAATAATTAACTCCTTTAAAAGTTTATGATAGCAGTCATTTTGTTTTGATTGCTATATTCCCAGAGTGAAAATTTAGTTCATGGAATGACAATTATTTGTTAACTTTTTAATAATTCTTTTCAGGTTAATAATGATGATCTCATTTTTCCTATAAAATTAAAGTTTGTTTTGAATTTTGAAACAAAAAATATCTATACATTTAATCTTATATCTAAGAGATAAAAAATGGTTAAATATTGCCAATTTCCTTAATTAAAAAAAAAAAAAAAACTAATTTTTTTTATTACTTATAAATAAGATTTGTTCACCTGAATTTCTTTACAATTAGAGAAATTAGTCAGGAACTATAAACAGTTGTATTTAATGAAAAATTATTTCTCACATTTGCACAGGATGAAAAATTATAAGCATGTTCTCAAATGGGAACATGCTTATGATTTTTCAGTTTCTGCTATATGCTACAAGAGGGGAATCCCCATGCTCACCTAGCTTCCGAGAAAAGTGAAATTCCTGGGTAGTGAAAGGGCCGTCCCTTCATGGTTTTGTCTAAAAGGTGCTCAAATCCGACTGCTCAGCAGTTGGATTTCAGTATTCAATGCTCTTTTTTTTTTTTTCGTTTGTATGTCAGTGTAGTATCGGGCACCTTTACCTGGAGGCTGTGCATGATACTAGGGTGTAGAGAGTTGGTGAGCAATAGAGGCCACATAGGACAAAAGGGAGAAATGGCTATCACTGGGGCTTCTGTGTTTCTTGGAAAGGGGAAGAATTGCTGAGCAATGTGGTATGTGGCATAGGTGGAAATTCCAGAGAAATTGCTTCATCACAGAGTGTGAGAACAACTATCACTCAACCCACAACTGTCATCACAGTGAATTTCTTTGATTTTACTGTTCTGTCAGTACAGAAATATACGATTTATTTTTTTAAAGATGGAAAAATGATTCAAATGCATAGGAGAAGTTGTTGATTATCTTATGTCTTTGAGGGATTCTGATGTATCGGATATTTTTGATGAAGAACCTGGAATTTGCCAACTTCCTCCGGATGAAAATGAACGCATTTCTGGAGAAGAGGATATTGATAACAATATTTTGTGTGAAGTTATACCTGCTGATGTTTGTGGAAATGTGTGCCTTTTTCCAAAGAGGTTACAGATTGGTATAAATACCAACTGTACATTTGGAATGGGAGGTGTAGACCTCTTAGACAGAATGCTTAGCAGTTACAGACCACAACTTCACAGTAAAAAAATGGTTTTGGAATTTATTCACAAATGCTCTCAATATGGCTGTCGTTGCTGGATGGCTTTACTTTCGGCAACTCGTCTTCAAAATAACCAACTTACTTATCTAGATTTTCACTGAGAAGTTGCAATGGTTTTATTAAGAGTTAGCCCAGAAAAGATGGGATTCAACTAGGACCAAAATCTCACAGATGTGTAACATTGAGAGAGACTGGCGGTCATTACCTGATGGGAGCTACTCAGGGAAGATGTGCAAAATGACGACTAAATGCAAGATTGGCTTGTAATGAGTGTAAGAGATGGATGCATTTGCATTGTTTTCCTGTATACTATGGGATACTGACATGAAACAGCATGTAGTATTTAAAATTTTGCTTAATAACAGACTTTATATTCATTATTTTATATTATCATGTATCATTTTTGTAAGAATGTTTATTTTTTTAAAAATCAAATTTTTCAATGCTTAGTCATAACAACACATTTTCAATTTTTCACTGATGTATAATTACATATGGCCAATGTTCCTAAATGGAAACATAATTAAAAAAATTTTTTTTTTGCTATTTTCTCATGTGATATGTCTTAAAAATTTGAAATTCAAAATTTTAAGAAAATTCAAAATTTTCAAATTCAAAAATTTGAAGTTGAAATATGACAAAAATATTAAAATGTACTGGGGTCTGAATTAGACCTGTAAAAGGTTAAGCACTCGGAAATCTGTTAGAAACTAGTATATTTTATACATAAATTTAAGGTTAATAATGTTAATTTTATTCTGGAATTGTCATATTTGTGTAATTTACAAAGTATAAAGAGTGATCATCTTTATTCATATATTATTTAAATTTAATAAAAAATAAATTTTTCATTTCATTTTAGAGTTTCTTTCTGACTGTCAGTCCTTCTTCAATTATGGAAGTTGCAGAGCATGCTTGTAAAAATGATAAGCCTTTTTGTATGAATCTTAGTGCTCCATTTTTAATACAGTTTTTTAAGGAACCTATGATGAAAGCTTTTCCTTACATAGATATTTTATTTGGAAATGACCAAGTAAGTTTTTGTAGCTTTATTTTCTTTGTTATGTCGTATATAATCAGGAAATTCACAAAGTCTATGGTAGCTGTGTGTCTTGAAATTAATTGACCTTATTTTTTTTCCCTTCTAAATTTATGGAAATTGTCTTAGTTTTTGCATGACCAAGTTTTTATTTTTGTTTAACAGTGTCTTAATTTTTATGATGGGGTAATGCTTAAAATTTTTTTTTTTTTTTTTTTTTTTCTAAATAAAAAAAAAGTGCCACAAGTTTCACTGTTTTTTTCACCCTGCTGCTGTCAGTTATTATATTTTTAATCAACTACAACAGAAATAACGTATCAAAAGTCAACCAAGAGTGTTCAAGTTACTGTGATTCCCCCCCCCCCCCCCAAAGGGCCTGATTTAGAAAATTCTTGACTATAAGCACAACTCGGGATGGGGGCCCCCCTAACACTGATGTGGGCGTAAAATTTACAAAATTGACACAAAAAAAAAAATCATGAATCATTGTGGAGGCACCATTTTACTAAGAAATGGCTATTTGAAGCGTAGAAGCCTAGAACATTATCAAACAAAAAGCAATACAACATATTAACTTCATCATTAAAACACCAATACAATGCAACCAGAAAAACTTATTAATCCCTTACATACACTATAACATACTTATGATGAACTTTACATATAACTATACATATGATGAACCAATCAATCAATCAAATTTGAAAGGATATATATAAAAAAAATTGCTATTAAATAAAGGGTGATTTCCCCCCGCCCCTTATTTGATTGGTATGAATGTTGATTTCAGGTGCTTGTGTATGTGAAAGCCCTGCTAATGCTATGGCAACATACAGTTCAGAATTCTGATTGAAGAGCATTATCTAACAACAATTTTTAATTAATTCATAGACGTTTAATCATTGATTTCTGTTATTTTTTGTGATAAAATAGGGAAAATCTTTTATTTTTATATAATGTTTATTTTAAAAAAGTCATTTTGTACACTGTAATAGCTTATATTTTTTGTCATGCTAATGTGTTTATATGTAAATGCTGTGAAGTTTAGAAATAAATTTTTGTACTTGTTACATTTTAGTTTATGCAATAAAATAAGATTTATTTTGCTATAGGAGGCTGTTGAGTTTGCCAAGGAGCATAATTTGGAAGTAAGTTGAATATTTCCCTCTTTTTTTTTCTTCCTTCTTCTTCTTTTAAATTGCCAGAGGATATCAATTTTTCATTAATACATGAATTTATTTTCATTAAATAGCTCTCTAACAAAATTATCATCTATAGGGGATGTATTTTTTCTGCTTTTTTATATTTTCTGCAAAAGAAAAATTCTGCCTTTTTCACAAGTAGTTTTGCTTTTTAAAATTCATTTGAAAAAGATCCAATTTTCCAATTTAACTTATACTACGTTCGCACCAGCAGTTTCAAGCGCGATTGAAGTGAAAGAGGTGGATTGGCGGAAGGATACATGTCGCTATGTCGTCATCGTGACGCCACAGCAAAGTCAGAGAAACTTTCATTTGTGGGTCACGACGTGCCTCTCTTTCCAGGAACTTGTGTGTTGCTTGTTGCTCACATGGTGTTGTATACTTTTGATTTTGTATGTGTTTTGCTTTAGTTTAATACGTGGTGTAAGAAAATAGATTGGTTTTATTTTTCTCATTATTGTCGTTATGGCGACTGTTAGAAAAGAAATAGTATGTCGATCAGATAAAATAAACCTTCATGTAATCGACTTTGGCATTAAAAATCCATGGTGCTGGGAAAAGCTCAAGAAAAGTGTAGCAAACACATATTTAGGAGACTTTTCTGATTTTTTGCTTAACTCATCCCTACAACTATAAGTCACTATTTAGGCTTCTTGAAATGATCAAAAGGAAACTGAAGGAAATTAAAAGCAGAAAAAATCATTTCTACTGTTTTTAAGGTTTTAAATTTTTTTAGTTCACTGAACCTTTCTCCTGTAGAGTGGTTGTGGTTCTATGTTTTGTGAAATGTTATTTTTAGAAAAATTGTGTTTTATATTTGAGTTACTGAAAATATTTTATTAATCTGAATTTTTGATTTTAAAATATAGCTAAGAGTTCTTGAATAATATTTTAACAATTGCCTGAATTAAAAAAATAAATAAATAAATGTCTCATTTGAATTGCCCAGAAAATTCTGCACTATTATGTTTATAAAATTATTTATACAGGTAGCCCTCCTACAGCACGGCATCTTACAACACGGTTTCGCTCTAACACAATAGGATAAATTGCGGGATCCCTGATATAACACTGCAACCTGTAACATGGTTTCGCTCTAAGATGATTAAAAAATTGCATCCAGATTTCTGTTCGGTTTCTAGATCAGAGCTTATTGCTATCAAGAAGGGCTTGCAGTATGCGTGTCAAGTTGAGGATCAATTTCACAATGTCTGGATTTTAACTGACAGTCGTGCTTCATTTCAGCACCTCTCTAATTCGACTATTATTGGGCACCAGACTAGCCTGGACATCTTAGATCTTCTTGACCGGCTTTCATCTGGACACTATTCATTTTCAGTGGATCCCTTCCCATGTTGGGATTGACAGTAATGAAAGGGTCGACTTTTTAGCCAGGACTGCTGCTGAGGAGCACGTGAGCCCTTGTGAGGCTCTTACTTTTAGAGAGATTTACTCCCTTAAGAAGATAGAGCAAAACCATCTTTGGAGAACTCCTCTTTGCCACCCATGGTACTTTGGAAGAAGTCCGGGTGGATCTTTCCAGCTCAAGCCTAGAAAATATCAAACAGCCTTCTCTCGCTTCATGAGTGGCCATATTAGAGCACTCACTTTTCGGCAGGGTCAGAAGATCTTCCTGGAGTGTCACTGGTGCTCTGCCGACATGGCCTCCCCTGCCCATCTTTTGGCTTGTTTGGGTTTTACAAAGGACGAGGTCCTTTGGAATCCTCTACTGTTTTTAGACTTTTTAGATATTTTTGGTTTCATGGAGATTGTCTAGCCTTGCAGACAATCTGGGATTAGAAAAAAAAAATAAATTGCGAAAACCTTTTGTACAACACTATACTTCTACAGCACTAGATATCATGATTTTGTTTAACACATTTAAAACTAAATTACCTTAAAATAATGACGGGAAGGAATAATAAACTGTAGTGGTTTAACATGATAATGTATAAACAAATTATAATTATTAATTTATAACTCTATAAAATTGCAAGAAGGCCTAAGCTTAGCTGAAAATTTGAATCAGTTTTCTTGAATGCAGACCCTTCTGCTGAAAGAAGCCGAAAATTCGAAAGGGAGCTGCAAAATTGTCTATCTCCATACCGTGAAATCTACAACGACCTTGTAAGAACCATCAAACAAACCAAAATTACAGATTTTTTAAAGAGGATAGAAGGTGCAAAAAATCTAAACGTAGAAAAAGGTTCTGAAAGTGAAGGTGACATTGTTCAACCGAAAACATGTTCTCGTTTGATTGAACTTAGCAGTGATGAGGAAGAAATTTATTAAATTAATGTCACATTAAATGAAAATAATATTTTTTTGTTTCTTTTCGTTTTGTGTTATACATACATTTATATTTTTAATAAAAATTAACTTGCTTTTATGGAATTAAAAAAAAATTGTTTTTAATAAGTTTTCGAACGTAACCCCCTTTTTTGTACTGTCCCTGGGTCTCATGTAACACAGCTTCACACAACACAGCATTTTTTAGGAACCTATCTAGCGTGTTATAGGAGGGTCACCTGTAATTAATTACACCAGTCATCAAAAATCTGGTATCTTCTGAAAAGGAAACTGAATGGAAAGATAACCAAGGGTAAAAGAAGAAAAAAAACTTAAAATTTGGTGCTGTCTTTGTATTGTTCAAAACTAGAGCAATACAGGAATTAGGATTGCAGATATCCAAAAATGGTTTCCATAGTTATGCAGAAAATTGCTGGAGATAAGTATTTGAAAAGTCTTGAATATTCCTCAAACACAATGCTTCAAACCTATCTGGATGCTGTAATGGTAAATCTCCAGTGACTACAATGAAGGTTGAATCTTGCATCACCTTGTCATGAAACATTGACCTGTATGTTCCTAAAAGGCAGTTTTATTAACCAACACATCGATCAATTTACTGAAATGCATAACTAAAGTAATAAACTTAAATTTTAAGTAATAAATTAAAGTGCATGTTGGGGCATGTGAGCCATAGGCATGTGAGTAAAAACCTTACAAAAATGCTAACCTTGAATAATGGATATTATTTTATCTTAAATTTCAAATTTATTTCAATATTTTGTTTTATTTTAAAAAAAAATTTGACTATTTTTTTGTGTTATTTAGACTACTGATGTCGAGGAGATAGCTTTACTCATACAAAATTTTCCTAAGGAAAATAAGTCAAGATCAAGAATTGTTGTTATTACTCAAGGAGATCAACCAGTCATATGTGCCAAAGGTATGGATATTATATAGATTTTTATGTGTTTAATCACTTTATGAATACTACAACTGGCTTTTGTATTGTTCTTCCGCAAATATTATATAAAAATAGAATTTCCACATTTTTATTTGCATGGAGTAGTATGGTAATTTGCAAAGGAAACGTCACTAGATGTAAATATGTAAGGGATAATTTTCGAGAATATGCAAAACAGAAGATAAGATAATGGTAAACTCCTGTCAACAGTTATTTAATTTTTTTCATATTTATCTTGTCATAAATAGAGTAGATTTTTGAAATTTTAGAGTACTACAAACACTCTTAAAAAGGTTTGATAATGCCTTTGACGTTTTGCAGGTGAGGTAGTAATATGGTAATTTGTAAAGGAAATGTCACTAGATGTAAATAGGTATGGGATAATTTTTGAGAACATGCAAAACAGATAAGATAATGGTAAACTCCTGTTAACAGTTATATAATTTTGTTCATATTTATCCTGTCATAAATAGAGTTGATTTTTGAAATTTTAGAGTAAGACAAACACTTTTAAAAAGGCTTAATGATGCCTTTGTAGGTGAGGTAGTTGTATGTAGAACTTTCATCTGGCCCTATCCAAACAGTAAGAAATGGTGACATTTTATGATTTCATAGTTATGAAATATTACAATTAAAAAATTTACAGATCCCAAGCCACAATTTAATATATAGTTACTAGGTGATATGCATCAGTAACAAGCTAACATAACAAACTTGCAAGTACTGATCTCCTCTCTAAATCACTTTTCACCAACTTTCCTCATCACAGATGGTATTCCCTCATTCACTATGAAAATACTTTTCAAAAGTGCTACTCTTATTAGCTTTCAACTCACCCTTTTTTTTATTCCATTTAAGATTTTGTGAGACAAATTTTTAAGATTTTTTTTCTCATTTAATGCTTTTCAGATGGAGTTGTCACTAAGCATGCAGCAATTTCGGTGCCTTCAGAAGAAATAATAGATACAAATGGTGCTGGTGATGCTTTTGCTGGAGGTAAGCATTAATTTTAATGATCTCTGCAATTTTTTGATACAATTCTGATCCTAAATTTCTGTTCCAAGAGTTTTTGATGGGCCTATATATATGTGTGGGCTGTGTTAGTCAACTAGCAATTGGATGAAGTGTTTTAAAATGTATGCAAATGCCTGTCGAAATAAATTCTCAAGTATGGGTGAGGTTATCTTTGCAGCATCTCATCTTTAGATAAGTTACCACCTAATTTGACTTTAAAATATTAATTTATTTCAGCAAAAGCTATGAATATTTTGCTGCTAATACCAAAGAGAATTAGATATATAATTACTTGAGAAGCTTTGCTGATTTAAAATATAATCTAGACAGAAATCTATGAATCAATCATATAAGATGTCTATCCTGTTTATTTTTAAGAGCATTACTCAGTTACAGCCAATCTGTACTCAAGATAATTATTAATTTTCTGTTTGATGCATTTCTCTTTAAATGTGAAATATCTCTCACTTCCTGTATGTGACGGAAATTAGTTGTGCTTTTCAAGTGTTGAGGGCATTAGTCGTCCATGTTTTGATGTATTTTCCACTTTGCTTTGTCTTATGTAATTTTCTATCAGTGCTCAGTACTCTTTGTTAGGACCACCGAGCATGGAACGTCCGTATAATGGACGATTGGATAATGAATAAATATTAACCAGGATGAATGTCAGGCTTTGCTCTTTTGGAGTCTGATCATCCTCTTTGCTTTACTGTATGTATATGGATTTAACATAAATATGCATTTTATCTACAATGCTGCATTTAAAATGTGTTTATTATTGACCAATATAATAATATTAATAATTATTATCATTATCATTATGTTTAAATTAAGCACTGTAGAACCTTAAGCAACAGAACAGTTAAAAGTATGTGTAATCTAGGTAAAATGAAAATAATTTTTAAACTAATTATATAATGGACAATGTCTAAAAATTATCCTTCTTGGAATCTGCATTTTAGTCAGATTTCAGTCGTGGAAAAGTGTCTTCTAGAAAAATTCAAGAGTGAAAACTTATTCTTTATTAACATTACATATAGATATTTCTTAAATATCTTATTATGTAAATAATATATTTATGCACTACAAGTTTTGGTTAATTTGGTTTATTTTTCTACAGGTTTTCTAGCTCAATATATTCAAGGAAAATCAATAAACACCTGTATTAATTGTGGTATTTATGCAGCTACAGAAGTTATAAAGCAGTCTGGATGTTCTTTACCTGAAAAGCCAAAATTCAGTGAATAAGTATATATAAAAGAATCATTTAAGAGCAGCGGTGTTACGTAAAGAAATATTTTTTCATTTAATTGAGTAAAGAGGCTGGTAAAAGTATTTAACATAGAACTCTTGTTTTTATAAACATGATTAACTTTCTAAACTTAATCCTTATAAGCACTGAATGTGAATAGTTGCACAATATACAGAGATTATTTTTCACCACTTTCCTTATTTTACAAGCAATATTTACTATTTTTGCTATATTTCTTTTTATTACCAATGTATATTAGGTGATGAATAAATTGAGTTTGTTTTATAAAAATTAACATTTTACTTAATGCTAAGTCTTGCAATGTATTATAGCAAATAAAATGTATTACACAAGCTCTATATATGACATTTATTTTTGTCCGCCCACTTACTATGCCTGCTTTTTAATTTTTTTTTTGTTTGGTGTTGAATTGTTTATATTATTATACATTTATTTTTGTTTATATTTTTTGGTGAGGGTATGCAGTTAATGGAATTTAATTTATACCACCAGTGACAAAGAATGCAATATTAGATATACAGTCATACCTCAGTACTTGTTGCATTTCAACACGAAATAGCGGTTTCGGTACTCATCACATTACAACACATTTTTTTTTTTTTTTTTTTTGACTAATTGGTACTCGTCAGACCAAAAACATGTATAAGACAAGACACCATCTCCCCGGACAAAAAGAATGACTGTCTCACTATTCTTGTAGTAATTTGTGCTCTGTGCGGAAAACCACATATTTCACCATATACTCCCTGAAGTCCATGAAAATGGACAACATGTAGTCTTGAAAAGTCCATGGGCCTGGAGGTCAGTGATAAAGACTTTGAAGAGTTAGTGGAGGAGCACACAGAAGAGCTCAGCACTGAGGAGCTGCAGGAACTTCAGGGGGACACCAACATGGTATGCAGGTGGGGTCACAAAATTAATTAAAAATAAAGGGTTGCAGATAGTTGAAGTAAATTTATATCGTATTTAATTCTTTGATCAAAAAATTTGTATAGATGCTAATAATTTTGAAATCATGCTCTTTTTTTAAATTTTGACCTAAATAAAATACATATACATTATACGTACACACACTCATTACATAGCTCAGAAAAATACAACACAAAAGCAAGTGGGCTGTATGAATCTTTTACTGCTCTCTGAGACACTTGGAGATTTCACATCTCGCAGTAAGGGTATATACAAATCTAAGAACAGCACCATCTATCTGCGAATTCATCAGTAGTGAGGGTGAGCATTGCCCTCTCCCCAGGTAAAATGTTAGACATTCAACAATAACCACAAAAAAGATCACAACTATTAAAAAGACTGACACAAACACAGTACGCAAATAAATTCTTTCAATCTGGCATTGGTAATACGCACACGTGAGATGGCTCATTTGTACATGCCATATTGTGTTCTCACTTTCACGACCATTACCAAGTTATCATTACTGTGGTACAGTTCTATCATTCTTCCCAAAGGCCACTTGAAGGTAGGCATGTTGTCCTCTACGATTATGACTAGGTCACTCACCTTCACATTATCCTTTTGAAATCTCCACTTGTTACGTTGTTGTAACTTACTTAGGTAGTTACAATGCCATTTATTTTAAATGAGTTGTACTAGACGGGTCACCCTTTGCAGCCTTTTTAAGACATTCTCATTCAATTTAGTTAGATCGGGTTCAATGATGGAATTAATTGACATACCTATGAGAAAGTAGGCCGGAGTTAATGTACCTAAATCATCCTCATTGCTCGATAAAGGGCACAGGGGGGTCTGGAATTTAGAACCCCCTCAATGTGAAACCTTATGGTCAATAGCTCCTCATATGTCAAATTTGGCCCGACCCAGAACTTTTTTTTAAAAATGGTATTTTACAAGATTTTAGTGTAGCCTCCTATAAGCCACTGAAGGAAGGCACTCTCGGAGGGATGAACTTCCACTCAGTTCCCTCGGCAGATAAAAAACCTGCAAGTTGCTCGTTGGCCTCTTTAACCAATTTCAAGAGCCTCTTAATTTCCTGGTTTGCTCCAACAAAATTTTTACCATTGTCAGAGTTCAATTTGGCACACTTGCCTCGACGGCCCAAAAATCTCTTTAGGGTAGCTATGAAGACATCAGATGCGAGGACGACAAAATTTCTACATGAACTGCCTTTGTTACAAAACAAACAAATATTCATACGTACATTTTATGCAGGATACCTTTTCTTTGGTTAGATATCTGACCATAAATGGGCCACAAAAATCTACATCAGAGCAGTTAAAGGGATAATCGGGAACTACTAAGGCTTGATGTAATGTTTTTAGGTTCCAGATAACAATATCATGCATACCATTTCTCCAGTATATATTTTGATTGTTTAAAAAAAGAAAAGAAAGTTTTTTTCCCCTTTCAATTGTTGGTAATTTTTTACGAACTTATTTGTCTTTCCTCAAGTTAAGTTCAGAGGGGAAAATTTAGTAGCAACCATTTTTAATTTCTGTGTACGGTAAACAAAAATTGTTTTTGAAAATTAGACACTAAACACAAGACATTAGAACACAAGTTTTACTATCCATTGTCTATTTATTTGTAAAATTACAAATTAAATTCTACAGAATTATTCACACATTTGTATTAGAATTAATCCATTTTTAAATTTGACAAACAGAAATCAACATTACAATTTCTTTTCTTAGTAAAAACTGACTTAAATTACTTCAGCAGAAAATGGGGAAAAAATCCTAATGAATAAATAAACACTGAAATACAAACACTGAATCACAATGATATCACCAAAATATTTCGAGACTTATGAACAATGTTACAGTAACATAAATCTATGAGCACACCAATGAAGAAAATGAAAAACTTTGATTTTTTTGCTCCTGTTGGGTCTCCATTAAACAGACATATTATAAAACAAAAGCAAAATTTATGACGTTTCAAACTGTTACAAAGTAATTATGAAATTTCCTGTTGAATTATTGTATATTGTTTTGTCTCAAAGTTATGTGGTCTCAAACAAATAAAAATTTTTAATATATGGATAAATTTAGATATGTTACAGAATATAACAAAAGTTAATGCATTCATGTAGTTTTTCTTAATTTAGTCAATATATAAAAAAATTTCCTATTTATGGTTGTTCTCCATGACTTATGTAATTATGCCTATAGAAACAAACATTTATAAATAATGTTAAAAATTTTTATATTTTAAGCTATGGAAAATATCAAAACTGCTGATCTGTGTCTCTAAAAGTTCAATCTGTTTGTATACTTGTATTCATGATTAAAAATGGATTTTTGGGGGCATGTCAGAGTGTTTGTTAATTTTGAAAAATACAAATGCACTTAAATTATAAGTTAAAGCTTATTTTTTTTTTCATTTTACTGAGGTGAATGAATCAAAATTTTATTTAAATCCTTTTTTAACCTTTATCTATCCC
This sequence comes from Dolomedes plantarius, assembly GCA_907164885.2. Taxonomy (NCBI): domain Eukaryota; kingdom Metazoa; phylum Arthropoda; class Arachnida; order Araneae; family Dolomedidae; genus Dolomedes; species Dolomedes plantarius. The sequence goes on along the minus strand of OU015492.1, from coordinate 186,014,647 downwards.
ATTGTGAATCTGTTTTAACAAAGGGAAAAAGTTAGGTTATGAAAAAACAAAATGGGGAGGGGGATATCTAAAAGCCAGCTATCATTGCAAACATCTATCAAGCTCTATAACACACTCTGCAAATCCAATTTGGCATCTCTCAACAACCTTAAAATGCATATATTCTATTACAGGGTATATTACAATTAACACTTTTCTAAAATAGCTAACAGTAGCATAAAAAACAACATGAATCTATTAATGCAAACATATCACAAGGAACAAAATATTTAACACACTTTCAATGCTCCTTAAGTAAAGGTTTTATAAATATAGTTTTAAAACCACCTTTTAATAAAAATATACATAGTTTATTCAGCAGACCATGAAATATATGCCCCCTCTTTGGAAAGTACTTGCATGGATGAATGGCACTTATTTCTTCCTTTATGAAGTAGGAATTATCCACTGCAACTAATACAAGCTTCTTTATTTGTTAAAGAGCAAACCATGTCTGCCATTTGTTTTTCCTTCACTGACGTGGCTGATGTTGACTTAGCTTCTTTCAGAGCTTTTTTATCAACAGTAAACTGAATAGCTTGGACAGCTGGTTTACTACGAAGATAATACATGCCAGTTTTAAGACCCTAAAACAAACAAAAAAAAAACTTTATTAAATCTTATTGATACAAGTACTATAATACAAGACAACAATTTAAAATGGATATATATATATATGAATATGAAACTGGTAATATCTTCTAAAAAGGGCTGGGGGGAAGAAAGTAAATAGCAGCTCTTTTACTACTGTTAAGTTCCTCTCCTGCTATTAAAAAGGGATTTATTTCAACAATGGATGGGGTTCTAACATTATTTGTACCATAGATGACCAAATATAAAAATATTTTAAAACAAAAATGTCAGTTCTAACAGAAGATGAAAGATTTAATTATGGATACAAAATAAACACAGGTCTTGACAGATAACTGAAATGGATGCATATTAGAGACATGTCAGATTAAGAATTTTTTTTTAAAATCAGGTACATTCACGTTTCCTAAATTCCAATTTCTATTCCTTTTTATGGCAATATCACTAGTCAATTACATAAAAGTAAGAAATTTAGAGAATGAGAATTAAAAGATTATTATCATCTCAATTAAAATATAATGACAGTAAAAACTCTTAAGTATATTTACTGTCTAAGACTGGTATATAACTCAATACTGATGACTCAGTCAGTGGTTTCCAACCCGTTGAAGTCTACGAACCACTAAGCCAGAAATTGAACCATGTGCGGACCATTACCACCACCCTCTAACTTGAGGGGTGGAAACATTTTGGGGGTATATAATACCGATCAGGCAAAAGGGATACAGAATTAACACTCACATTCCAACGTATCATATTCTAATAATAAAATAATTATGTTAAACTTAAGAAATTTTAATTCAACATCTGATAGTCATCGAATATATTCAGCAAACATTGCTTTCAAAATCCCATTTATTTGGCAATTTTTTTTTTTATATGTGGTGCCAGACCACTCCTAAGGCTCTTGAGGACCACTGGTTTGGAACCACTCTAAGTAAAGAACTTATGGCAATTCAAACTGATATGAAGGAAAAAGCGAAGTTTTCCCCACCCAACCCACTGGTTGCTTGTAAACTACATACATTGTTAAGCCACAAATTCGGGATATTAATGTTGGAAGACTAATCTTTAGTATCTTCTCCCATTTTTTTCCCTGTGACTTATTAAGGTTTTGAAATTCTGTTTTTTTTTTATACTTCATGGGTTGCAAGAATCCAAACATATCATTAAACAAGAATTTACATTATTGAAAGAAAAAGTAAAACTTACTAAGTGCCACCCATAAAAATGCATACTAGTAATCTTCCCATAATTTGGTTCAGCTATATGCACATTTAAGGATTGGCTTTGATCTATATAAGCACCTCTATCAGCAGCCATTTTCAAGATGTTCTTTTGAGGAATTTCCCAAACTGTACGATATAACTGTTTTAAATCATCAGGAATGCCATCAATGTTCTGCAAGATATAAAAGAGATTAGAAATGTGTGTGAACAGCATCAATAGATTTTACCCTTCTTTCGAAAACACTGAAACATTATGCTTAGGGGTACGTAAATTTCGCATAAAAAATATTAAAATTAAAAATTAAATTATAATAATAAATTTTTTAAAAATATTTATAGTATAAAAAATTTCGCAGTTATTCACAAATATGTATACATGCAAAGATTTCACATTTATTTAATAATAATTAAATTTTTATTTTACTTATTTGGTTAGGCAAGTATCAAAATTCTTAGTTAAAAGCTAACACTGTAGTAGTCTCCACATTATCTTTCTTTAGTCTTTAGCAATAAGTAATAAGCAAATTTCGAGAGTGAATCTCTCAGTTTTAAACACTGGGGATGGTCTTGGATAAGCAATTATGTTAATAAATGATTACTATTATTACCTAATTTTGCTTAAAATGCCGTTTATCATCAAGTTTTCTCCATAAAGTAGTAAAAAAATAATTCACATTTATTCACTCATATCAGCCAATTTCACATTTATTCGCATCTATTTAATAAATACGAAAATTATGTATCCCTAATTATGCTGAAATAATGAACATAATAATAATAAAAGGCAGCAAAATATACCTGAACTGATCCATTGTTAGCAATCAGTCTGATTTTCATATTTTCATCCCACAGACCTTGATCTGTTAAATCTTTTAACAAGTGATGATTTACCACCTAAAAGAGAACAATAATACTTATTGAAACACATCAAGCAGAAGAAAGATTACAATTGAATAACTACAAACTACATCTTAAAAGCTCTATGCTCAAAGTATGAGAATTAATACTCCCACTGCAGCTTTATGAAACAAGGTGGCTAGTGACTTTCTGAAAGTCAACTTCAAGACTTTTTGGGACTCAAAATATATTTGTCTGGTCTGAAAATTGAATTTAAAGAATTGCAAATATTTATCAAACTTTTGCAAGCAGTTTTTAAACATGCATTTATGATTAAAAACAAATGACAGAAAGTACTGGAATAAGACAAATACTATGACCAGCAATACATATTTTATTTATACTAAATTATTTTTCCTGTTCATATGTATTTCTACAGATTTAAATGGTACATAACCAAATTAATTTTATATTGATATTTTACTGGTTGTTATTTCAGTAATTCTCAGAACAAAATAGTAAAAAATTAGCTCCAATGAATTTTCATTTAGAAAAGTTTATAAATTATACCAAAGGACAAAAACAAGAACTTTAACACTATTCTCTAATAATAGGACATGCTTTATATTTTTTCATATTAAATTTTTTATAGGATTCCAAACAGAAATCTTTAGAAGAATATAACCCCCACCCCACCACCCACCCAAAAAGGCCATAGAGCAGATTTGCATATATTTAGATTTTATACAGAGGAAAATTCAGAGATTTTTCATTGGCACAAACTCATGTACGAGTATGTGTGTGTGTATTATATATATATATATATATATACATACACACACATATATATGTATATATACATATATACACACATATATATACATATACATATATATATACAGTGCAATCTTGATCAATCATTCTCCAGTATGTGTTGTTTATTTCACCCAGTCCCGACGATTATATTGCCTAGTTATGTTCCCGAATCTATTGTTTTCTCACATTCATTGTTCAATTCAGTCGATCCCTTGAAAAACGATAGACCAAGATTCCACCGTGTGTGTATATGTGTATATATATATATATACATACACAGTTGGCTCTCTGTATAACGACAATCTCTATGTAAAGACGATATTTCCCAGTCCCGGCCCCTCCGACATTATGGGAAATGTTATGTTTTCACAAATTCTGTTTAAGGGCGATCTCTACTTAAGGACGATTTTTCATGGTCCCTTGAAAGTAGTTAAACAGAGAGCCAACTTTATGTATATATATATATATATATATATATATATATATATATATATATATATATATATATATAGAGAGAGAGAGAGAGAGAGAGAGAGAGAGAGAGAGAGAGAGAGAGAGAGGGGGGGTTGGGTTAATTTTGTGATATTTCTGAGTTCACCTCCCAATTTTTTCACTTCGTGACCAACAGGCACCCTGTAAAACGTTTAAAAATAAGATGTATATTTCAAGTATATTAGGTACTGTTACTTCATTTTAAATTCAATCATTTGCAAAATTCTACTGTTTGTATACTGGATGAGGAAACTTATCCCAGACCACTAGATCATATTAAAGACAACAAAATGAATCATTCATCAAATGCCAAAAGATTAAGATTTATTTCTGTTCCCTGTTTTGCTTTTCTATTGGGAGAAAGGAAATATATTATTAGAATGTAATAAAGTAATCTGTGTCCTTTTAATTTTCCATGTAATAAAAACGTTGGAAATTTTAGATGCAACTAAATTACTTCATTTATGCTTCTAATCAGGAGGTTTACAGTCAGATTCTATTTCTTGTCCACAGCTATTTTAGATTTAACTATATTAGGAATTTTATATGAACCATAAGATAAGCAGACATTGATATGTAAATAATTTATGAACTGGACCTCAATACCTGACTCCTTTTAAGATAATTATTCAGAATTTAATATATTAAACAATTATTTTACAGATTAAAATTGTCAGCTGAAAACTCTTGTGCCTCTTTTACAAGAACATGTAAAGTCTCGCATTCTAATGAAAATTTGACATACAATTTGTTAATATCTGAAATAGTCTAGCTTTAACATTACATTTTCTCTAATACTGATGCATAAGAATAGAAAACCAAAGACGTTATCATCTTGAGATGCTTTGTTCTGTGCAGATAATTTCTTATTTGTGTTTGCTACTATTCTGGATTCTTATAAAAACAAAAATAATCAATCTATGCTTCCCAAATATATAAATGAGACAATTCTTTAAACTTCTTGCGAGAAAAATTGTGAAAACTTTTTTCTCTCTCCTAATTTAAGATAAGAGTCGTAGCAAGACAATCCTTAGATAAACCATCAAATATTTCCTTGATACTGGTTCCTACATGACAAGTGCAAAACCACAATAAGACAAATTATGACAAAAGAATAGAATTTACAAAGGACCAGATGGGAAAGACATGATGTAGTTGCATTTATTATGGGGAATTGATCCCTAAGGTGATTTTTAAGGTTGCTTCTTCTAGGACAGGGATTCTCAAACTGCAACCCGCGGACTGCATGCGGCCCCAAAAACTCACTTTCATTATCTGGCAAGTGCTTTTGTAAACAATTTTGGGAATTAGGGCCTGAGAAACACTAACTATACAAAAAATGTGCCACCTGCTACTCATGTTGTTCACTTCAACGTATCTTTGTGAATCATCCAATTCCAAAATTAACTATGCAAAGAACGAATATAGGAATTGGCTCACTGATTCTTACCTTAAAGATGTATTGAAAGTAGCATGTAGCGAGTATAAACCCGATGTCTAAAATAGTCAAAAATTTGCCTTAACATAAAAAATTATAATTTTAAAATAACTGTTTGAATACATTTAGGTGTTTGAGTTTTATCTTTTACATTATTATATAATAAAATACTATGTTGCGGCCTGCATAGTGTAGCAAACATAAGCAAGCAGCCCAAGAGACAAAAAGGTTGAGTATGGCTGTTCTAGGATGTCAATTCTTGAAATCTGGAGTTAGATATAAAAAACACCTCCACAGTGGGGTAGATATGAGAAGTATGTAGCTCTCATTAAGCATTAAGGAAACTAAGAGTTTCACATGTTTTGCTTTTCCATTTTCAAGTAATCAACATATTTTATGAGTTTTAACCCTGCATCATACCACAGTGGAATCTTGATTGATCATTTTGTAGTAGGTGTTGTTTATTTCACCCAGTCCCGATGATCATATTGCTTTGTTATGTTCCCGCATCTATCATTTTCCCACATTTATTGTTCAGTTCAGTCGGTCCCTTGAAAAACAATGGATCGAGATTCCACTATACTTAGTATTTCCAGATGCAATGCGAGGGAATTTCAGAAGTTCTCAATAAAATTGAGAATGAAGTTTGAATTCGATAACAACCCAGATGGCTTTAAACTGAATAAAGGGGGTAGAAAGTAGTTCTCATTAAATGAAACTCTACAATACTTTGTAACAAATTTTAAAAAGTTGTTGCTAAAAAACCAAGACTTTATAAGAAGCTGATAGAAAGCAAAAAAGAAAAGTTAAGGACCATGAAAGTAAAATTGAGTACTTTTTAAAAACTTTAAAGGGCCCTTAAGAATAGAAACTGAAATAAGGAGTTCCACAGTACTTTTAAGAACTGCACAAACCCTGGATTAGGATACCTTAAAAATAAATAAACAATATTTACCTGAAATTCTCCTGAAAGAACTCTTCTAGTATAAATATTACTCGTATATGGCTCAATTGATTCATTGTTACCTAAAATCTGAGCAGTAGATGCAGTTGGCATAGGAGCTAGTAATAAGCTGTTTCTTAAACCATGTCTGCAAATAAAATTAACTTTTCAAATATTTTATATAAGAGATTTAAGTTTACAATAAAAATTAAGTTTTTAATGATTTTCATAAGCAGTAATAACATTCACCTAAGAAAATGTACATACATTAAAAGATAGACAATGGAATAACATTTTAAAAATATGAAATTATAATGATTTAGTTACGATAAAGATGAGAGGTTGAACTAATATGTGACATTTAGATAAATTCAGCAAATAATTATTCTAAAATAAGTCTTGTAGTTGGAAAGTATAAATCTCAAAGGAAAAAAAAAGGTAAATATTCGTAGAAATCCATACATTTTAGTATGTGTAACTTTATTAAAATTTTCCAGTTGATAACTTACTTCGCTATTTTTTCTTTCAAGGCAGCCCAATCCCATTTGGAAGAAGGTGTAACATTCCACATATCATACTGCAGAATCTGAAAAGAGACACCACTGGAAGTCAAACAACTGATACAATACACACACTTTTACTTTTACAAATAAAATTTTAGGCTTGTAAAAAATTACTCTTGAAACTGCCAAAAACAGCTGCCGACTTAAAAAGTCAATAGTTTTATGAATGAGCTAATATGAATACATTTTGCATATTGGTGGGAGAATAAAAATACAAGGCAAACCACAAGGAAACAACAAAAATAGACTATTAAGAACACTGACAGTTTTGGGACAATTTTGCTCCAAGCATGAAATTTGAAATTATATATTTTTATTGCTTTAAAACTATTATTGGATATAATTCTAAATACTTCACATATAATGAAAAAGATCCAACAATCTTTAAAATTGATATCTATAAAAGTAATTTCTCCACATATATATAATAAATATAAATTTAAAGGGAGAAAATATAAACAGTGCAACAACAAACTAAAAGCATTATAATTTTTATTAAGAAGAATTATTACCCCTTTGGATACAGGACATCCTTCATAAGTTTCATAAGCACCATTTTTCTCAGCTAATTCACAACTAGCTTCCAACGCAGCATAATATATGGTTTCAAAAATATCAATATTTAACTTCTGAGCTTCTTCACTGTCAAAAGGATATCGCATTAAAATTAAAGCATCTGCCAGTCCTTGGACACCTATTCCAATAGGTCTGTGTCTTTTATTAGATCTTTCAGCCTATTATAAATGATAAAAATATTTAAAATGGGTTTCAAGAAAGATAATAAAAACATTACAAATACAAAAATGAAGAAGTAAGGCTGTCAGAGTGCATATATGTATATTATAGATACTCCCTTCACTAAAATGTAATGATCTGTTTTCATAATAATGTCATAGTTATTCCCATAACTAAAAAATTAGCAAAAGATGGTGCACAGTTCCAAACTCTGTTAATTTTATTAGCATTAATTACACAGCTGCACCAAACTGATTATAACTTGCATTAGGAAAAAACCTCAATAAAAACAAATAAACTATCGATTTCTGCAACAAAAAAGTACAAAAATAACACACAAAGTATGTTAAAATAAAATTTAATTTATGTATCAAAACAAAATTACCAACAGCTGACTTAAATTTTGAAAATGAGCATTATATGAAAACATAGTTCTATGAGGAAATATCACAAGTATATAAAAAGTATGGCATAGGAACAAAATATTACCTCTTTGATTGGATAGTAGTTAACATCTATGATTTTGTTAAGATTATAAGTAATAACTTTAGTGACTTCTTTAAGCTTGTTAAAGTCAAACTCTTGATCTTTCACATATCTATTGAGAGCAATGGATGCCAAATTGCAGACAGCCACCTGAAAAAAAAGAAATCATATGCAGAAAATATTGCTTTAAATAATGATGTCTAATGTCAAATATTTTTATAACATGCTTATTAAGAAATATAGAAAAACACTTAAGCTCTTTAGAATCTTACCCATATGTAGAAGCAATTTTTTGGGCCCGGAAAATAATTTTTTATATCCTGAGCTTTTAGGACTGACAAGTTAGGGTGATTTTACTTTACCCCACAATGCAGGATTTTTGTAACTGTACAGAAATAGACCCCCCCCCCCTGCTATGTACAGAGTAAAAACAACTTGGTTAGATACACAGTTAGGAGATAAATTTAAATTTTCCTTATATACCCAAGAATTATTTTTAACGTTCTTTTGATTTAGCTATCAAAAATATGTTAGTGATGATAATACTAAGTAATTTATGCTTCCAATAATAAACTTTCCATGGTAACACATGTAAAATGTTTTCATCATAATTAAGTAGCTGTTTGCCCGGGTATTTATTTATCTCAATTTTTTATTACACAGGAAAAGGAATGGATTCTACATATTGTGTAAAATCTAAGTAATTTAATTTACAGGTATTTAAAAGTATACGTACAGTATACAAATGATAAAGTAAAATTACAAAGTCCATCTATTATTAATTTAACTCAAAACTTGATTATAAACATTTTTAGTTTCCTATATTCATCTCAGTGACTCTGAAAACTATGGATTCGACACTACTCTCGGTCATTTTGGACATTTCATTTTTCACCCCTTCTTCCCCTCCCGCCTATGCTGATGGGGGCTGAACTTGTACTTAAACAGCATTGAAAGTGTCACTATTAATCTCAGCAACCCCGAAAATTTTGGATTCGACACTAATATCAGTCGTTTTCGATTATTTTTACATGTGCCCACTGCTTCCCCCCCACCCCCCCAAGGGGTGCTAGGGGTGTCAACCTACATGTGTTTCTTTCCAGATTGTAAGTGATATGTGTATGAAGTTCGGTTGAAATTGCTCCAGGCATTCCAGAGTGATGGTGGAACATATATACACACACACATATTCATCCATATTTATATAGAGAGATAGATAAAAGTATCAATGTATGTGGTATTACATTACATCATTAATATGACTAAGCAGACATGACATGATACAATAATGCATCTTTTTAGGTCTTGCTAGTTAAATTCCTGGCAATGGCAATCAAATAGTCAATTAAAGCTAATTGTACATAGTAAGAATCTCTCTAGTTAAGACAAAAGAAACAATGTCTCGCTCTCCAAGATGTTTTAATTTACAATTATAAGCATATAGCTTTTAGAAGATTGTCAGGAAATCACTTTGTATATCACTAATTTTTCTTCTATTAAATTCTAAAAGTTTTAACAACACTAGTAAAACAGAGACAGGAAGAAAAAGTACTGAGAGGTGACTCCACAGTTGAAACTAATTACAGTGGAATCTATCGATCGTTTTTCCCGTATGTGTCGTTTATTTCACCCAGTCCCGACAATCATATTGCTTTGTTATGTTCCCACATGTATCGTTCAGTTCAGTCGGTCCCTTGAAAAACGATAGACCGAGATTCCACTGTATATTGATTTTTAAACTAACAAATTTTCAGTTTTACTGCTTGATGTCATACAAAATAAAACTGCTTAAAATTTTAAGTAAATGCAATTTAAGCAACCTCTATTGTTACTGACCAAATTATTACTTTATTGAAGGACACTTATTTTATATACCTGCATGGGAAAAATATTAAAAAAACTTCACAACATATGCTTGCAACTAGAGATCATACCTCATCTGCTGAGCTGTACTCAACAACTTCTGTGCACAAGTTACTACATTTTATGGTTCCCAAATTTTGTTGATTGGACTTCCTGTTACAGGCATCTTTATAAAGCATATATGGAGTTCCTGTTTCAATCTGCGACTCAATTATAGCATACCACAAAGACTGAGCTCTTATTTGACTTCTGAATTTTCCTTCTTTTTCATACCTGTAAAAATTGAATAAATGTTTAATTCAATCCACATATAAAAACGTTAAAATCTACATACTAATTACCCACACAGATGGAGCACAAATCCCAATACTTAAACTTTTATTGAATATGCTGACAACATGGGTAAACAGCAATTTCATTATATTTTAACATTGTACTGAAACAAAATAGCTGTAGCATAAATATTTTTTCCCCACTTACACATGAAATAATTACCAGCAAGCCCGAAAGAAACTATATATATATATATATATATATATATATATATATATATATATATATATATATATATATATATATATATATATATAATGAATAAATATAAGCACAAAACTATAAGGTGCCCCCATTGAAAGAAAGAAATAATTCTCACAGATTATGTGCTAATCTATTCAGTGTCAAGTGCTCCACATTAGCAAATAAACAACATATATACATAAAATCGGTTTAAAAGAACTGCATACATTGCACACTCCTTTAAACAATGTCATACCTCAAAAATCGGCGATTTTTAGTTATGCCTATTTTCAGAATGCCCTAAAAGAGTAGTATATCCCAGCAAGATCGTTAAATCTCACCTCTCAATATTTAGCCGCTTGAGAGCAGAATTAAAATTTATTCAATACATTTTAATATACTTTTAAACTTTAAAATCACTCTCCTGAAAAATCTTGTTTTTTGAGATATGACGTTGTTGAAAGGAGTGAGCAAAATATGCTAGAGTCAAAAGAGATTTAGATGTTCTTAGCGGCCAAGTTCTTTAGAGATGTCAATATTTAGTATACATTACATCAGAAATCCTTTTATAAACTTATTTTCAACTTTAAAATATTTATTTTACACATAGCAAACATACATGATGTTGAACATCTCCATGAATTTGTTAACGGTCACTTTAGGCACTTCTGAGAAAAAGTTATAACCACATTTTAAACAGATATAAATTGTATCAAATACTCTCTTCACACACTTACTTACAGATTTTCAAGCTGTGGGATAACTAATTTTTAAAGTTATTTGCAGATAACTTTAAAAATTAGCTATTTCCTCCTACAGTTCAAAAACCTATGTAAGTAAATGTGTGTGACTGTAAATATGTCATGTGTGTGTATATATATATATGGAATCTTGATCAATCATTCTTCAAATTCTCATTTTCCCCGTATATGTCATTTATTTCACCCAGTCCCAACGATCATATTTCTTTGTTATGTTCCCGCATTTATCATTCAGTTGAGTCAGTCACTTGAAAAACGATAGATCTAGAGTCCACTGTATATATACATATACACTGTATATATACATATACACTGTATATATACATATACACTGTATATATACATATACACTGTATATACACACATGCATGTGAACAAATATATAGCCCAAATATTGTGTGTGGAGGGGGAGGGAGACAAACCTTGAGAAAATACATAACCACAGGCCTGACTTTGGATACAGAGTTTCAGAAATCTAAAATAAGGAGTTCTTAAGAACTTAGCAAGGATTTTTGCTTTAAAATTTATAAATACAAAATATTATATTTTAAAATTTGTCTTTTAAATGGTTCTGTATATAAGAATCAACTATTAATAAACCCCTAAACTATCAACTTTAACAAGAAGGTTTACCAGCAAAAAAACTTGCAATTTCTGTTGGTCTATTTGATTAGAAAATAACCATTTTAATACCCTCAACCTCAGAGCTCACAGGAAACTGCAAAGGGAAGAAGCACCAGACTGATAAATACATAAAAAGACAGATTCTCTCACAGAAATTATTTTCTGTTTTTCCACAAAGCATATGGTTACCACTAATAAAAAGAAAAAAATTGTTAGTTTGTTTACACTAAAAAATATTTTTTATGAACAGGAAAAAAAAAGGGTAATAAGAATATTGAATAAGTACATTCTAAAGAATTTTAAAAGACTGTTCAAGAAACCTAGACCTAGCCAATTTAAACAAACAAAAATATATAATTGGCCACTAAGCCCAAACTCTACTTAAAAGAAAGGGGGAAAAAACTATAATACTGTAACCAGATATTATGACTCTTAAATCTATATTATTAATAAAAAAAAACCAATGCTTTGAGATACAGGGTTACCAGGAAAGAATCACCCGATTACAAAATTTAATTATAACTTTCTGTTTAAAATTATGGAAAATAATGTCATTGTAAAGGAAAAAGTTAAAAATTTTTTTCACAGGTGTTCGATATGACTTCTTTTAGTCAGCCATATGATATGATTGTGATATACCATTTCTTGCCAAATACGTTGTAATGTTTCACTGTTTGTAAAGCATCACAAATGCATTGTTTAAGTTCGGGCAAACTTGTCGGCAAAGGTGATATGAACACAAAATCTTTGACATAACCCCATGTGACTTCTTCCTTTGGGGTTAAGTCTAATGACCTAGGAGGGTAGCTGTGTAGCCGATTGGTTGCAGTGCAGCTGATTATTTGATCCTACACAGCTACCCTCCTAGGTCACCGGACTTAACCCATGTGACTCCTTCCTTTGGGGATATGTCAAAGATCTTGTGTTCACACCACCTTTGCCAACAAGTTTGCCCAAACTTAAACATCGCATTGATATTATACGGCTGACTAAAGAAAGTAATATCAAGCACCTGCAAAAAAAAAAAAAAAAAAAAAAAAAAAAAAAAAAAAATTTATTTTTCCTTTAGAATGACATAATTTTCTGTTTGTAATTATTGAAAATATTAAATTTTGTAATTGAATGATTCTTTCTTGATAACCTTGTATATTTGTTATACACAACACACAGTTTACCTTTCATATAATTCCTCAAATTTTTCTCCCCAGCAGTCATGGAGTCCAGGTGATTCATCAGGACACATTAAACTCCACATTTCATCCTTTTCCACACGTTTCATGAATAAATCAGGAATCCAAAGAGCATAAAAAAGATCTCTAGCTCGTTGCTCTTCCTTACCAGTATTCTTCTTCAAATCAAGAAAGTCAAATATATCTGCATGCCAAGGTTCCAAATAAATGGCAAACGCACCAGGTCTCTGTACAAAAATATATATACATGTCATCTTAAGAACATTCAGAAAAAGTAAATAAACAAAACAAAAATATTTCAGCATGTAATAAATAAACTGAGAAGTTGGGCAACCTCTAGCATGGGGGGAGGGAGAAATTACTAATGCACACAGAGACATTTATAACAAATATTTATTTTCCTTTATAGACATCTCTAAAACTTAGCTAAAAAGATTTTTTTTTATATATAGTACAACTCTTCCATGTAATAACAAGCAACAACTTAATACTCAAGTTATGAGACATTTTGAAAATACATTGATGTAATTATATATTACTGATTTTACTTAAACATCCTTTCTAAAAAGACACATACAAAAGCTCTATTTGCTTAAAGCAAATTGTCTATTATCCTGCATGTATCAAGGCACAACTTACATGTTTGTAAAATAAAAACTATGCACATACTGATGTCAAAATAATTAATTTTTTCCACTCACTCATAATTACTAGACTTTATATTTACCATTAAATATCGTCATATACATACACAGATGGATGCTTGAATTAGTTATTTCACAGCAATAAAATTAACAAAGCTAGCACACAACAAATTAACTTCAACGGCCAACCTTAAGTGAAAAATGTACCTTATTTCCACCCTGATCAACATATCGTGCAGTATTATTGTATACCCTCAACATAGGAACAAGACCATTAGACGTGCCATTCGTCTGAAAATAGATACATAAAATTATTAAATTACTCATAAAATAACATTGCAATAAGAGAAATTTCCTTCAAAGTTTATAAATACGAAATATATTTTAAAATTTGTCTTTTAATGGTTTGTTACGTGTTTTATAAACTAGGAACTATTTTAATGAGAAAGAAAATACTGAGAATTATTAATTTAATTGGAAATATAGAAATGCATTTTTACAATTAAATACAAAATCACTAAAAACATTTATAAAAAATTTGTTTTGAAAATGCCTGTCCAATACATAAGTGTTTGCATTTAAATTTAATTATGATCTCATTAAGCAATAACAAAGCACTATTTAATTATCTAAATTTCAGCATGGGTATTTTTCTCTCATCTTAAATGATTTTTGCAAGTGCAGCAAGAATAAGTGAATATGGATAAATTAAAGCCTTTTTCTATATATTTAAAGCAAGTAGGGGGAAAAAAATAGGCAAACATTCTTTAAATATAACTAAATCAACTATCAAATAAATCTCACCCCAGCAATGTAGCTGTTAGTAGCTCTAATACAATGAACATTCAAGCCAATTCCACCAGCAGATTTAGAAATTAAAGCACATCTTTTTAAAGTATCATATATGCCATCAATACTATCATCTGACATAGTTAGAAGAAAGCAACTAAGGGAGAAAAGAGAAATTTTAAAATGAATGAATAATGTTCATAGATAGTAAATTTATGTTTGCTTAACCCGTCATTGGGAACATCTGCCTCTCAGGCAGCTATGGTTTCTTTATTCACATTGCACCCCCCACCCTTTGATCTTGGGTACTGTGAGTCTACAAGTGCTTCAGTCAACATATTGTCTCCAGTGTGTAAGGCTGATTCGCAATGCCAGCCTTCTATGGTTTAGGTACATGCCATTTTTCTAGAACATTGTCAGTCTGCTAGACATATATTCGCACTAAAATATGTTTAAATACCTGACTGTCAGGCTGATATTAATACATTTTGTATAAAATGTACAGTAAGGCCGAAATTTTTTTCAAGATTTGAGTTTTTGAAGGTTCTGGGAATGACTTTAGTCAAACCCTGTTTTATGTTACCTGTTTTGAAACGAAGGCTGAGTAAAACTGATTTTCTCAAATGCCTCTACAAAACGAACTGTAACCTGTGATAATTGGTTCTGTTCAATAGAAGCTGGTCAAGAATTAAGGAGAAATGGTTTGACGATTGTGGCTACCATGAAATGTAAAAAAACCACAAATACCCTCTGAATTTCTAGTTAGAATACCTGAGAAAGAGATATTCCATCGATATCTGCCTTCCAGGCAGATGATCCCACTAAGCAGGAAAATCATGTTTCCATCGAAGGGTTAAACGAGGTTAGAGAGGAGTAATCATAGGAAAATATTAACAATTAAAGATCTTTTTTAATTAAATAATTTTATACAGAAAACAGATGTTACTTTTTTAGGTACTTCCTTATTATAGCAACCTTGGCATATATAAAAAAAAAAAAAGAATATGTTATGGAAGTGAGAGTCACGTTTTCCCTTAGGCAAAATAGGCATGCACATAGGCCTATTGAAAAGAGGGGCTGGAAAATGCTGAATTACAAAATAAATATTTTTCATGATAACAGTAAGAACAATGTACAATTTAAAGGAGATGAAACATTTAGAGAGAATGTATTTTAACCCTCTGTGATAGCATAATTACTGATTTGTGTAGGAAAGATGATGTTTATCAAGATATAAATTTTAATTTATACATGATTATAGAGACGAAGCATTCATGCACTGTAAAACTTGAGGAAATTCATAGCAGATATAAATATTGATGAATAAAAAGTGGAAATGGAACCATTTGGTATATTAAGTACGGCTGAAAATGAATTCACTGCTTCTGGGGAGGGGGAATATTATAGTCAAAGAAAAAAATATATCTACATTTCCGAATGTCGGTAAATTTTTAAAGTTATTTCTAAAATTACTAGTGAGCAATGCTGAAGGGGAGCGTTCATTTTTCACACTGAAACTGTTTTGGAACAGAAGCTTAACTTATGGCAAAATGAAGAAAAGGATATTCTAAAAAATATTTGAGGATATTATTGATAAGTTTACAGATGTCAGAATTAGAAAACAAAATTTTAATTTCTTAAAAGAATACATTCATTTTTTATTTTCAATCTATGTTTTTTTGTATCTCAAACTAATAAATTAACACAACTTCAAAATTTGTAATTTTTTAAACATATATCACCCTCATTCTTGTTTATATAAGGACCTCACCCTTCATTTGTTTGCCTATGGTCTGATAACCTGTAAATGCAGTCCTGATGGCAGCCAGTTTCAAAAGAACGAACGTTAATGAAATTCAATTTTTAATTACTTCATTTCCCAATTTACAGAGAGAAAATTATGAACAATGAATATCTCACTATCTTGCCTTCAATAATTCTACTAAAAATCATGTTTTTAAATTAGTTTCCACTTACTATTTGCAAGATAAAATGCTTCATATCATTTGCATAATTAAAAACTTGTAAAATATTTGTATAATAGAATCCCCCTTTAAAAAAAAATATATACATTGTGTGGCAAGAACAAAGTCGAACTTTTCCTGAGGGGGGGAAAAAAAAAGTGTTTTTAGAAGTTACCAGGTTTTAACTTTGGCAATTAACCTGATTTTCTGAATATCTATATAGCCAAGCCTGTTATAATAAGGAAGTACCCATTTTCATATAAGTTAGAGGAGTCATATTAAAACCAATAAAGAGTTAATAATACATATTTTAAATTTTGAAGGGCATTAAGAGATACCAGATCTTAATTTTTTTTAACACTATCCCAAATCACTGAATCAAATAAAATTAACAATGCTATACTACTGTATATAAACAATTTCATTTATAAAATAGTATTTATGGAACTTGATTATCTGTGCAGATTATATACAATAAAAGAGTAGAAATACAAATTGCCAAAATAATGTCAACTTGAGAAAATACAATCTTTACCAGAAAAAAAAATTGAAAATGCAAGTACATTAATTTTTAATTTTAATTCGACATTATTTAAAACAGAATATGTAGTTAATTTAAGATTCTAAATAGTTATATTTTATGGTATATAGTACAAATTTTAGATTAATCACACACACCAGTACATTACTTAACACACACAAAAAAGAATTCAACATTTTAAAAATAAAGTTAGCTTTAGCTTATCTTCAGATTAAAGAACTGAAAATGTATTGCTTATTACAAAATTAGAAAAAATTACCCTGTACTAAGATTATAAACTCCGAGTTAAAATGAACTTACCTTGATAATTGAGGTTTAGGAGTGCCAGCATTAAATAAGGTAGGTGATGCATGAGTAAACCATTTATCAGACATTAAGTGATATGTTTCAATTGCTGCATCTATGTCATCATCATGAATACCAACTGAAACTCTCATTAACATGTGTTGAGGGCGTTCAACAACTGCAAATGGGAATTTAAGATTATCAATGGTGCAATTGAATTACAGTGACTAAAAAACTACTCATGTAAAATGTTAAAATAAATAATTTTTTTTTAAAAATTGGAAATTCAATTGCATTATCTTTTGCTAACATGTTTAGAAGATTGCAATACATTAAAAATCTTATGAACATTTTCTGCAAATCTGAAAACACTCAATAAACAATAAAAAATATTGGAAGTCTTTACACTTGTTTTAAGTTCTCATGTGGCTGATGTTCATTTTTAATTAAAATCTCCCTTCCCTTTGAAATGTATATTTTTAATAATATATATTGCTCATAAAATTTTGAAATATTGCATACTAATCCAATGTAAAGCAAATTTTCGCCATTAGCAATCTTTTCATCCTTTCTGTAAATGTTGATCATTTTATTACTTTCCAATCAACCAGCAATGGAAATATGCCCTAATTTTTCTATTAAAAGTTCCAAATTCAGTGAAATAGGTAAAAAATTATTTTACCAACAAAATCACATTGGAGGAAAAAAAAATCTATGACTGCTTTTGCTTTTCATGCAATATAAGATGTAAAAAACCCATGTTGTAATTTGTTAGGCCTATATCAGTTATGATGTACATAATAAATTATCCTACTTATAGTCACCTTATACTACATGGGTTTAACTTTATGACCAAAAGAACCTCGCAACATTACCCTGCCCTGGTGATTTAGGTTGGTAATAATGAAAATAGGAAATAAAATGTCAAAAATTTGATTCTAGTCCTCTTTTAAGCTATTACGTGAAGATTCCACAGTACTTACAGATAAGAAACTTAGGATAACAAACTCTTAATAACTTTGAAGCAAAAATATAGTAGTCTAATCTTTAGCAATGATTTCCATGGTAACTCAGGAATTTAGATGGAATTTTTTTTCTGTCTTTTGTATAAAATTTTCATTTTGCTGATGCTGTCTAGCTTTCCAGAAGCATAGAAAACCTGTTAAATCAATTCATATACCTCTGAAATGATGACTAGACAAATAATTCAAGAAATGAAATCATATACAAAATGATCATATAACTGATATTATGTAGCTTCATATATTTGTAAAAAATTTGTTTTCTTTTTTAAACTAAGAATTATATGTGAATTGTTGAAAAGCACTACATAGTCACATACTGTAAAATCGAACCTTTTAGATATCGCATTGAAGTAAACTAAAATGTTACTTCATAAAACAAATTTTAAAAAAGTACTTTAGAATTAAACACAAAATTTACCTTTTCCATTTATCTTCAGCAAATATGATCTCTCTAAGGTCTAAAAGAAAAAAATAACAGTATAATGAAGCTTTAAAAGGCACACTTTCAGAAACATACAATTAAATTAAGCTATAAAATATACAAACCTTAAAACCAAAGTAATTATAATTAAAATCTCTGTCATAAATGATTGATGAATTCAGTCTCTAAAAATAAAGAACATAAAGATTAAATTTAAAATCCTTAAAAAAGGTAAAATCTTTAAAAGGTAAAAGGTTTCTTTGTTGAGTCTTAATGAATTTCTGAAAAAACTCACATCAGCATTGGCCATAACAGTCTTATATGTAGTTTCTGATATCATAGGAGATGGTTTTCCAGAACGGCTATTAGTCATATTGTATAAATCTTCAATCACATCTGAAGAGAAATGCTAAAAATTAACTACATGAAAATTGGGAGAAGAAATTTAGTATAACAAATATTTAATTTTATTTTATAAAATCCTTAAATACTAGTATCATGATGCACCTAGAGTCGTACATTTCTAATAAATATTACAACCTACAAACCATATTTTGGCAATAAGTATATAACATATCACTTACGACTAAATACTTTTCTTGTTTCCTTATGTAAATTTGATACAGCAATACGAGCAGCTAATAAGGCATAATCTGGGTGTTTTGTTGTCATAGTGGCAGCAATTTCTGCAGCAAGATTATCAAGTTCAACAGTAGTTACACCAGGATATAAACCATTTATAACTTTCATTGTGATAGCAGGCTGAAAAATCAAAGAAATCAAATTAATGAGTTAGAGACTTTTTGCATATATAAAACAGAAAATTCTGCATACAATTTGAAATAACCAATGCACAACCAATATCCATCTTACTGAAATTTTAAGCTTAAAATTTGGAAATAGGGCACATACAGACAAAACTTTAGTCCCGAACTGCATTCTTACAACATTTCTACTTTAAAATAACTTATTGTAGGAATTTGAATAACTCCTTTATCATGAGACAGGATAAAAAATTTGACAAAATTTCAGAATGCAACTTTTCTGAAATCAATGGTTTTGAGAATACTTATATGATGTAACAAATTAAAAGCTAAATTTCTAGCCTACTTAGATGAATATGTTAAATAGTAGATTAAATTAAAGATATATCAGTAATTTAAAATTTTCAAAACTTTAAAGTTTTGTGCAATTCTCTATCAACATGAAATAGGTTTTTCCTTTATAATTTGTATTGTCTAGGAAATAAAAATAAATTCATATGTAAATTCAACACTTTCAATTTACTTGCTACAATACATTCATTCAATTTTAACTACAAGGTTCACAACACAAGACTTAGTACTTGAATTAAATAGGAAAAGTTAATCTATAAAATTATTACTCCAAATACTATAAATACCCAAAATATACAGATGAAACTTCATGTGAAATCAATGATTTGTTTAATGTCATCAGGCAAAAGTTCTAAGAGCTTAATCTAGTTTCAAACACTGTACTCAAAATAAATTTTAAAGACAGAAAAGAAATTACACATTATATTAAAAAAAGGGATGAGAATTGGAAAGGTTATATACAAGAAAATAAAATGTTGTAGAGTTTCATTAAGTTAGTTAAGGCCCAGATCAATTCATCAGTAATGAAGATGCTGATATACCTATGACAAAGAGAACAAAATATTTGGCAAAAAGCATTAAATTTAGATAGAACAGTTAAAAAAGTAAGAAACCCACTGAACGCTAATATATCTTGCTTTTAACAGCATTGTAAGAATCTGCAGAGTAGGCAGTTTCAATTCTAAAGTTATCAAAACAGACATCTATGACATTTCCTGTAGACAGACCTTTAACAGAAGAGCAACAACCCCCCCCCCCCCCCCCCAAAAAAATCAAGTGGACACACTGCTCTGTTCAATTTTTTTAAGGCCTGTTAATTAGTATCAATTCACAAATTTTGAATTTTCTTCAGATTAAAAATTTTATATTTCATACATAAAGCAAATTTTACAATACTAAAGGAAAAATACACCAAACTTACTGGATCAATATAGTCCATATGAAGACCATAACACAGTTTTTGAATTCTCGAAGTGATTTTATCAAACATGACATTTTCTTTCCTGCCATCTGAAACAAATGAATATAGTTATGAAGCAATACAGATTCAAAAATTTGTATAGTTTCACTTCTTTTATATCAATATTTAAACATTAAAAGTTTGGCGATAATCAACTGGGACCATACAATTCAGTTAAGCCAAAATCTGCAGTGTCAGATGAAAAACTTTTTATCCAACTAAAATCTCTTAAACACTTTTTCTTTTAACGACCAAACTTCGCATCAAAGAAAAATTTTGCCAAAAAACTGTCACATTGGACAAAAACTGTCAAATTGGACTGAGTACAATCCAGTTAATTATAGATTCAACACTATAAATACACATATATATTAACATATAAGAAAAAACTAACCCTAAGTCTTTAAAATTTCAATTACAGGATTACTTTTCACTAGAAATAATGGAATTAAGAATACATGCATTTAAAATTACCAGATGAAAAGAAGTAAAACAATCTAACTTTTAAGAACATTCTACTGATTCAAAAGATTTGCATATTTAATAAAAAATATTTTTGGATCTGGCCACAAGTTAAATTGCTAAAAATACGATATCTAAGTTCAATCTAGCTAATCTCAGATTTGCAAAGAATTCTTTTATATGAAATGAAGAAGTTAATGCTATAAAAAATTAAACAATGCCTTCATATATTAATAATAATTCACAGAAAAATTAAATTAATTTGACCAATTAACTCACTATTATTTTTAATATAAACTAATTATAATCGAGCTATGACTCGTTGGGTTAGATAAATATGAATATTTCTAATATTTATAGTAATTATCCTTAATGAAGAAAATGTTGAAGAAACTAAACAGCTTTGAATTGACAATAGAAAACATTACAGACAAAAGACGAAGCATTTCATCAAATAAATATTTAAAATATTATCAAATTCCAGCAACTGTAGATGAAAAGAAAAATATATTTTATACATCAATAACTTCAAATGCTCATGTAGTTGAAATTTTAGTCATAAATAAAGTAACTGAAGTATACCTCTTTTGAGAACGAACATGTTGCTAGTAATTTTAAAATTTGAAAAGTACCAGCAGACCGCTAAGGGCTACAAACTATAGTTAACTGATAGGACTACCTTCACACCAAATTTAACGGATCTAAACGTTCAAGATACCGCCAAAAGACAAAGTGAAACATGTACGAACCAACTTCTTTTCCGCGCCACATCACATATTGCCAACTCCAAGAATAAATGATATTTAGTAATCTGTGGCTCGGAAGGTAGATCTGACCAGAGAAATCTTGAAACAATAAAAAACCAAAATAATATTTTTGGGTGATATTTCCTGAAACATTCTCAAACATAAATGCATTATCTAAACATAAACATCCGCATCGATTCTCTGCACAATATTAGGAAAGGAATACAAACATCTAATCTTTGATTATTAACTGAAGTTTCATGGTGTTTTTCTTCTTATCTCCATGTTACGCGGAAAATGATATGTGGACATTTAATATTTACAGCTAGTTATGTTATTTGAATTATTTCTCAATTTTTAAAAATTGTGTATTTATTTATATGCCGACAGCCTTTTTCAAACAAAGATTATTCTTCTAGTGACAAGTTTTGCTAGGAAAATAAACTGTAAGTGTCTGACCCTTATTGTTTATGTAGTCTGTTGCTATGATTTGTTTTATTGATTATTACCCGTGGGTTCTTGGTATTTAACTTATTGCTTTTCTTACAAGCCAGACGTATTACGATTTGTTTCTGTACAGCTATTTATTTATACCTCTCTATTCTAATTATTATATATTTGCATTTCTTTGTTATCCCTTAGCTTTCTGAGATAATGGAGGTCATGGTTAAAGTTCAATGAGCTCATGCTAAACTTACATTACTGGGTGTTATTATTCTGAATAGCGTT
Organism: Dolomedes plantarius; assembly: GCA_907164885.2. NCBI lineage: Eukaryota > Metazoa > Arthropoda > Arachnida > Araneae > Dolomedidae > Dolomedes > Dolomedes plantarius. The sequence goes on along the minus strand of OU015492.1, from coordinate 185,991,842 downwards.
TTTGTTTGAATTTTTGCAAGTGGGTTTTAACCAAAATTAAATTCAAATATTACTATTTTAAGCTCCTGTAATCAGTTCCATGTGTCCCCCCCCCCTCCCTAAAGTATAGTTAATGTGTGGATCTGGATACCTAATATCTGGATAGAATATTAGGTCACTGCGAGGATTAGATATGTATCTAATGATTCTGATATAATTTTTAAACATATCTTTCTGTTCTTTGAGTTGCATTTTTTGTATTAATAAAATTATCAATTTTATAGAATATTGTTTAAACTAATTAGTTTAATTTTTAGCACTTAGTGCGAAGCATAGGTGAAAACGCTTCTCTGTTGGTAAGCAACTCATTTAACAAGTTTTTTTTTTTTTAAATCATGGGTCAGAATTTAAATTTATTAAAATTATGTATTCTAAATGATTTAAATGAATATGAAATCATGGGTAGCTAGTTCACAGTTTAGATGAATTTATTCTGAGAATTTATTATACCAGGAGGATTTTTTGGTACTTTTCAGTATTGTTCAGCATAAAATATCTATTCTTTCCCTTGCCCCTCTTATTTTGCCATATGCAACTATGATTTCCTGGGATCCATGTACTCACTTGCCCCAAGTGATCATGCAAAACACAAAAACTTTAAATATTTGCGGCAAAAAAAAAAGCTGTGAATAGATTTAAAAAAAATAAAATAGAACTATAAACGTAGAACATAACCAAAAGTATGCATGCAAATTTTCATACAAATGCAACTTGTTAAAGACTTATTTACATTCAAAGTGGAACTATATGATTTTACGTTCTCACTTATCCCTCTTCACCCTAAATTTAAAAAAAGTTTCATAAAACATTTATTTCTGGTGGGAAATACAGTTTTACTGCAACCACAATAACATCCAAAAAGATTTTCTTCTTGCAAGTTTTTTTCAATAGATAAACTCTGCTAACTATGTTATTAAGGATTAGAATATTGTAGAGGGTGCAATTTTGCAGTTTTACAAGGTGAATATACTGAGTGAATGGTCCCACAGTGCTTGTTCTTTTACTCTTTATTATTTCTGTAGAGTTTTGTTTTTTGTATTTGGCAATATTTTTGTATGTTCTAATAATATATGAATAAGATGTAAGGCAGAAAGCTCGTTGGTTTTCTGAAATGTATGTTGTTATGGCATGTAGTAAATATAAATTCATCCATTAAATTTGTTTTAGAACTTGCTTTGAACTGCTTTGTTCAGTAGTAAATGAAGGATCTAATGATTTCATGTTTGCAAAAAAAACTTCTGAGTTTGAATTTGTATCTGTTTAAATTTATCGAAGAAGTTGATTTATTTATATATGTATCCAAGTGGCCTATCTTGTTATGCCTCTTGGTGAAGCCCAAGAACCATTTAATGTATTCGGTGTGTCTTAGTAGCAGGATCAACAGAATTGTATTTGTGATTAATTGTCTGATCAGTATATTCAGCTTCTTTGAACTGTTGTGTTGAATAACCTCTCCAGCAATCTATAAATATTATCAAGCTGTCTTCCATGTTGTGTGTAATTACTAATAGTAAAGTTTTTGCATTTTAACCATCTTTAAGAAGCACTCGTTTGTTTCATGACAGATACCACTGATAATGCATTGTCCTGGTAACAATATCCTACCATGGTTCTTTTGTTTAGTAAATAAGCTTTCACTTTTCACTGACTGCTAGAATTTTATTTTCTCCACCTGTCTTGTGATATTCTTGTTTATCCAGTAAAACGCAAACAGTTTCACGGATATAATCAGACTAATTAACTGTCATTGCTGGTAACACATTCTCTTTCGTAGTATTTGATAGACTTAATTGCAAAACACTGACTGTAAATTGACCATATCACGGTCACAAAGGGTATTCTACCATCCTTAACATGAAGACTGGATTTCTGTTGGCAGGCCCTTATGCTGCACTGTGACATGTTTTCTTTACCTAAACTTAACTTCATTGTGTGGCCATTTTGGTAAGTTTTTGCCTCGGGGAGAATACCTGACTCCTGCAAAACAGTTATTTCATCTGGTTCTGTCAGCAATTTCTTTACACTATACTTACATCTGGTTGCCATTATTAAATGCTTAATTGAGAAACTGCAGTAAAAGTAGCATACAAAAATGATGTGTTTAAGAATCATTTGTAAAAGATGTGAAGCTATGAAAAAAAGCAGGGATAGTAGAAGTAAATACTAATAGTGCCAAAGATGTCTCTTTTGTGGCGAAAAAAAGGTACATCCTCATCTTTAAGACCTTGATAACTGAAACGGCACCAAGATTATTGCCAAGAAAGAAGATTGTATAGGCGACATCTATGTGATTGCTTTTAACATTGCATCAAAAGCACAAAATCTCGCCAAAATTGCATGGTTAGCACGACAAACTTAAAATCACCAAACTTGGCAGTGAGGTGCGTCAACACATCTGTACCAAAAAATCATAATATTTCACATTTTAAGGACCGTCTGGCAGTCAATGCACTGAGGAGGACCCGAAATGAATTCAATTCGTGCTTGCCCCCCCCCCCCCCCCCCAAAAAAAAAAAAAAAGTTAGAAGCATGCTACACCTATGCCTTAGATTCCCTTTTGCTGTTCAGAGTTCTTGTTTTTAAAGAAGTATGCTTTATATCTTTTATTTTGTAATTAGACTTTGAAGCTCTGTCATAACAGAACTAATTATTTTCTGGAGAAAAAACCTATGTCTATTTTAAACTAACAGAATTTATCAGTGCGTGTTTCTCTACATGCAGCTGTTGATCAGTTTTGCTTCGATAAAGACTCATCTTCAAGACACATAGGATTAATATCAAAGACAAAAAAAACGCTTCCATTGGTAGAATAACATTATATTTTTCATGAAAACTATACTCCCATCATTTTCTAACTCATAGAGGAGAGGCAGTGTAAAAATCTAAGGCAGGGGTCCCCAACCTTTTTGTACCTAAGAGCACATTCAAGAATACCGGTCGGACGGCGGGCACCATTTATTTTTCCAAGGTGAATTTATAGTTGGACATAGTTAATAATACATACACATAATGTACAAAAGTATATTTAATTCTTAAAATATGATTTAACATATAAAAATTATTGTTAATATTCTTGTGTAAAATAAATGATTATTAAATAATGCATAAAAATTCTACAAAGTATAAAAATTCTTTATAAAAAATATAAATCTCAAAGTCAATGTGATTTTTGGCATTTCATTTCATTGGCCATTGCTAGATAATTAGGAGAGTATGATGATATTCATGCTCGCGCACATAAGCAATCATCAAGGTGTTCGTCTGTAAGTCGTGATCTGTACTTTGATTTTATGATGTTCATTGTCGAAAACAATTTTTCACACAAGTATGTGGAACTGAAAAACGATTTTATTTTGTATGCTGCTCTTTTCAAGAATAGAAATTTGTTTCTGTCAACTATATTCCAGAAATTCTCATCTGATACAATGGATTTTAGGACAATGTCATTCTGAAGATCCAAAATTTCTCTCTGCAGTTCCTCTGTCCTTAATTGAACAAGCTCTGAAATGTATGGAGCTAGTTTGGTTATATTTACTTGGTAAGTAAAAGGATTAACAAAAAAGGTTACCATTGGCTCGATGATATTAAACTGTTGAAAGCGCTTTTCAAACTGGTTTTGAAGTAATTGAAGGTTGATAACAAATGTTAAGTCAATTTCCTCGTTGCCTATAATTTTTTTATATTTGGAAAATCCACAAGGGACTTCATCTTCAAATGTGATGTCCACAAAGCCAGTTTAGCTTTAAACAAGTTTATAGACCCTATCATTGTAGTTATATGTTTGTCCTTTCCCTGCAGATTAAGTTTAAATAATTCAGTTTTTCCATTTTTCTCTTAAAAAAGCCAAATCCGCTAGTCAACGAGGGTCTGTTACTTAAAAAATTTTTTGATTTTTGGCACTGAGATAATTTTTTTATTTCTTCAATTAAATCTACAAATCTAGCAAGAACTTTGCCTTTACTGAGCCAACGTACTTCAGTATGCAGAATGAGATCAGGATCTTCAGGATTTCCTAATAGGACCTTAAATAGGCAGTGTTGCAAAGGAATTGTGTGAATTTAGTTAACTATTTTGTAATTATTTTCATGACATGTCCGAATGGTAGTATTCTACCACATAAAACTTCCTGGTGGATAATACAGTGATACGACATAAAGTTTGGAAATGATTCATCTTTTATGCAGAGAGCAATAAATCCATTGACATTACCAACCATTGTTGGTGCCCCATCAGTGGTTATCGCAGATAACTTCTGGAGAGGCATATCTATCGACTTTGCACATGTTATAAATATTTTATAGATATCCTCACCTGTTGTTCGTCCTTTCATGGGTAATGTTTTTAGTAGATCTTCTTTTAAAGTAAAATCACTAAATACCATTCTCACCATAACTGCTAACTGTGCGGTATTTGATATGTCTGTAAACTCATCAAATTGTACTAAGAAACCACTCACATATTTCCAGGTCACTCTTTAACTGAGTTTGTATATCCTTTGAAGTGGCTTGTATTCTTCTTGTAATGATGTTATCTGACAACTGTAAGTCTTATATTGCTGACATAATCTCACGTTTGTTGGAAAATCCCTCAAATAAGCAATCGGTGCTAGTAAGAAATGCTTCTTTTAACAATTCACCACCCTGGAAAGGCTTTTTCTTTGTTGCGAGTATTTGAGAAATTTTTAAAGCAATAGTGGCATTTTTAGATCTTAACAGGGGCCTAGTAGTATTGAGCGGACAGATTCAATTTTTGCTGATATATTTTCTTCCTACTTATTTCAGATTTAAGTGGATATTTCGTATTAAAAGTAGCATGAATTGTCAGGAAATGATGTTCAACATTATGTATTTTCGGCACCGCAACGCTATTTCCACACAACAGACAAATACATTCGTCTTTTAAATTGACGAAGCAATATGAATCCTCCCATTCAGTATTAAAATTATAGATCCATTGTTGTTTACTTGATCCACTCATTTTGGGGTAAAAAATGAGGAAGTATTTGAAAACAACAAAGGAGGAAACACAGTATTAAAAAAATATGAGCATGTATGTATGAATAAGTAATGGAGTCGGTACGTCGAATGACCGTTTATCTCAGCACAAACCATACTATGGGCTCTCACGAGATGAGCTTCACACAAATGTTTGTGTTGTGATGGCAGAAATGGACCGGTTCATTTCATTTTAGATATGGGAAATTAGTTTGGCAAAGATTTGGCATGAGGGGGGAAAAGAGACTGTACGCATTACGCTTTGTACTTTTATCTGTGTTGGGCACCATTTCTACTTTTGTGTAGTTAATCATAAAAAATGAGAAAACTTTTACATAGCATTTTATTGAAAACTGAAATATTTTTATCGTGTTCGCACAGCGGAGGGGACTCGTAAAACAATCGGCTGATGCCATGGTGCCCGTGAGCATAGGGTTAGGGCCCCCTGATCTAAGGTGTTTCCAAAACTTATGAATATTAGTAATAAAAGGTGTAATTTAGCCTTTAGGGCAGAAGGGTTGGCTTCATATTTTTCTCCCTAGACCTTATAGAGAGGTTCACTGTGGGAAAAAAGAGATCTGAAGGCAAACTGTCAATGTGATACAACTGTTAGTGATCTATGGCAGTCTTGATTTCTATGGCTTCAATGGATGTAAAGCAAGTGTAGTGGAAGTATAGGTTAATGCATTTAACTTACGTGTTCTGAACTTTATAATCATGTAAACCCGCATGTCTCACGAACACTAATATTGAATTGTGATGTCACTTTAGCACATAATATTAATCTGAAATTGTTTTACATAAGTATTATTTACTCCTAATTAATTTGGAAGTAAATCATATGCTAATTTATTCTTTATATAATATATTGTAATGACAGACTGTCGTATAATGTTACCAGTCATGATTAGTTCGGGAATTGGCCATTCCTATCATTTTCTATATTTATTATATATATGATATATACTTTGTATTTTGTGGTTATATTAGGTTTTCATATTAGATGTTTATTGTTGATATTTTACAATGTATAACTTGTGTATTTCTAAATTGTATTAAATAAGTGGTTTTATCTAGGACAAGATTTTAGACATAATTTATCATCCATGTTAAGCTATATAAGACTCTGCTTGTAAGAGGTAAAACCTAGTATTTACATACATACCTGATTGTCGGTGTTAAATAATGTGTTGTTCCATACCTGACATAATAAAGCAACCTTATTGATTAGTATCAAAGCTTTGTTCTGAATTTAAACCAGGATTTGACCACAGCTCCTTGAGACAGTAGACGAAGTTAACCTGCATAATAAAGAATAGATCTTATATAGGTTTTTGTAGACTGTGGAGAGAACTTGAATAAATCTTGTAATACCCAAAAGCCTTTTAAGAAGTTTTAATTTATTATTGCATCTATGAACCATATATGTGGAATGTGTTTTTTAATTCAATTTGTCGTGAAGGTAGACTCCGAGGTAGCGAGCAATAATTACTTTGGTCAAGTTTTCGTTTTCATAACTCAATGACACAGTATGTCACCTGGTTGAAAGTATAAACTATTGGCAGACTGTTTTGCTTAGGTTGACCACCATGAGATTTTCACTGCATCATTCGTCCAATGCAGACAAAGTTTTATTCAGCTTGAGTTCAAGCACAGTTTCTTTTTCTCTTTAAATTCTTCAGTTCCTTAGTCAAAAAAGACTGAAATTTCTTTATTTTTCCTCTTCAAATAGCAGCAAGTACACACTGCTCTTAGTCACCTTTACTCTACTGTAGCATCCATGAAGGTTCCCCAAATCATTAAATTTGGCTTGAGCAGATAGTCCATCAAGGTAGAGTATTTGCCTCAGTTAGCTTTTTTAAAGTTCAATCTAGGCTGGCCATCATTTAAATTCTGGTGGGATTTTATAGAAGTTCTTTTTACAAGAAGGGCTCCATGTCTATAATCAGTGCAGGATTCAAGAAGCTGTGAAGAAGCTTGAGGACCCATCTTTATATACACAAAGGCTACGTCAGAATTTGACTTTTCTCCTTTAAACGAGAAGCTTGGTGATGAGTGAAAGACTAGGGTGCTAGCATTCAGTACCAGAGTCTGTGGGTTTGAGTCCCACTTTTGGCATGGATGTTTGTAGCTGCTCAGAATTGATTTTACAGACAGTAGGCCCGAGTCTTATTAGCTCTTGTGTAGCAAAATTTGTTTGTAATGTATCAAACCAAACCTTTAAACAAGAAGGAATGGCCTGATGTTTTCAAAAGCTCCGTGGGGGAAGAATCAAGCAAGTCCTTCAGGTTGCACCATATGCATTAGAGTTTCCATAGCCCCATCTTGAAAAGTGACTATTAAAATCGCCAACAATAATGGAGTTTTGTCAGTGTGGTCTTCCAATAATTGCACCATAGGCTGCATTACATGGTGGATTGTATATAAAGGTGACTTTAGATTATTTCTGTTTTTTTTTCCAAAGTGTCAGTTCAAAAGCTTAAAATAGACTGTTACTCATTTCATGTAAAATTTTAAATTAAGCTGTAATGCCCTTATATTATACCAACTATAATAAATGAGGCAATATATCCATCTCTGGGTGGCAGGGAATAAACTATAAATTTATAATAGTATATGGTATAAGTAGCAGCACCAGCCTCAGCTACAGCAAAAACATCTATATTTCCTCTAGAGTAGGGGTCTTCAATCTTTTCATGTTCGCTGGCCACACATCTGTGAAATAATTAGTTTGGCAGAAGGAAAAATGTATTATTTGCAAACAAGCTTCAGCCTTTGAGATGATTGCTTGATCTGCTTTTTATAGCATGATGATGAAGGATTAATTCCTTCAAAACACGTCACTGAAGTTTTGTATGTATGGTGTGTAAAGTATTTTGTACCTTTATAACCATGATTAATTAAAAAATGTTTTTATTTATTGATTTCTACAAACAACAAAATATGGGAGTTGAATCAATGTATTTTGTACTTTATATTGCATGAAACAGAATGAATGCAGGAAGGTGAGACGCATATGAAATTCTGGAAAGAAAGAGCCTTGGCATGCTGCTTTTTGTGTTTATTTTGTCTTAAGATTCTGAATACAATTACCAGGTTATTATTTTGATGTCTATGTTCCGTGGACTACTTTTCCCCATGCATTCTTGGTCTTTTTTGTGTGTGAGAGAATTTTCCGTTCTAAAGTTTTTTTTTTTTTTTTTTTTTTTTTTTTTTTTTTTATATCAAACTTGATTTCTGCATGATCAAAATGTTTCAGCGGGCCACTCGTGATCCGTGGGCCACGAGTTGAAGACTCCTACTCTAGAGATAATAGTCTGAAGTTCGAGAAAATGTATTTAATTGATTAATGTTTATATAAAATGTTATCATTATAATTGGTAGATAAACTGCATCTTCTGTCAAATTAAAAGTAACTTTCATTTACCTGGCATATCTACTTACAAATTTTTTTAGTTTCTTTGCACTCAGAAACTGTATGACTTCTTTTTTCAGTATGTCATCACTAGTACTGTAATTTCGCACATAAACGCCGCACCCACCGTAAGCGCCGCAAGGACTGAAATATCCTTTAAAAAAACGAAATCTGGGTAAGCGCCGCACCGGCGTAAACGCTGCTCATTTCTTAGTTACCGTACCATAACCAAATATTGAGACACCAGCAGAGATTGTAGGTTATTTCCATAGTAAACTAATGCATTTTAAAGTAATAAATTCAATACAGTGCTAATTTTAAATATTTCTCTTTCATAAAAAAAAATAAATTTACTTTAAAAGTGTCGAATGACACCCCATACCTATAAGCACCGTAGGAAATCATTTTGACCACTATGATTTGCTTTACCTAATACAGTTTTTTATAATGAAATGTCACACATACTGCTACACGTCTACCGTGGTACAATACAAAAAAAAAGAAATAAAATCTAAAAGGGTACAAACACATTTTTATTTCACAGTAACACATGATAAATTATTAAAAAAGAAAAAAAGAAGCGTAATCATGTAACAAAATGGGTAATATACATAAAGCATACAATTATGAATAAAAGTAATAAAGACATTAGGTAATACTAATAGCCATCAAAATGAAAATATAAGCTACACAGGTAAGATTTACCGATCAAAACCACCAAAGTCCTCATCTTCCGTATCGGAATTAAAAAGAGACATTTTTGGATCAATTTTCGTACCTGGATCGTTTGGATCTTTCTCGTTGGAAGAACTGTTGTCGTTAGACCTGTCGTCGTCGCCAGCATTAGGAACAATTATTTCTGCCTTTATAAAACTGGACATTATTGTCTTAATGGAGACACCTCTCCATGCTTGAGAGACCCCCTTCGCGACTACTACGAAAGTTGCCTTTTGCATAGTTCTGCGTTTTGTGTAGGAATGTAGACCTTCAATCATCCACGATTCCCAGATACTTCGCATTCGGCATTTGAATTCTTTGTTTACAGCAAAACAAAGTGGTTGAATTAATTTTGTCAAACCTCTGGTAATTATTGCTAAATTTGACACAGTCTTCGCTGCAACTTTATCGGGCTTTGACAAGTGGGCTTTCATCGAATCCATTTTAAGTAGCCCTTTTGGATTGATAAAAGTTTTCCTTTTCCGCCAGACTTCGTTCAACAAATTTTGCCTTACCGTTTCATTCATCCATCCTTTCTCGTTCGCGCGGATCACAACATCATTAGGAAATTCTCCTTTGGGGAGAATTTCTCTTTTAAAAACCAACAGAGGATTCAGTTTTTCACCGTTTTCTGTGCAAGACAAAACACAAGTAAATTACGTTTTCTCGTGACTGGTAGTAATAATACTCACTGTAGTTTCGCCAACTTTGTTCACAGTACTGCTAGGAGAACAGTCGAAAGTCAAAGGCACCTCGTCCATGTTGATCACCTAATCTGTGGAAATCTTGTTTCAATTGGTCCCCAATAAACTCCAGGAAAGAAGATTTCTTTACCTCCCAATAAACAGGCAATTTTTGACCTCACGGTTATACGAGCCCGAACGGAGAGGTTTTTTTCCTTTCATGAATCGGTAGCACCAGTTGGATCCAGCTTTGAAATTGTCTATTTCTATGTTCGCCGCGATAACTCTGGCTTGTATACGTATCTTTACTGTGGATTTTTAAATGCCTGTTGTATTGCTCGTCCAAAGTTATTTAATCGGGCGTCATTTAGTTGGGGTAGTACATTAATTATTTAAGAAAAGGGTAGTTGGGTGCGTATTGTTAAGTATTTGTTAATAACCCAAAGTGCAGGACGTAGTTAGCAATAATGAACAAGTAAACTGAAAACCAATGATAACAATTAAAACAGAGAACTAATTAAATTTAAATTAACCTTGATTTATTTACAATTTGTACATTTATAAATTTTATCTTAATAAAACTTTCGTAAACACACCGAGCCATACACAAAATCAATTTCTCGTCCTTTAATATAAAATTTCAAAAGATTACTTTTCAAAGGAAACAAGGGAGCACACAATAACTATTCAAAACGTAGAGTACCAATTATATCTCCTATTAACTATCTCTACACCTATTCGTAAACCAATAGCCAAATCAAATACAAACATCAACCAAAAGAAAAGGACTGATCTAAACAAATGAAATATTGTGACTCACTCGTTGAGTTGCGTGCCGGTATATTTGTAGGTCAACTTCCGTGGATATGCTGGAGGATTCTCTTGCTTCTGGATCGTTGAGCTTGCTGCTACCTTCTATCATCACACGCACACACAAAATATTTTATTTCACAATTATATTTGGGGAACTCAAAATTCGACCCAACGCCGTAGAACACAAAATCTTATGAGGCAACGGGGAACTGTAGTTCGACCCGATACACCAAAGTCAAGAAAGGAGTCTCTCCCTGAGAGATCTGAGAGCTTGCTATTTTAGAGAGAAGGGGAGAGAGCTTCTTTTTATTTTCCAAACTCCCCAATTTATATTATTTCAAAACCCATTCTTCTTTCTTGACTCCTCCTTCTAATTTCTTTTCAACCATTCCTGATACTCCGAAAATTTTATTTGCCTGCATCACCTCAAGCTTCTTTAATTGGCCGCCCCTGCTTCACACACCGAAACCTTTAGCTAAACAATGTTGCTTGTGGTTTTCTCACGCCGCCGTCGTAAATTCGAAATACAAAGCCCTTTGTCGTATAATGTCACTTTTGGAGACACCCCGCTTATCTGCGTCTAGCGATCTAACTTTCCAAGCTAACCGCTTCTTCCTCCACATCAAAACACCGAACCGCTTCGCTCTTTAATTAGCATGCCGCTTCCAATTTTAACCATTTGAATGTAATACCTCGTTCACACATACCCGAGTTCGAACCTGAGCTCCCCGCCCCCTGAATTCGCTTCGCTCGGAGCGGAAGTGAACTAGAGCTCCCCTCGTTTAAACCCCCCCGGGCCCAACTGAGTTGGGGAACACATTTGGCTGGAAATTTGGCGTTATTTTTGTTCTTGCGTACTCAGGAGGCGAGCGGATTATATTATATATATATATATATATATATATATATATATATATATATATATATATATATATATATATATACATACATACATACATACATATATAGACATATATAGACATATATATATATATATATATATATATATATATATACATACATACATACATACATATATAGACATATATACATATATATATATACACACACATATATGTATATAACAGTTAAGCATGCCTTCACCCGCATGCTTAACTGTTCCTACTAAGTTCTTGGGATTAAGTTCCTCATTTATTTCTTCTCCATACAATTATACGCCCATCAGCACCAAAAATATTCATCGGCAAATAAGACATTATTCCAATAGGTTTGGGGCTTATTTATCATTGATAGTGCGAAGGGAGGCCTAAACTTTCTGTTTTTCTCACTCACAAAAATTTTTCTATGGGCAGAACGCCCATGTAATCCAGCTGTTCTGAGAACTCGTCAAAAAATTTCAGGTGAAATTGAAGTAGAAAATGTTTCATTGAATTCTGCAGAAACTTTTACAGCACTCAAACGTGAATTTTATTATTAAATACCCATTCTGAAATATTAATTTTAATTAATGGATAGACTCCTATTTCATTGATATTCGTAAGTGTACGAACACTTTTGGGAGCCACTGTATATATATGTGTGCGTATGTATATATATATATATATATATATATATATATATATATATACATATTTATACATACACACATACACACACACACACACATATATATATATATATTTATATATATATATATATATATATATATATATATATATATATATATATATATATATATATATATATATATACATACATATTTATACATATACACACACACACACACATATATATATTTATATATATATATATATTTATATATATATATATATATATATATATATATATACATATTTATACATACACACATACACACACACACACACATATATATATATATATTTATATATATATATATATATATATATATATATATATATATATATATATATATATATATATATATATATATACATACATATTTATACATATACACACACACACACACATATATATATATTTATATATATATATATATTTATATATATATATATATATATATATATATATATATATATATATATATATATACATACATATTTATACATATACACACACACACACACACATATATATATTTATATATATATATATATATATATATATATATATATATATATATATATATATATATATATATATATATATATATATATATATATATACATACATATATATATATATATATATTTATACACACACATATATATATATATATATACATATATATATATATATATATATATATATATATATATATATATATATATATATATATTTATACACATATATATATATATATATATATATATATTATATTTTTATTTTGAAATTTTTTAAATAAAACATTTCAGGCATTCACAAAGGTAAAGTCTACTGCGAAAAGTAGCCATTAACGAAGTGTTTTTGCCAAAAACAGCAATAATGATCACTGACTGTCTTCCGTGTCACATATACCTTTCTGGTAACCATTTCCTTTGAAGTTCGCTAGAAAACCGCTGACCACTCGCTCGCCCGAGTCGCCGAGGCGAGCGCTATTAAGTCGTAAAACTGTCAGCTGGGAACGTAATTGATGAGCGCTCGCCTCACCTAGCTCGGTAATGTGTGAACCCGCCATAAGGATGAAAGCCTTCAAATTAACTTATTCTTTTGATATTTTTATGATATCTTTATCTATTCGAAGGCGCATCATTACAATGCCCTTACTTCTCTGGGATGAAAACCATTTCTCGAGGTTAGTTTCCAGTTGAGGCCAAGCAGCTTTCCCCCTTCTGCGTGCCCTATTACTTTTCGGCATCTTTAGCAGAACTTTCTTGTCGGAGCGCCATCGCCGAACACAACGTTCATCAATACTGAACTTTATTTCCGATCTCTTCTCCTTTGGCAATTACATTCAACTTAAAATTAACACAGTAGCTTTTGTGTCTGCGTTTTGCAGCCACTTTGTCAATTAGTTTCACAGTAAGGGAAAAAAAACTATTTTAGCAGAAAGAGAGAACGAAAGCAAGGAATGTGCGTGGTCGACAAAGTGTGTATGGCATCATCTTCATGCTTTTCCAAAAATAGTCAAGAACTTGGCGCATGCGCAGTGATAAACGTCCATTCAAGAAATGCGTAAGGCTCAATTTTAGTTGAAAAGCGCAAGCTGAAAAAAAGATTTTAAAATCCGAAATCGGCATAAACGCCGCACCGGTGTAAGCGCCTCTCCCAACAATTTTTTAACTTTTTTTTACGCATGCGCCGCGGCGCTTACGTGCGAAATTACGGTAGCTTAAAATAATATGAGGACTTGTAGCTTTATTGCTCAAAAGGAGAAGGTCAGGGAAATATTTTTATGAACATTTCACCCTCTCAATATAAGATCCTGTATCATTCTCATCTTTCTTGAAGAAGGCATGAAACACCAAAGTTGGGTATTCCTATAGAAATAGCACAATGCTGTAATACTGTATATCAGGATCATTTGGGTTTTCAGTGTTTTCAAGGGCAAGTCAGTAAGTAGATTACAAAAGCCAATAAATAAATTTAAAAAAAAGGGAAACCAAGATACATACTTGGAAAGCATGTTTATTTCTCTACATAATCTCCATTTGTCCCATTTCTTTATGAGTTTTCCAATACCTGCTGCATAAAAGTCTTTGGACTGCATCTGGGTGGCAAGCATTTCGTGACTGGTGCAGACGCTGAATGTGCGGTACATAAATGGCTGAGACAGCAGTCCAAAGACTTTTATGCAGTAGGTATTGAAAAACTCATAAAGAGATGGGACAAATATAATAATGTAAATGGAGATTATGTAGAGCAGGGGTTTCGAACTTACAAGTGTCCAAGGGCCGCAATCAAAAACACCTGTCTAGTGGCGGGCCGCAATTTAATTAGGACCATACCCAGGACTTTTTTTCTTCAGGGGGGGAGGATATGTGTATAGTATGTACTATGAAATTTTTAAAAATTTGAGGATGAACTTCCAACAACCACCTTGATTATAACTGGCAAACTTTCGTTAAATTTCACAGACACATACAAAAAAGTCAAATAAGAAGTGGGTATTTTAACATCATTAATTGCATATTTTAAAAACTTGCATACTAAAATGATTTTAATTTTGTGTCAAGTGTACAGATATTTACATAAATCTTAAAAATTTCAAAAAGAGAAAAAAACTTACATAAAAGCACGCAAAATGTTCAGTGAGAGAATTGAGGTCTGTCTGCTGCAGCCACCAAAGCACGTATGTCCATCTCAAGCTCTGTTGTTGAGAGTCTCAGGAGATGAAGTAGAGAAGAATCTGTTAGGCGGTCTCTATTGTTGTTCTTAATCAATTTCAACGCAGAAAATACACTTTCGCATGAGTATATACTCCCGAACATTGATGTAATTTTCTGCCCAAAGTCTCGCAGATTTGGAAATCTTTCTTTTGTTAATAATTTAAAGAAATCTGTTCCCCTTTCTTCCCTCGTTTGAAAAAATGTATCTGCTTGTAGGTTGCATAGTTCAAGTTGAAGATGAGTTGGTTGATCTTCAATCTTTGCTTGAATAGGATTACTAAATAGCAGCATGCTATTTTTCAACGACTCAAAATCTTTAAATCTACTGTCAAACTCCTATGATTTCTTGGACATTTGCAGCAAATTCAGAGAAATCAAGTGTCTCATCATCTTCAATTTCTTCAGCTAACTTCTGACAGCTTGTAAAATGGACCAAATCGTTTTTCTTTAAGGTAACTTTGAAAATTTTTAATTTGTTTCGAAACCTATTTACGTGGCCCATCAAATCTTGACATCAGCTTGTTTCTTCCCTGGAGATTTAGGTTTAGTTCATTAAGATGAGTGGTGATGTTGGTGAGGACAGCCAATTCTTTTAAGAAATCTACACTTTAGAGCTCTTCTTCCAGTTATGTAGTGTCTGTTGAAACAAACTTATTCAGGAATTCTGGGATGTGTTTTCTTATTCCAAAGAATCTCTTGAGACACTTTCCAGCACTCAACCATCTTAAATGATTGTAGAGCAGCAAATCCCCATTCCATTTCCTCCAAAAACTGCTTTAACTGCCTATGTAAAAGTGCTCAATTTCCACCTCTTATCATATTGATAACTTTTATCACAAGTTTGAAAACTTGATTTGGTTTCACTGACTTTCCACACAAAGCTCCCCAATGAATAATACAATGGATTTTCAGACAAATTACTCCATTTTCTCTTAGTAATCCAACCAGTTCACATTTTCCTACTACCATTGCTGGTACACCATCCGTCACAATTGCTGAACATCTATCAAAACCTCCGATTTTGTTAACTGCTTTTTTCACGGCTGCATAGATGTCCTTTCCTTTCATGGTTTCAGTCATTGGACATATTTCCAATAATTCTTCCTTGGTAGCAAAATTTTCTTTAGTTACATGTATAAATATTAACAACTGACTTACATCTGTTTGGTCAGTGCTTTCATCGAGGCAAAGTGAGAAATAGGTACTTTTGTCAACTAAACCAATTAATGATTTTTCTACCTGCTCTCCCATATCAACTCTTCTCTGTAAAGTTTGGTTAGAAAGTGGCACTGAATCAAATTTCTCGGCTAATTTAGCATCCCCAAAAGCCTTTGCCATTTCAATAGCACATTTTTTTACTAAATTATCATTAGTAATTTTTTTTTTCTTTTTTTTTTGGGGGGGGGGGGGGGCTTTAGCAAACTCAAGAGAAACAGCATAAGAAGCATACAAAGCAGATGATTGACCGTGCGATATTTTGGGGAAAAAACCTGTCTGCTGTTTCACTTTCTTCATCTCTGAAATCAAGATATTTCGATCTTCTCCTCCATATCTTCAATACTTTTCTTCATGGATTGAATAATGTCTTTTCATATTGTATTCTTTAGGCACTGATACCACTTGCATGCCAACCAAACATTGGAACATTATTATTCGTAATTAAGTAATTGCTTTCCCAACGATCATTGTAAGCTATGTTTTCTGTTTCAATCTTGCGTTTCTTTGAAATTCCACCCATACTTATAAAATTAATAATTAGAGAACATATGCACAGTAACGGTTTTAAAGAAAACTCTATCTCGTAACACATGCCTTCTTGGTCACAAAAGAAATACACACCTATCTTTTCCTTTCAGGAGAAGAGACTTGGGAGAACCCCTCACAGGACGAGTTTATTTTACTTGAAGGTTAGAATGCAGCAATATGGGGTAGGTATCCTGGGGCTGCTTTGGTTCAGCTTAGTATCCTCAAGAAAACCCATATACCCTAAAGCTGGTGAAATGGACAGTCCATGCAGAAATGGGAGCTGATCACATAGCAGGTTCAAGTCTCTTCTCCTGGTGGGAACAATTGAGTGAACAGGGGTGAAAGTAAACTGGTTATGGCCCTGGGTTAAAAATAAGTCTCAGACGTGTAACAATGGGGAAAGGGAGGAGAAGGGGGGGATATGAAATAGAACTTGGGTGGACACCCTACTTTTCATGGAATTCGAGGAAAATCAATCTTTTTTGTAAATGAACAGCATTTTAAAACAATATGGATTTTTACATAAACATTTTTCGTTAACTAAGAATATCTAAATTCATGCTGCAAATTATTTTCCTAGAAGTTTTCGCGGGCCCCAAAATAAGGCACCGCGGGCCACATGCTGCCCACGGGTCCACCAGTTGGAAACCCCTGATGTAGAGAAATAAACATGTTTTCCAAGTATATATCTTGGTTTCCCTTATTTTTATTTGCATTTGTAACCTACTAACTGACTTGCCCTCATATCTAATTTGTCTTGGTGCTGTTCTAGTGCAGAAACATTCTGGAGTAAAAAAAATTCTGGAAAGATTAAATGTGTGAATGAATGTTAACAAATTGACACTGTATTGTTTTATTTCCTGTGAGTTTTACATATCTAAAGTCCATAGTTTTGAGACATCCTTGTTTCATGAACTAAATGCAGTTTTCTACTTGTCTTGTCTGTTGTATTTAAACTTTTTGTTACTTATTTATTTAAATCAAAGAGTATTAATTATTTTAAACTTATTTCTTATTATTAAAACTGGATGAGTAATTAACTTCTCTTAGTTACACATTTCAATTTATTTAATCGTATAGTGGTGAACTCAGAGCCTGACTAAGGCAGGGGCATACGGGGCAGTTGCCCCGGGCCCCCACATTAGAGGGGGGGCCCCAAATCGAATAGAAAGTTTACTTTATGTTTCCTTCTTTAATGAACTTTTTTTCGATGTGCTATATCCCTTTTAATGATGGACATAGAATTGTCAGAAAATCAATAAAATGGACAGAATGATATTTCGTCTGACCATTGGAGGGGGGACTTTATAGCTATTTTAGGTTCTAGTCAATTTTCTTGTTATATATCTATAATGAGGTGAAAAATTTAAATACCTCCATAACGTTCGGTTCTTCATTACTGAAGTAGTGAAGCAGAGGGGGGGGGGGGGGGGGTACAACGAAGTTTTTGCCCCGGGCCCCAATTATGCTAAGTTGGGCCCTGGGTGAACTTTTTATTGTGTATTAATTCTCCAAACTAAAACAATAAACAAGATTCTGTGGCTAACAGAAATTCACAAATGATTAATCATCAAACATGACAGACACAATTTTAACTGAGGGAACAAACCAAAAATTTTATTCATTTCTTTTAACACAAATTAATCAAATTCCTTTCACTTTACTTTAAACAATAGAAATTTAGAGAAATTTTCTCTCATTGCCTTAACTTTATTACACACTGAACATACACATTCATATTAATAATATCTCTCATTCTACTTGTAACAATAATATTAACTAATAATATCCCTTGTATTAAGATTATTATAAGTTCACTTGAACATCTTCATTATACATTCATCATACAAATACTATTTAATAACAACCTCATTCTATTTGTAATTATAATAACAGAGATAATATCTCTTGTATAAAAATTATTAAGAATCACTTTGAACATCATTAAGAGAAAAAAAAAATGGCCACAATAAAAAGAAGTGATTGACTGACAAGAAAAACTTAAATAACAAAATATATATATATATTAAATTAAGTTATGCCATGGCTAAAAAAAAAAAAATATATAATAAACTTATCTTAGGGGATAGCTTAATAACCTCGAGGCCACTTTCATACTAAATCATCTTAGTGCATTGGGAGAGTCACTACTCTAGCTCCAAAGTCTTTACTCAAAATTCTTCATCATGGCGTTCTTTGAAGTTTCCAATAGGCACCGAAACAAGCAGCATGGATCAGAGAAAAAGTCAGCTAGTCAGCCAAAAAAAGTCTTATTTTTTGTGTCCAGCCTTTTTATAATTTTTTTTTAGTCTATTCTACGGGGGCCCCTTCTGTTTCATCATCTCTGCTATTATTGGCCGAACGCATCTCCAGGGCTCATGGCTCCCCTCACATACGGGACCTAGTATGCTCCAGGGGTTCGCTTATCAGTACATTTCTCTCGAAAAAGTGAGCAAAATGTGTCTCTTTTCTTGAATGGAACTGAATAAACTGATATCGCCATTTTGTTTAAGCTTTTCGTGAAGCACTTCTGTGTTTTAATCCAGTATGTGATAATTTAAAAAATATATATATATATATATATATATATATATATATATAAAAGGAAATTTAAGTGTATAAAAACTTAAAAATTTTAAGGGGGTAAATAAATAAAAAGACTAAACAAAGCTTAATTAAAAAAAAAAAAATTACCTTGAGTCAGTCAATCAACATGAAAAATAATTAAAATAAATTGAAAATTGTCATTCAATCAAACACCAAAGCAAATTAAATAACTGTATGTTACATTTATAGTACATAAAACATGATTTATAATTTGCTCAACTTTCATGAATGCCACTACAATTAATCCGCACGAAAATTAATCTAATGACACTCATCAAACCTAAACAATAGGTGGAGAAAAATATTATAAACGTATTTGATTCTCTATATATTTAATTTATAAAGCGATACACGACTGTCTCAAATTTTTGTTTTAATTAAAGTCACTGTGATTTAATTTCAGGGACACCTATCTAGGGGCTTTCTCGTTAAAAAGGGAGTGAGACAAGGTGAATGCCCTTTCATGCCTTTTATTTAAACTTGCTTTGGAAAGGATAATCAGGAAGTCCGGTGTTAACATGGGGGGCAGTCTTTTTAGAAAATCTTGTTGGAAATTTTCTTGTTTGCTTTTGCTGATGACGTTGTACTGGTGGCTAGAAGCCAAAGATATTTAATGAAGCATTTGAATCTATTGAGAGGGAGGCCAGACCAGTAGACCTTGTTATTAATCAAGAAAAAACTAAGTATATGCCTGTAATTAGAACCCCCTTTCCCCAAACTCATCTTTTAATTAGGGATTATAAATGTGAAATGGTTGCCGAATTCATTTATTTGATTTCGATGTTTACAGAAATAATAATATCTTTCCTGAATTAAGGAGAGTGTTTAGCTGCAGATAATTATGCTTTTTACGGATTAAGACATTTACTAATATCTGACTTTTTATCTAGAAAAAAAAAGTTACTAATCTACAAGACGCTCATCCGTCCTGTTTTGATTTATGCTTTGGAGACCTGGACTCTGACAGCGAAGGAGGAAAAGTTTTAGGTCTTTTTGAACGCAGGGTCTTGAGAAGTGTTTTTGGAAGTATTCTGGAAAATGCTGTCTGGTGCAGAAGATGCAACTCCAAATTATGCAGAATGTTCAAAGAGCCAGATGTTGTTCATAACATTAAATTATGCTGTCTCAATTGGTTTGGGCATGTTATCCATATGAACGACAGTAACATTCTAAAGGAAATTTTCTCAGCTATACCAATTAACACAAGAAAAAGAGGAAGACCTAAACTTTGTTAGAGGGATGCAGTTAAGGAGGATTGTTTAATCCTTAAAACTAGGAATTGGAGGAGTTTGGCTGCTAGTAGAGGTGGCTGGAAACGTCTGGATCAGGCGGCCTTGGCCCACCCCCAGCTGGCATGCCATGAATGATGACTGTGATTTAATCACAGTATACTTGCATCTGCACTTGACATTTAAAATGTTCCCTTGATATCATTGAGAGTGAATGTGTAATCAAAATTTTAATTTACAAAATTAGGAGAGAGAAATTAAAGTTTTAAATGATACAGTCACAGTATTTTCAATGATTTTGTAATTTTTTTTATATTGGGTTCTGAAAAATTTTGTCTTTTTTATATAAATACAGAGGCTGTTTGCACATTTTTAGGACGATTTTGGTAAGCGGTAATAAAAAATCATTTGCTGCAAAAGAAATAATTGCAATTGTACTATGTTTTTAAAAGTCAAAATTATTGTCTGCGGCTTGAAAGTTTTGTTTTTATTCAAAATGGCGTTTTTAACAAAGCAGTGGTTCGAAGGCTACATTTATGCTCTTTCCGAAGAGAAATATGCATACTCCGTTATCCAAAAGCGATGTGAGAGTCATGGTTTTGTGATATCTAAAGCGTCGATATGTAATATCGTCAACAAGAAAGGAAAAAGTCAAATTAGAGCCTCAAGTGGGACAAAAATTCCAAACAAGTATCCAAGGAAAAAACGGACATCTTCGACTATTGCAAAGGTACGTTGTTTAATGTTAAAAGAAAATCCCCTAGTCAAAGGACAGTTGCAAAATCATTTAAATGCTCGGTGTCCACTGTAAACAAAATGATAAGCGTTGATTTAAATCTTAAGAAAGCGAAAAAACGTAATGTGCATCGTCTTTTTCCAAATCATATCGCTGAATGCAGGACACGCTGCAGAATTCTATATGAGAAACACTTATCCAAAGAAAAATGGAAAACAATTGTCACAATAGATGAATCATGGGTGTATTTAAATGATTGCAACAAAAAAAGAGCCATTTATTATCATAAAAATAGAGAAAAAAATTTAAGTACATGGTTCAAAGAATCGAAAGAATGTTTTTCTAAGGGATTCATGATTGTTGCTGGTTTTTCTTATAATGGCAAGTTAAAAATAAAGAGAGTGGGAAAAAATGTCAAGATTAACTCCAAATACTATCAGGAACATATTTTATCGGCAATTTTTCTGAATGAAATACCATCGCTTTACCCACAGTGCCATCAATCTGTGAGACTCCATCAGGACAAAGCTAGCAGTCACACATCAAAATCCACTGTAAATTTCCTAAAAGAAATGGAACAAAAAACTGGTATCAAAGCCATACCCTTCACTGATATCCCTACTAAATCTCCCGATGTATCACCTATGGATTTTTGTGCTTTCGGACTTTTAAAATCTGCATTATCCAAACGTCGTCCCAAAACCCTTACAGGACTCTGGAAAGCTGTTCAGGAGGAATGGGATAGAATACCTCTTCTGACACTTCAAAAGGCATTATTATCCTGGAAATTGCGGTGTCGAAAGATAGTTCAGAATAAGGGATGCCAAATAGAACATTTAAAACAGAAGAATTTTATGTAATTTAGTTTTGTGAATACAATATACATCGTCTAAAAAATGTGTGAACAGCCTCTGTATTTCATGCCTAAACTAGGTTTTTATTTAATGTTTTTGCTGTTAATTAACAGAAAACATGCAGATCTTTATGAAAGTTTTATGTGTAAATAATTTTTCGTTATCTGTTTGGGTAGGGGGTAAAAGCACCAATGTTGCGTTCTAGAAATCAGGGTTCAGCTATGTACATTTGCAGCTTTGGAGGAGAGAAGACTTACCTTCACTTTCCTTTCGAAAATTTTTATAAACATTTTGAAAGTTCCTTATGATGAGAACTAAGATACAAAATGAATAATTTTATTTTTTTAAGTAGGCATTATAATGTTTATCTAATTCAATACATTGTGTTCTCCTTTTTCCTGAATAGAAAATTTCCATAAAATAGCTTTTTCTTTTAAAATTGTTCTCATAAAAAAATTAGTGTCCCTTTTTTCTCATATACATATATTATACAAAATTTATATATTTATTTATTTTTGTATTTTACAGGTGGATTGAGGAAAATTTGGACTTAAATATGTAAATATATTTAAAGAAATCTTTGTTTCTTTTGTCAAAAGTATCCTGCTTCCTGTACTTAAGAAAATTCATTTCAAAATGAAGTGGTTTGAACAAAAACTATCAGGTTTCAAAATTATATATCTACATGATCCATTTTCATGTCATAAATGCATTGATGTGATGAGTAGTGAAGATTTTGATGATGAGTGTGTATCTCAGACAAAGTTAAATGAATTCAAAAGGCTTTGTAAGGGTTTTGAATCAAAAAACAAGTTCTCCGAGCAGAAAAAGACAGAACCACAAATGGATCCAAAACTTTTGTTTCGAAGGCCATATGAACATTCTTCAATGAAGTTTAAAGTGCTAAAGCAAAAGAGCTTGGAAAGTAGACATTCCAAAAGTTTTCAAGAATTGCCGATGAATTCTAGTAAAAAAAATTACCATGAACCTATCAAAACCCCTCAAAAATCATTGAAGAAAAAGACCTCAGTTGAAAGAAATGCCAGAATTACTCCTATAAAAAAACAGTTATGTAGTCCAGATAAGAAACAGCGAGGTTTGTGTTTTTACTTTATTAATTCTCATGGTATTAAATTGCATTGCACAAATAAATGTATGTTCATATATAGCCATAAAAAAAGAATACATAATGTTATCTGATGCTGTGTTTTGTCTAGTAAGTACCAATAAAGATTCAATTGAGATATCAGTAATGTGTATGGATTACTTCTTAGGAACAGTGTTATACTACCAAATCAAAGCTTGATGAAATGACATAAAACACCTAATTAGAGAGCATATATTTTTTTCACATTCTACTTTTAAATTTTATATTTTATATTGTTTCTGACACGACACTTGTGTTGGATATGTATAGGCTTTGAGCAGACTCTCTCTTGTCACCAGAAGTTTTGTTTGGAAAGTGCAGAGCTAAGGTATGGGTAAATATAAAACTTTTTGTACAGTTTGTTTTATTTTTTATTTTATTTTCCCCCCCTCTGCAAAGAAAGAGAAAGAAAGAATGTATTAATAATTTCATTTACAGATTATTAGAATTTTAAATACTTATAAAAATTTAACATTCACTATTGGTACACTTCATATGTTTAATAACTATTTTAAGAAACTTTAAAAAGGATCTCATTTACTTTGTGAGAGTAAATAAAAAATTAGCTTTATTATGTATATATATGTATAACATATTATATTCAATTTATCTGTTGTAAAGTAAAGATAATAGTAGACTTAATTCCCTTTTGGGTGGGGGATAGGAGATGCTGAATCTAAAAAAATGTCATTTTCAGCTAGCATGATTTACAGACTCGAAAAGTAAAAGTAGTTTGTTATTTTAAATAAAATATCAAAAGTATATGTTAGTGTATATGCTTGTAATTATATATATATATATATATATATATATATATAAGACCTCAGGGGTAAAAAGTGATAACCCACATTATTGTAGTTTAGAGATAAACAGATTTATATTTTCATAAAATATTTGCTATTACATATTTCAAATTGGAAAACTTATTGTTAAACATTTTTTGTACATAATACCCTCCTTAAAAATGTCCTTAAGAGAAAAAGTAATAAAATCAACATTTATTGCAATTATAACACACTGAACAATTTAATGTAGCTATAAGTGTGAGGGTTATAATTGTTTACATGTAATAGTGGTTAAAGAGTAAAGATGGGACGGCCACTGCTTTACTTTTTGCACTAGCAATTGTGTACTTTTTTTATTGTAAAAATTCAAAATGTGGTTAGCAGCCTGCAATATCTTTTCATTAAAGTGGCTTAGAAAAAATTTAATATAATTCCCATTGAACTGGCTAGAATGATGTAAAACGTAATAACCCACATAAATCCCATATAAGCAGAATAATGAGTGCAGACAATGTCAACATCATAAAAGGACAAAAATATTCGTATAATGCTTTATAATGCTACACTATATTGGTAAAATATTGCCCTAATAAGCATTTTATATTACAGCATGTAAATAGTTACAAACTACATTGCAGACAATTGTGTTAAACATAGCTACATACAATCTGCAAAACTTAACTGCACAAGTTCTTTAGATAAACTCTCATCATCATGGGTAGTTACAATGAAATCAGGATCTTTTAAATTATCATCACTACTAAACTCATGATCACTTTCACTGTTGTTCTTTTTATTAACACACTTATCTTTTGCTAAATGCATACATCTAACCTCACTGTCCTCCATCTTGAAGGTGTGGGTTCTGATTATTTACTGCAGATATGTGTGGCTTCTTATGAAAGTGAACCAGTATTATGCTGCCATGTCTCAGCAGAGACTCATACTACTTGAACAGAATGAAAGCTCTTGTTCGATATAATTATTTACAGTAGGGAAGTGACATTTTTATGAGATGTGGATCATCATTTTTTACCTCCAAGGTCTTCATATATATATATATACATACACACACACATATACACAATTGCAAAGATACGGAATTGGAACTTTTAAATTAGGTCTATAGACCTTAATATTGATGAACTTTTTTTTGTGGGTTTAACCATAAACCATCTAATCAGTAGTTGTTCAAGTATGGTCATTGCCATTGAACCCTAGAAGTTGTAACCAAACATAACTAGGTTAATTATGCTTATTTGAATCATCAAATTCTTTTTTAAAAACCTCAAGATTCTCTGATGTCTCAAGTAAATGTATATGGTTATAAAAAAATGTAAACTGTTTTGAGCTTAATCAGAAAATAGCTCGAACGTGAAGGTTAATTTTATTTTGCTGCTTTCTCTCTCTTTCTTATATTAAAAATTAAGGGCTGAGCAAGGTAAGTTTTATCTTTTATATCTTTGTCCTTTGTTTTTCAATTGTAATGCGTATGCTCATCATCAATAACCATGGAAATAACTTTATTCTTATGATATTCATCTCTTATGTTTGAATGTAATTATTAGAAGTAGTGGCTTGACAAGCCATGGTAGCATTGCCCTTTGCAGAAGTTTTGTCTCAACTTGCCTGTAGAGGCAATTATTCTCCAGCTCTTTACACAATGAATTTATTTGTATAATATAGCATGTAAATGAAGAGAACTAGTTTTAGTAGTCTTTTGTTTGTTTATTTTTAATTTATAGATCCCTCAAAGAGATTTAATTGCCCCTTTTAAGTTGTTACACATTATAACATGCACATACACATGTACTAAATTATCTATGTTCACATATTTTTAAAAAATGACATAAAAAGATTGAGGATCTAAGCTTTAAAAACAGATCTCGTTCAGGATTATTTCTAAGGTAAATGATTTTAAAATTTTTTTGTTTAAAGTGTTTAAGTTCTAGTTTTGCAAAAGTTAAACTAGAACTTAAAGCTTTTTAATCATTATTTATTAATTTGTCCTTTTGTTTTCCATCCTAAGATTGCTTTGATTTCTTCCTGTTTTAAGGTATTCAGTAATAGAAAATAATGAAGTTTAGGAGTGATAAGTTTTTGATTTTGGGTTTTATTAAGATAGTCTAATTTTATTGGAAGTGACCTAGCAACCTTTATCTCCAAAAATGACTTCCTAAGTTTTATCTGAAACTGAATAAGGAATTGTTGAAGTGAAAAATAAAAAATGAATGAAAAAAGAGTTCTTTTATCAAATATCCTCAAACAAGTTTTGATATTTAGAATTTTTGCGACTCTAATTAGTTTTTGTTTTTATTGTTACAAGAGAAATTTCATCTCTAGAAACAAACACAACATCTAAGATCTTAAGGTGATTAATGGAATAATATTCTTTTTTCCTTCTGAAGCTGTAACTCTTTTAGTGGCTCTGAACTGATAATGTATTAATCTCTTTAGAACAATACTTTTGATAAACAGAAGAAATTTTGCCTTTTACCATCTGTGTACATTGATTTATAATTTTTAATTTATGCATGTAACAGTTTAAATGTAAACATATATTTATGTATATAAAAGGAGAAAAAAGTTGTTTTGTGGTTATGCAGTGGATCAGCAGTGTATCACTGAAGGTTGAAATAGATCAATGGATTAGGAAAGGTTTAGAAATACTGCTTTAGATAAGTATATATTTTATGAGAAAAAGTATCTCAAGGGGGGGGGGGTTATGATGTTATGCTTAATTTGAATTTATAACATTATTAGTATGGATGAAATTTTTGTTGTATAAAACATAATGATAAAGCTTCCATTTTGATGTATGCTCAGACTTTTTAAATTTTTAGGCTGCTTGAACAGTTGTTTTTTAGCAGCATTAGTATTATAATGCTGTAGTTGTTATATTTCTCTCTCTCTTTAAAAAAAATAAAAAACATTTTTTTATTATTTTGTTCTATTTATTTATTTATTTATTGCTGTGGTAGTTTTTAACCTTTCCTTTTGAAATTTTAAAAAATATGTATGATACACAAACTAGTATATCAAAATCAGATACATCATAACATAGCATTATATTCATAGCTGAATGCATCTAACAGTTTGAACTTATATATCACTCATTAAAGTGTAGGTATGGTTTGTGTTGTACCTTTTACCATAAATATATATATATATATATATATATATATATATATATATATATATATATATATATATATACACAGTCGGACCTCTATTTAATAAACCTCTATTTTGCGAACGTTTCCTTGGAACCAAGAACATTTTGTAAATTAAATAGCGAAGTGCATTCTCTATTTAATGAACTTTTTCTTGTGATCCAATGTTTTTTTTCTCCATATTTCTCAAAATATTTCTGAACATTTCAAACTTATTCTTTCTTTTAACACATTCCGATGCGGATTACAGTTTGAAGAAAATACGCCTGAAGAGCATTGCAAAGATGAGAGAAGTATTATGAGAGAAAATACTTTTTCAAACAAAAAACTCAGACAAAATTAACAGACTTTATCAGTAATTAAATTTAAGGACGCATGTGGTAATGTATGCTTAAAATTACTTGTTATAATAAATGCGATAGTGTCATTAAAATTCATTAATTTTATCTAATTTTTTTTAATTGAAAATACAGTGTATTCCCGGAAAATGTTTTGTTTTATTCTTGTTTTCCTTGCACATTTCTGTTTGATGGGTAAGATATATATAAAACAAATAGACATTAATTTATAAAATACAGGTGTGATCAATTACTTTTATTAATAATATTTAGTGTTTATGAATTTAAAATCTGTTTTGTATAGTTTAAAGTATTTTAAAAGGTTTATACGAATTAGTCCTCTATTTAATGAATTTTCCATATAACAAACTTTTTTTCAGGATTTAGCGACTTGTTATAAAATAAATAACCTCCAAAAATAGAGGTCCGACTGTATATATATATATATATATATATATATATATATATATTTATTTATAATGCTGAGTTAAGAATTATTCTCTAATTTACAGAGTTTCTTCTCAAAAAGGAAATATTTGCGTTATGTTTATTTTAGAATTTTCTGAGGAAAGTATATTATGTTAAGGAAGTTAAAATGCATTTTCTTGCAAATTCTTCCATGTGTTACCTAATACATTATCAACAGTTTTAGTGATAACCTGAAACAGAGTATTTTGATGGATGTTTATAGCTGTTCAGAATTGGCTTCAAACTGTAGGTCCCACTCTAACTAGCCCTTCTGCAGCAAAAGTTAACTGTAGTGCTCTTAAGCAACCAACCTGAAACAATCAGATTTCACAGTGAAGAAGGAAGGCACAAACACAAATGTGCCACATTACTAAATTCATATCATTTTATCATATTTTTCAAATATTGTTGCATTGACAATTTATATTGTTGCAATTCAACTATTAACTTATCCTTGTTTAGTAAGATTACAGCATTTTGAGTTAAGGATGCATTGTCTAAATTAACTAGCTGTTGCTTTTTGTATGTATTAAACTTTATTCAGTGATATAAGCAAATTTTATTAGTAAATTTACTGTCAGCAGTTATTGGATGGCATATGTGCAATTTGTAATATTACACCATAAAGCTAAGCATTTCCAAAACAACAATATATGATGTCATTTTAAAAATAGAAAATCCGAAGTGCCCCTCCTGAAATATACTGAAGATAGGACTTACAATGAAGTAAGACGGAAGATTTTAGTGATACATCATAGATATCTTATTTATCTTCTGCCAAAATTTCTTTGCTTTGGGGATTAGAAAACCCTTAATTAACTCATCATAATTAAACCTATTTTACTGTTAATTATGAGTTAATTAAAATTTTCTGTTCTCTAATTTGTTTCATCTCTTTTGGTACCAAAATTTATTTTTGGCTCATTGCTATGGTAAAAAATTTGCCTATGGTATTCAGTATATAAATGTGGAATCAGACAGGATTTGCACTCTGATATCAAGATCATTACCTCTTCTAAAGTTTAAGATGTAGATAAAGGGGATGCTCAGTACAGTATTATACTTTGGTTTATTACTAATTGTACAGATACAAAAAGTGAAAAGATTTTTATCGGTTGAAATATATAGGGAATATATTGTTAATAAAAAATTACATTGAAGTTGTTACTCAGAAATATTTCAGACTATGTGGACTTTAACACGTTCACTGCCACTGAAATTGGCATATCCATCCCCAGATGCCGATGTTTCTATGATGTCCACCGCAACATCACTATCTCCTTCCGATTCGCTCGTAGAATCCCAACCATAATCTTCATCGTCTGTGCTGTCATAATCAGAAAGATCATTCTTTTCTAATATTTCAGCATCAGTCAATTTTTTATTTACTTTCCTTTTCTTGGGCTGTGAAGGTCCTGCCATACTTGTACTGTCCGCCATTTTTAAAAACGCACATAAAAATATTGAAACACAAAATTTTAAAACCACGCACGTAAAGTATAAAAATAATGCTTCACTAACATGCCTCAACAAGATCTTCGTTCAAACTCCAAAGCCACACTAAATATAGAGCAAATAGCTTATCCGAGTTGACTGACACACCAGAGCGTCGCCGGCATGGGAGGTAGCACCATGCTGACGCACTAAAGCGTCAGTGATAGCGAACGTGTTAATCTTGTATCAGCATCTTGTAAAGCGAAAAGAAAATAATTAAGAAATTCTGATAAAGTGATACACATCATTTGATTTCATAACATTGTAAAATGTTTAGACAAAAATCAGCTCTGAATAAAATTCCCGTAACTTTGTTAAAAAACTAAGTTAATCTTATAACAAAATTCCTTGGCACTTAATAATTTTCAGAAAATTTTAAGTTTATCACTGACTTTAGTTGTTCTCTTTCATTTTCTCTGTTCATATATATAAGTAAAGTTCTCAGCTTTACTGATGTACAGAAGAAGCATTCTATAAAAACTGAGAGTAAAATCACAAAGAAATTCAGGGTACAGCAAGAAATATGTTATTTTTCAAAATTTATTCTCTCAGATGATATGTAACAGTCCCATTGTACAGTTCACTTTTCAAAGCATATGGCAAGGGTAATTTTTGCATGTTGCTTCAAGGCAACTTGTATAGCTGAATTATTTTCAGCATCTGTTGGCAACAACTAGAAATCAAAAGCAGGGAGCTCAGATCTGTAAAGAAGCTGTGGCTTGATTTTAATATTGCATTTTGTAAGAAATTTCTAAACACAATAAGCAAATGCACAATTTGTTTCATTTCTTAACTCTGAACCACACATCTCCATTGCTTTATAAAAAATACATTCTTTAAAGAACAGTTCAACAACGAAAACAGAATTGTCTGCTATGTTTAAAACCTTTTGTCACAGATTTTTCTTTAATTCAGGAAGGTGTTAGCAATTTCATTTTTCACTTTTGCATTGTTACCAACTGAAAAAAAAATACAACAAAAAAAACTCAGTTTTATAGAACACCCTTCGTATGAACTTTTGATGAAGGTAAACATAATCAAATCCTTTTCAAAGTTTGATAGGGCATAATAATATTTTTGGAGGGTTTTAAAAAATTCTGTTAAGGAAGCCTAAAGACGGAGCTGAGAAATTAATTTTTTTTAAATGGCTGCTACGTTTGTTAAGGGGTAATTAAAGAGTGGCAGGAAGCATCACCTTGTTTAATCACTCTGGTGTGAACACTTATATAATTGCAGTTTTCACAATCTACAGATAGTAATAAGAGAATTGCCTTCATAGAAACAACACATCACTGTGATAAACTTTTAAAATCACTTTTAAAAATGAAAAAATTAAAAAGTAAAGGATGAACCCCCCCCTCCCCCCCAAAAAAATAAATAAATAAATAGAAAACAGAAATTGGCAGAAGCAAAGAGACTTACTTGTAATCCCTCCATGTGTGGTCGCAATGTCCATTCAGAAATTGAACTATAGAATTCATAACGTTTGAAATTACCATGTCATTAAAATTAAATTGATTGGCCTTTAGATATACCATGTGAAAAACATCGCAACAGAAACGAATGACAATACACCATACTGAAATATTTATCGCCCCAAAAAATCACCAAATTTTCCGGCACAGGATATGGGACTTCTCCCATATTTATCAAGGCATGTCTTTTGTGTTTTCTTCAGAAAGAAAGTTTTAAAAATATGCACAGTTAGGTTTTGAAATAACTAAAATTGGCACTTTAAAGAATTACTTTTCTTTTATGATATTAAAATTTAAAAAAGAGTAAGATCTTTGTTGCCATAAATCTGTTTGTACCATAGCAATTGATCAAAAGTAAAGTTCGTAATTCTGGCATACTGCTGGACAAAAGCCAATAATCAATTTCTGGAAAAAAAAACACCATGAATTATTTGTTCCTGGACTTAAAATAGTTGGAAATTAGTTGTTTATAGAATGACATGCCATACTGTTAATGTTTAATCTCATGAGATAAGTTTGGATGTGCTTCTGTAATTAAATAGAAACATGTTTATTTGATTTTTATTTATTAAGCTAATATTGATATAACATTTAAGAGGAAAAATGTGTTTATGTCATACATTTATAATATTCTTTAATTTCAGAAAGTGTTTGAATCCCATACTTATAAATTTTATATTTTAATATTTTTTTTTAATTGCATATGACAAAAATATGAATTTACAAATTGTTTGTAAATTTAGATGATATTTTTGGCAACAGAAAAATTGTATAAATTTAATTATTTATAAAAAAATTTAATTTCATAAGCAGAATTTGTTAATGATAACAGATCATGGAGAGGGGAAAAGATGCATGAAAGAAAACAAATTAATGGTAAATTATGCTACATATAAGGAGAGGAAGTTATATAAGTATTATTTAGTCTCAAAACCTGCATATGTATATTTAACAAACTAACAATTCACAGTGCTATAACAAACTTTAATCCCATCCCCCTCATTATAAAATATATTGATAATAAGGATATATTTTTTCATTTTAGCACAAATAACTGAAAGAATAAAAATTTTAAGAATTATGAAAAATTAATCATTAGTGCAAACATTTATGTCAACAGCAACTTGATTTTTAAAACTTTGGAAAGAATAGTTTTGTGAGAAATCATTGCTGACTAGAGTGCTACTAATGATCAGTGTTGTTTGGTGGTACTTGAATATATATAAACACATTTTGTGTCCTATAATATGAGTATTTTATTAGATAATACTTGAATTATATATGTCATGTAATTAAAATATTAGATTAAACCTGTATAACCTTGTTCATTTACTATTGCTGCCCAAAAGTTATTAGTTGATGCTGGAAATTTAAATCCCACTTTGAGAATAGACTAACTCATCATTATACCCGTTAAAAGACTTCTAACCAGTATATCAGATAGATTAAATAATATAGCAATACCTTAGAATACTTCATAAATGTAAAGTTTTCATTCGTTAGACAAACTAAGGTTTCTTTTTGAATTTCCTTAAAACCTTAAATGACCAATTGTAATATCACTGATAGAAACAAATATGGAACTGAAAATTGAATACTCTTTTTTACTTTATATTTTGTTCCAAAAAATATTTTCTATCTCTGTAAATGGCCCAAAACTTTTCATGAAAATTTATGAAAGTGATGGGCATTAAAAAAATTATTTAAATTGACTGACCACATTCAAGCCTCTTTTTTAATATTTCTAGGTGTAAATATTTCTCCAGTGTTCTAAAATAAGCACTGAAATAAAATAAAACAATTTTTTTAGAGTATGATTTTTTTTCATTTTTAAACAGTGTAGAAGTAAAGCTAGTGGGAAAAGGGCAATTATTTCAACTTCTGTTTAAGAAATTGCTTTATGATCAGAACTATATTCTCTGTTTGAATCCTCTATGAACTTCGAATAGGACTCACTGTGGGTAATTTATTATAAGCAGACTATTATTTTTATCCTGGTTAAATTTTTAATTGTACAAGTTATAATGTAAAGAGTAATTGAAAATAGCCAAATTAATTTGTCTATAATCAGTCTTTTACTTTGTGTGTTTATTAAGCTTGTATGCAAAAATTTATGCATTTTTGAACCTATTTTTTTTAATATGTTTTTCTAAACAATCAGAATTAGGAAACAAAATTATTAAAATGAATTAATAGATTTTAATGTCCTTTATTTGTTTGAATTTGGAAAATGAACTTTATTTCTCTGTGTCTTGTTTAATGGTTAGAAGAGCAAAATTCTAACAGTTCTGGAATTTATTTATTTATTTTTTGTCTAATGGAGAGGCACTTTGTTGTGAGACATTCGCCTTTTGTTATTTGCCACAATTTACTGGCTATTTGATTATGAGAGCACCACATAGGTAGGCCAGCATTGCTTCCTATGAGGGGGCGATACGGAAATCACCAATCCTTATTCAGGGTTTGAACCCAAGCCCACTGTGGGACAGCTCAGAATGCTAACCACAGTGCCATGTGGATGGCAGTTCTGAAAATGTAAAAGGTGGTACTTTTTATTAAAGATTTAATATATATATACATATATATATATATAGCCTCATATAAGTTGACAGGTTCTGAATTTTCAACTGAAGATTGAGAAATATTTTATTACAAAAATCTGTTATAACTCAATGTGCAAAGTATATATATCACTGCTCTTGAGTCCAATAGATTCAAACTGAGTGTTTGTTGACTAATAATTATCTTTAAAACAATTGTACATCTGAGTAATCAATTGAAAGTTGAGCATAAAATAAAAAGTTGCTTAAATTAAATATTTGTTAAGAATGTGTTTGTTGTTTTTATATCATTATTTTCATTCCTTTTTAAAATTGTACTTAAGATGAAAGCTCTTGATTTAATGTGATCATATATAATGCTTTCACTCTATTCATATGCTGTTAATATAGAATTATAGTTTTTAAAAATTTACCTCTTATAAGTTCTCCTGTCAGGATTTAAAAGGTAAGTTTTGAAAAGTTTTTCTTCTATAACTCAGTATTTGTGCCCAGGTGTAGATTAATCAGTTTTCTCTTATGATATGTGTAAAGCAACTTTCAATGTAAAGTAGAAATTGTTAAAATTATAATATATGTAAGATAAATATCTATAATATCCACTTTAAAAAGTGTTTGTGTGTGTGTTCGTTCGTGTTTGTTTGCTCGTTCAATAATTTGTGTTAGTAGATATGTGTCAATTAGTTCTCTAAACAGAGAATCTCTTATTACACTCCTAAGCTTCAAAATTCAAAATGTGTATTCCATATATGTTGGGCCACTATTCATTATAGTTATAATACATGTGTATGTAGGCATAAATAAAATACATTTAAGACCATTCATATGTAATGTGCTTGTACGTGGTATTCCCCAGTCTGAGGCAGTTGTTATAGGTGGCTTAAAGTCACTGTCGGAGGATCATATGAATGTGGCATAAATGGATTTTAATGTGTCCATTTATGCCACATTCATATGATCAAGGTTCAATCTTGGCATTGCTTGAACTTGGAAAGATGTTAAAAACCCCTTTGTGCTTTCTGAAACCTTTTCTCTTATAGCAAATGGTTTTGATTAAGAACCAATATGGCCTAGTTACAGCCTCTAGTTTTGAAAGTGGCTGCATTGTGACATCTGTATTTAAGTGACAAATATTGCACTAAGTCTTTTAAACTAAGCAAGCCTGTGTGTTGTGAGTGGGTTCTCTATCTATTCACTATATAAGCCTTTAAAATCAATACTTTTAAACATGAGTCAACTCTGATATGAAATATGATTTAAAACATGAATCACAGCATGTGCTTTAATTAGCTCTTTTTACAAGTTTTTAAGATCATGTGTCTAAAGATAGGGTGGGAAATCCTGGAAAAGTTTAAGAATTTCATTTGTTTCCTAAGATGCTGGGAACTTTAATTTCTGAGAAATCCAAGCTATCTCTCAGGTCAAGATTATTTTTATACATATACAATAATTTATCTTACTAAAGCTAGAAAAAAACTTTCATTCAAGCTCACTTTTAATTTATTTCTCTCTCTACCTTAAGTCTTTACCCATATTCTGATTAGTTATCCTAAACTCAAATGGGAAATAATAACCTTAAGCCAAGTAATTTCAGTATTTAATGAGAAGTACAATGTTTATGTAATATAACTAATTTTGTGAATAGAGTTATCTCCTATTTTATCGTAGGTAGAGGGACACAAACCTTTAATGTCTGGCTCTGCATATAACACATTGTTGGAGGAGGGAAGTGAGGGAATAAAAGCAGAAGGTCTCAAGCATGTGTATAATGCATGTTTTAGAGGTCAAAGGTGGCAGTTCATTCTGATGGATAATTGTAATGCCAATATCTCATTTTGAACAGTTCATGCATAACTATTATGTATGTCCATATCATCTAGTTCTGTTCATGATCTATAAAAAAAATTGAAACCTCAAAAAATGTCAGTTTTTACTTCAAGTGGTTTTAGCTAATTAAGGAAAAAAAATACCTTGCTGATTGAAGCTCAAAAGCTTTTTCAAACAGAAAATGTACTGATGAATTGGTTATAGAAGCATATATTTAAAGAAGTTTTAATTCAATATTAGAATCTAATAATTCCCACAGTATTATGAATTTAAAACAAGAAGTTTATGTATATTTGGATCGATGGATAAATTTTAAAAACTTTTTGGAACTCTAAAATTAAATAAAATGTTTGTTCTTAAACTTTTGTAAAATCATATTTATGCAAAACATTTTTAATTTGACTTTTCCTGTATGAATGTTATTAAATGTATAAATGATCACATAGACATAGTAATATATTTAATGCATATATAAAATTAAACAGTAATATATTAAAATCTTGGGTAATATTACCAGTTATGATTTAATAATGAAAAGATTTTTTTTTCATAGAAAAACTTGGTTTGAAATTTTAATTTCACTTTCAAGTTGTTATTGATTCAATTCGCTATTTTTTCTCTCTCTGTGAATAGTTACCAAGGATTGCTATGTTCCTTGTTTTACTGGCTGAACTTGAAAAGTGCAAGTTTGTCAAAATTATTACAATTGCACCTTAGTGCTAATAATTTAAGGACATAGCATTCTGGAAATTTCTGGTTGTTTTTTGTTTTCTTAGGGGTGGGGTGGGAGGTGCCCTGTATATTTAAAAGTACTGAAATAACAACAGCAATAAGGGTCATATAATCATGCCATGTGATTGACTGTTTTGTGAGCAAAGCAGAATAACACCTTGAGTTTTTTTGTATGATAGTAGCAAAAATTGAAGTTTAGCATTGATGAAAATTGCTTTTAACTGTGTGGTTATGAACCCTATGTTGTCATAATGAAAAGGAAACAGTTAGCAAAACAAATGTAGGTGTAAAGTTTTTTAGAGGAGTAAGTTTTGGGATAAAATTTATTTAGCTCACATAAGAAATGATTTACCAAAAAAATGATTAGTGATGATTTTGAAGTTTGTTTCAAGAAGTCATTGATTTTCTGTAACAATGCATAATTTTGAAAAGCATAGTCTTTTTCCACTCTTGGTTAAATTTACTTCAATCTTCAAATGCTTTTGCAATGTTTTAGCATCTAAATAAAAATCAAGATACTTTATGACCTCACAGGTAGACAGTAATTATATTTAGCTCTCTACCAATTTTTCAATATAATCAATCAGCAGCAACTGCTTCGGGAAGAAGAAGGGGGAAAAAACCTGTTAAAAGGAGAAGCATTGTTTTGTTTAAGAAAAGATCTCAATTTTAAAAACTTACAGCTGTTTTGAATTTTCAGTGCTTTTGCATCTTCATTTTCTCAAAGCTCATATATTTCATAAACTTTGCCAGATATTATTATCCTCTATGTTTAAAAATCATTTTTCAATACTTTTAAGTATTTTTATGCATTATTTAACTCTGTTTGAGAGTCCCCTCCCTTCCCCCCCCCCCTTTTTTTTTAATCCCTATGAGCTGGAGTTTTAGCTTCAGGTGGAGAAATGTGAGTAGATGAATTGATATTTATTTCTCTCTCTCTCTCTCTCTCTCTATATATATATATATATATATATATGTGTGTGTGTGTGTGTGCGTGCTTGTGTGTGCCCCCCCCCCCTCAATCAGCCTAAACATACAATTGTGCCTGTCAATAGAAGTTTTGTATGGAAATTCTTATTATCCAATACACCATGCTATAAGCAATTGATTTTTGAATCTTCATGCAAAAGAGTGAAGAAAGAAAATCTAAACTTCTCTTGGATGAAGTTCATTTTGAAAATAAATCCTTTTATACAGTTCCTAATGTTAGATTGCTTTTATTTGTTCCTTTTTAACTTCATAAGGCAATATTTCCACATTCATTAGGTAATTTTCTTATCAATATAGTTCTCTGCTTCATCCATTAAAAGGCAAGTCTTGTATTGTTGTTAGAGAAACTGAATATTTCTAGGGTTATACCAGTACATTATGTGAAGTGCAGTATCTGGTTCAAACTTACAGAGCATATTAGAATTTTTATCAACAGATTAAGTATTGTAAATGCCAACATTCCTACGAAATTGTATTTGTTCTTTAAAAATATTTGAAAGATCTGACTCTTGTATTTATATATTTGTATTTTATTCTAGATTCTAAAGTTCCAGGTAAAGGAACACTGAAAAGGAAAAGATGGTTTGTAAATAAACTGAATGGCAAAAATGATAATTATGAAGATGACTTGTTTGAAGATCAGAAATTTGGACATTTTCAGAATTTATTTGAGGTATTTATATGAAATATACAAATGATATGTATGAAATGTAATATGCTGAATGTACATGTTGCAATATACTGTTAAATAATGATTAATATTCTAATTAAATATATGTTTGTGTTCTTTGAACAGTATATTACTTATATGCTTGTGTATCATGGTATAAATTTCAAAAATTTTAAATCTTTGAACTATTTCATTAAGTAAAATATAATTTCATAGAAGGCTTACTAAATTTAAATTTATTACTTAATATACTTCATACCTTCTTAATAAATAAAAGTACTTATTATTCAGAGAAAAGGTTACTTAAATGAAGTTGTCATGTCTCTTTTAATGCTTGGAACTACACTCTGAAAATTAAATGGCTTTTTTCTTGCTGTAATTCTCATAGAGTTAATTTGTATAATCACCTTGAACTCTGGTTTTAATTTCTCATATTTCATGCAGAGATGCTGCACTTATGCTCAAACAGTGTGCTTTTTTCAGTTATTTTTCAAAGCTTAATCATCAACAAAAAATTAGTGTTCAACCGAATTATTTTTGAACCAGTTGATGTTGTCTTTTAGTTGAAATTATATAGTTATAATTGGTACATATTGAGCTGGGTTTTATGTTTAAAAATGAAGTTAAATATATTTAACATTGCTGACTATCATAGAATACATGGTTTTATAACCTCTTTCTGTTACACAAGCATTTTAAAATTATCTGATATAATTTTCCTTTGATTTGACCTTTTTAAAATTAACCCATTCTCATTGGGGGTTAATGAGTAATAGGAGTTGATGTCCATTTTTCTGGTGTTTTTTTTTTCTTCTTAAAAAAAGGAAAAGAGAAACAAACTATGTCTTTAGTTGCATGTGAGATAAGATTTATTTCAGACTGAAGTTCTGTAGCAGCTTTTCCAGTAGTGAGTTAGAATTTGTTTCTGGGAAAGGTCTTGATTAAGAGTATTGCTGTTATTTCTTTTTCTCTCTATTTATTTTGTTAGATTTTCAAGCCTTTGTTACACTATTTAGCCTGATACATGAAGAAATTATGCTGATTAATTTTTATTGGATATCAGTTGGGAAACAGCTTTTTTGTTTATTTGCTATATCGTGAGCCCAAGTAGTACAATTACATATTTCTATACCAAATACATAACTTTTCTGCAGACACATTCAAAAATCAATCAGCTGATTATTAACCTTTAAGAGTATCAACTAATAGCAGAATTCTCTCACCCTAATATTTTTTGAAGGCAAGAATAACATAAGAGTTGGTAAATAAAATAAAATCATAACTTTGGTGACATCCTCAAGAAGTATAATAAAGTTTGGAGGGTTTTTTCCCCATTATCTTGTGTGACTATAATTAAACATTATATTGCCTTTTTTTTTTTTTTTAGAGTGAAAATTTTCTGCTTTTTTTTCTGTCCTGTATTCATTTCCATCAACTGAAATAAATTTCACTAAAGAAAATATAACTTCAAGAGGTTGCTGATTACCCGGATGAAAAATATTAATAATGTCTACTTTGCATGAGAATTTTATCTCAGACAGCCAGAATTACCTTTATACTTCCTGATAACAAGGGAAATTCTTTTACAATACTTTCAAACATACTTAAAATTATTCTGCATAAATTATATGTGAAAGTTTGATATTGATAAAACTAAAGCAAGTTTATTCTTGTAGGGCATCTATCTATTATTGTTTGTAATTTTTTTTTCCCATTTGAATTCATAAACTGAAACCTAATGAATAGATAGTTAAAGGAGTATAATGAATTTTATCTCCTTTCCTTTTCTAGAATTTCTTGAATTCCATTTGAATCAATTGAAGTCCATTTTGATCTAGTCACTTAAATACGAGGATAAAAGTTAATTCAGGAAGATCTTTCCTTGAATAGGATAACTGTTCAAATAAAAACATTTTTCTAAGTTTATAAACTGAGGCATGGGTAATAACATTACACAGGAAATTAGCTCACATATATTGCTTAATGTATTTGTTCTTGAATTTTCAAATTATGAATAAAAATAACCATAGACCTGGCTTAGTCTTTAAACTTCTCTACTGAAGACTGGGCTATGATGCCAGTAGCCCAAGTTAAATGAGATTCAATTGATGAATGATCTTTCTGTTGCTTGATAGTTTTAAAAAGCCCATTTTTGTCATATTTGCTAAGTAGGACAAAACAGTGATATATCCTAGGGGTCCTGAAACCTAACCTACCTCAAAGAAGAGATAAATATCTATATCAAATGAGTTACAATTCCAATGGTCCTCATCACCAGTGTTTTTAGCAGCTGATTGAGCTTGTAGAGATTGTTCTCATCTGAAAATGTTATAACAAAAAATAAATAAAATTTTATATGTAATATTTTTTTGATATTATATAAATAATAATCAATAAAATAATATTTGAAATTAAGTGTGAAGATACAGGTCAATCATCATACTGTCTGAAATTTAGATTCCCAGAATTCTTGTTATGTCTCTTTTTTCATATGATGTAATCAAGCTTGTATTCTAATTGATAGGATGAAACAGACAACGCTGAAAAGTATGAAGAACTCAAAACTCCAGTCTTTCCATTTAGCATTTCTCCTAGAGAAAGCACACCATCACCTACTTATAAAGATTGTTACAGTCCTACTGAATTAAGTCGCTCCAGGTAGATTGAATTCATTGTATTCTAACAAAGTTTTAATTAACTTAT
Source organism: Dolomedes plantarius (assembly GCA_907164885.2). NCBI lineage: Eukaryota > Metazoa > Arthropoda > Arachnida > Araneae > Dolomedidae > Dolomedes > Dolomedes plantarius. The sequence goes on along the minus strand of OU015492.1, from coordinate 185,951,360 downwards.
ATATTATTGAAAACAGTTTTTAATATTTTTTTATTGGTTTATACCAGATACAATAATCACACTTGAAAATGCTTTTATTTAACTCATATATGAGGGAGGGTCATTTGATAAGTTAGTGCAAGTATAGTGAAAATGATTTTTTTTTTTTAATATATATATATATATATATATATATATATATATATATATATATATATATATATATATATAAGTCTATTTTCTTGCATAATCTTTCTTAAGGACAATACGTTTGGTTGAATGATTATGAAGGGTTTTTTTTCATCCACGCTATAAAGTAAAACTTGTTTGAATCCGTAAAACAAGCATTTGTTCCCCTAATCACTGTGGGAATTAATGCAAATTTATGTGCTGCAAGAAATTTTTTCATTTTTGGGAACAAGTAGTTGTCCAAGGGGGCCAAATATGGAGAAGAGAGTGGATGAGGAATAATATCATAGGATAATTTAAAAGTTTTACCACTGCAGTTGCAGATATGATGAAAATTCTTCCGCTATTGCAAAAGAATTGTCATGATGGAAAAATCCTTTTTTTCCGAACTAATATGGTTTTATGTCTTTAATTTCACCATAAGATGCATAGTACTTTCTTGTGATTGTTTTGCCATTTTCAAATTTTAATATCATGGGTGTCCCACAAAACAGTGTTCATAAGCTTTACTGCTGATGGAAACATTTCTGTTTTCTTTAGGATAGGTTCACCTAATTCAACCTACTGGTTTGACTATTCTTTCATTTATGACTGGTAGTGATGTAGCCATGTTTCATAAGTTGTTTTGAAACAATACAAAAGTTCATCTGGATTTCTTTTAAACAGCTCCATATTGTGCTTTGAAGTGTTTACTTGTTTACATTTTTAATCAATTAGCAAATGCAGCAGTCACCTTGCCAACAGCTTCAGAAATTTCATGAACTTTTGAATAATTTTTGACATAATCACTTCAGCACGGCAACCAAATAAAATAAATTTTACCACAACAGCCATCTGAATTAAAGTATATATATATATTTCTGATAATCAGTTCAGATGAAAGTTTAAAAGATAAGAATTAAAATTGAAATAAAAAGAAATTATGTACGGAAACTTTCTATAACAGAAACATGAGGAATCTATGAAAATGTCCTTTTTGTTAAAGAAAAATCTCAATTGTTAATGTGTAACATTAGATAACATGCAATTAATCATAAATACATATAAACAGTAGTTATATGGTATATGTTTATGTTCATCATCATGATATTGGAAGAAAAAGAAAGCTACATTTCAGATAAGGAAAAAAAATTTAGATCACCTTTCTAATGTAAATCAAATACTTTGTGCAATAATAGTATATAAATGCATTACTTAAACTCAAATATCTTGTGTGTCATGTTCTGTTACAAAGTTATTAGAATTTTTTATTAATAATACTAAGCATGTGTTCAGTTTCAGTGCTGTTTTATATTTAGTCATGTGTGCAAAAATTTACTCTTATAAAAAAAGAAACTTAAAATTATAATATATCTGCATTTCAGATAAGGAAAAAAAATTTAGATCACCTTTCTAATGTAAATCAAATACTTTGTACAATAATAGCATATAAATGCATTACTTAAACTCAAATATTTTGTGTATCATGTTCTGTTACAAAGTTACTAGAATTTTTTATTAATAATATTAAGCATGTGTTCAGTTTCAGTGCTGTTTTATCTTTAGTCATGTGTGCAAAAATTTGCTCTTATAAAAAAAGAAACTTAAAATTATAATATATCCTCTTTTAACATTACTGAAATCTGAATGTGTATAATTTCACTAATAGTTGCCAGGAATGTAAGGAATATATTTGAAAAAAGAAAGCCAAATTATAAATGCATTTTTTCTTCTAAGTAATTTATTATTGTAGGCAACAGTTTTTAAAGAGAAAGTAAAACTAATTTTCTGAAAAATAACCACCTGATTTTTCTTTTTGTATTATTAAAGCATTTTGGTTTTTGTTTTTACCTGAAAATTTATTGATGGCTTAGTTAGCCAACAAGTCTAAAATGACAAGTTATAGTACCATATAGTAGTTCCAAACATTGTGTACTTGTATTAATTAAAAGAAAATAATTATTTATCATGCATTTATATGACAATACAATATACCATATGGAAATTGAGTTGATTAACATTTATGTTCAAGATATGTTTATCAGTCCTGTTATACTCTTATGAAAACAGTTATTTAAGAAAGATCTCCAAAAGAACCATATTGTTTTAATTTATGTTGTATGAATATTTATCCAAGAATTTGTTTAATAATAGTAAAGATCACATGATTTCTCTATCAGATAATATATGATATAATTTCTTTTATTTGACAGTTATCTAAAAAAAGCCAAAGAAAGCCTAGTAGGATATACACAATATAACATAAACGTGCCTTCTTAAGATTTTTCTCCAATTGGGGAATTAAAAGGGTTTTTAATTTTGTTCATGTATTTGAGACTTCTTATCAACAAAAAAAAATTATTTATCAAGTTACATGTTATTTTTTTTAATTGTTAAACTTTTATCTTTGTTTATTAATATTAAAATCATAACTTTGCATATTTCCTATTTTCTAGAATTAGAGTTGTTCAAATTTCTTTCCATTTTTAATTTTGTGACAGAAATCAATCTTATATAAGCTGGGGAATATAACCTTTCAGTATTTTGGAATATATCATTTAGCTACTTCTCTTCAAAGAGATTACTTTTTATCATCTTAGTGATTTTTAATTAGAGCACATTTGTTATTTATATTTAATTATGTATATTTTCTTTCAGGAAAGGTGCTGAAGAATATCAGTATAGAAGGAGAAGGAGGAGGAAGTTATGTTTTGCAGATGATGTATGAATTAATTTTGATCTTTGCTATTTTGTTTGTGCATGATTACTGAACACTGTTTTTGCTTTTTGCTTTTCTTATTTATTTTTCTAAAAACAAAATCCCTCTTTTTATTTCTTTCAGTCAGTAGAAACAGGAAATAATTTGTTTCACATATAATTAACTTTTGTATTTTTTAAAATTTATTTATTTATTTTTTTAAATCCCGCATTAGGGAAAGAATTGTATTAACTATCTTACCACATGCAACCCAATAAAGGAAACCCTCTAGAACAGTAGTTGTCAGAAATAAAATCATTATAGTTGTTCATTGCAATACAACTTGTTAGATTAAAATTACATAGTCTCCCCAGAATAATAAAGAGAGTATTTAGATGAGACAACCACATGGGAAGGCCCTATGAGCCATTGATGAAGTGGCAGTCTTTTACATTTTTTGAAAAGTTTGAGTAATTATTTTTCTTATCTGCACATCAGAAGCTCCAGACCAGATAGAATCTCCAGTACAGAAATTAAATCTTTAGCCAGTAGCTCCTGTGGTAAGCATGAGGGTCTTATTTTGGTTCTTATGAACATTCATACTGCAGTTATTTGAAAAGGTAGTTAGAAGTTCACCTCTGTAGTCCAAAACATGTCTAATATATGACTTATAATAAGTATTAAGAGTATCCAAACAAGATCCCAAAGTTATGCTACAGATTATTTAAGTCTACAAGCACCCTTTCTGGCCATCTCTTTCACCTGCTTGTTCTATAATAATTTGCTAATCTGTTTATTTATATTTCTATTAGAGCAGGGGTTCCCAATCTTTTTCCTATATCGACCCCTTTTAAAAGAATGGTTTTCTTCATCGACCTCCTCACATTTTTCTCTCTAATATACAGCATACAACATAATTATAATACTAATAATTGCACATAAAACACTAAAAGATAACAACTTGACTAAGAATATGAACAAAAAAATTTGAAAAAGTGTTTCATTAGGTTTATGTTTTATCATTTTTGTACTATTTTCATTTTTAATTTCACAAATATAAACAAGATTTCAGAAACACATTGTAATTGCACAAACATCGCCAAGAGAAAAACGAAACTGCTTCTGATTGGTTGCATCGGGAGGACCCATGTGCTGTTTAAGTTCCAGTGGATTTCCCCGGTTCAACAAATTGCCAAAATTAACCCCTTTTCACCTCTTTCATATGTTTAAAATTACAATCCAATTGCATCAAGGTTTCAAATGGTATACTATTCCAAATTATTCCTTACAATGATCAGTGAGGATTTTTTTCCTTTCTTTTTTACAAAATTATTGTTATGTGTTGTTGACCAGATCATAAACTTCTCATTACATCACATTTTAAGAAAATATACTTCTGACAGGATCAGTCTGGCCAAGGAGAAGGCTGGGAATGATTAAAATATCTATTATTCCACATTCTCTTTCTGGTTATGCTGTCACTCTTTTCATCTTTTATATTGACATGTTTATCTTAGTGCCCTTTAGTTCTGTGTTGGACTCAAGAACTCTCGATTGTTTTTGATACAATTCTGGATGGTGTATGAAGGGGAATTATCTGAACACATGCTTTGCATTCATAGATTTATTGGACACAAAATTTGCTCCTTTTTTTTTAAGTTTTCATTGAAGTTCGATATCTGTTTAACAGACTTCCTTCCAGTGAGATTCCTTAATTTAATGTTTGTTTATTGAACATGCACATGTGTATATATATATACTGACAAATGTATGCTTGTGTTCTACTTATCAAGAAATAATTTCAAAATCAACCTTTGAAATAATTTAACTCATCATCATCGTAAATATAATTTGTTTGAAATTTTTCATGGCAGCCAGCAAAATTTACCTTTTAAAAATTAATATCTTTTGCTCTAATACAATCTAATGTTTTTGCTTTTTTTGTTCACATAAATTGCAAAAGTTTGTGTTAAATGTCTGTCTAAAACCCAACTATTTCTTATGATTTACATAAAATTCACTTCATAATAATTCAAGTAACTGCACAGAACTGGTTTACATTGTCACATATTTTTGACTTTTTCATCTTCAATAACAAGTGTGAATTCTTTTATTTTTTACCAGTTAGCATTTCATATAAAAAAATTTCCAAGAAGTATTTCAGGGAAAATATATGTTCCCAATCCTCGGTGGCAATTTTTTAGGATTTTTTTGTTCTTTTGCATCCTCTCCTTGATGATTATTTTTTCATTTATAGTACTTTATTAAAATTTTCAGAATGCTAGTAAACAAAATAACTGATTTTTTTCAAACAGCATTTCACAATTTAGTGGAAGGAAAAATATTAGTTATAAATAAGGCTTTGTATTAATGTGTATATAAAAAAAAATCTGCTATCCATTGTTATGGGTTGGAATCTGTTTAATTCCAATAAAAATTTATTGGTTTTAATACTTTATCTCCCTTGTTATGTTCTGGGAATTGCTGAAATAATTAGTAGTAACTCATGTTTGGGTCTATAAATTGGTATCATATTGTTTATAATGCTGGAAGAATACATTTAAATGCTTTAAATAATAAAAATTACTATTCCTAGTTTTAAGAGGTTATTATTACTTTTTTAAGGCCAAGTTATAAAAGTATGTCCATGCATGTATGTATGTTGATATATACAGTGGAATCTCTATCAATTGTTCTCTGAATCATTGTTTTTCTGTATGTGTCGTTTATTTCACCCACTCCCGACGAAACCCCAGTTTACTTGGGGGGGGGGGGGGGTCTAAAAATATAGGTGTGTATGGTGTTTTCTCAAATAAAGGTGTGTATTTTTAGTACTGTATTTTCACACATCACATCACAGGGGGACCAAAATCTTGCAATTTAAAAAAAATACTTTTTGTTTTATATTAACAATTGATTCGTAAGTTTTTCAAAATTTTGGTTAAGTTAAGCCAAAATAATACTTTAAAAAATAGGTGGGGATATTCCATATCTCTGTGTACCACCATTAAAAAAAAAAAAAAAGCCCTGTATGTGTATAAGGAATTCCTCTGGCCGACATTATAACGATATTTAGGAACTGAAGAATGGGCATTTATGGCTGGCAATGGCATCTTGAACTGAGACATTGTAGTCGGGTTGAGTGGCATGATAATCAATCAGGCAGCCCAGTTGATGGGATTAATAAATTTATTAACTCTAGCACATTATTGATATTTAGTTTTTTAACATAGATAAGATGTATAAAGAGAAAAGTTAGTTACATTTTATAATGAAGACAGCAGAGAGTGCTTAGCATCCTGTCTACTTCATGTCAAAATGCTAAGTGTTTGCAGTTCAACTTTCCCGCTAGAACAAAGATGCCCGTGACAGCTAGGCACAACACAGAAAACAGAAGTAGTTACACAAGGCGAAAGACAATGTTAAAGGCAAATAATTGATGGAATAGATTTAAAACTGGTGGGGCATTATTATTACTTACTTACACACACACACACATATGTATATATATACAATGGAATCTCAATCTATCTTTTTTCAAGAGACCGACTGAACTGAACAATAAATACAGGAAATGATAGATGCTGGAACATAACAAAGAAATATGATCGTCAGGACTGAGTGAAATAAATGATACATACAAGAAAACGAAGATTCGGAGGACGATCGATCATAATTCCTCTGTGTGTGTACGTGTATATATATATATATATATATATATATATATATATATATATATATATATATGTGTGTGTGTGTGTGTGTACACAGTCAATTCCGGTTTATTGAACCAACTTTGATCGGACCAACCACTTATTTGGACCAAATCCTTCGAATTAAATCCTGTCTTGTAACATAGGTATGTTTACTTAATCGGACCTGCTGGTTATTAGGACCAGAATAATCGTGTCCCTATGTGGTCCAATTAACCAGAATTGATTGTATATACACTGCTCAAAACAATTAGGGGAGCACATGGTTTTAACGAAATTACTCAAATACTTACACCAATAAGTAACATAAAATAAATCATCCATAATTTAAAGCCTAGCAGGAAACAAAAGAAAACTTCTTATGCAAATCAAAGTTCATGACGTCAAAAACCAGAAAAGGAACATAAGGGCGGAAATCGGGATGTTGCAGAAATGTCTGTTTCACTGCCCTAACTGTGAAATTTGATTGCTCAGTTATTCTTTTTGAGAAAAGGTGACTTGAAAATGCCTCAACAACGTGATTTACCAGAATCCATGGCATGGCGTATTATAGCAGACTTGAATCCGGGCAAACACAACATAGTGTTGCGGATGCTGTTGGAGTCGCCAGAAGTGTCGTTGCAAGGCTGTGGAATCGATTCCAAGAAATAGGGAATGTTAGACGTCGACCAGAGCAAGGTTGGCCATGCGCCACTATAGCAACTGATGACCGGTATATACTGTTAATAGCTCGTCGAAACAGAACAGACAATGCTACTCAGCTGCAAAGACAGTTGCTCTTGACAACAGGGCGAAGGGTGTCCAGCCAAACAGTACGTAATAGGCTTCATCAGGGAGATCTCTATGCACGTAGGCCAATGGTCTGCATTCCGTTGACCTCACGCCACCGTGCGGCCTGATGAAGATGGGCTGCTGAACATTGAGATTGGGAGCAACATGATTGGAGCCAAGTGCTGTTTACAGACAAGTCCCGATTCAGTCTGGAGTGTGACACCCGACGTGTTTTGGTATGGAGGGAAAGGGGCACTCGAAATAACCCCACATTCGTTCGTGAAAGGTCCCAATACAGACGAGCTGGTTTTATGGTATGGGGTGGAATCAGCATAGGTGGACGTACGGACCTGCATATCATTCGGAATGGTACTTTGACGGCCCTTAGGTATGCAGACGAGATACTGAGACCTCATGTCATACCTTACGCTGCATCCATTGGAGATTCCTTTGTTTTCCAGCATGATAATGCGAGACTGCATACAGCTCGTCTTGTGGAGAACATGCTTGAAGCTGAAACAATACAGCATATGCAATGGCCAGCATGCTCTCCTGACCTGAATCCAATCGAGCATGTTTGGGACATGCTTGGACGACGCATTGCTACGAGACTTGGAGATTACACTTCTTGAGGAGTGGAACAGTATTCCCCAAAGTCTTATCGATAACATCATCGCATTCAGGGAAAACAGGTGTGCAGCAGTCTTAGCTGTTCGAGGAGACCACACGCCATATTAAAAATCTTGCATTATTTCTAAACAATACTTTTTTTTTATCGTTTACATGTAACCAAATTGTTGCCCTAAATCATCTTTTCATGTTTTTTCCATATTTTCAAAGAATTAAAGCTTAATTACAAATTTTTTTTTACGTCTTTTTTTCTGTATTGTGCATTGATACGCATGTACTATCCATTTTATGCCAATACGTGGCTGTCTCGCACGGTTTTCTTAACTTCTTTGCTTGCTCCCCTAATTTTTTTTAGCAGTGTATATATGTATATATATATATTTATATATCTATATATAAATAAAAGACTTATTCATGATTCTAAGTAGCCTGTAACAACTGCTATTAAATTGTTAAGTAAAAGGTCTGTTTTTCTTGATTGAATTTATGCCTTTTTTATTTTTACTAAAATTTACATGTTAAGTTTTGTTTTGTAATTTAATAAATATTGTATCATTCACAGAAAATTGATGCTCCTCAAATTGAACCTCAAAACAGGGAAGCTGATGTCCAAAAGAGGCTGGAAGAGGTGGCAAGAATTTTAGATCAGCAAAGGGAAAGGACAAGTGACAGTGAAGATGATCAGTATTTTTCTGATGTGCTCGGTGATTCATCCAAAGTTAATCCATAACAGATCATGAAATCTCATTCTTTTCACTTTTTTTTAAATCTATCATGATGACTTGGGCTCCTTAAAAAGAGTTTTGTTACTATTACTTAACATTCTGTCTATTCATACGTTTTTGTTTGCATTAAATTAAATGTCAATTTTTGAGTGTGTATAATTAAATCCATACTGTTATATATAATCATATGCACTGTTTGTTTTGACACATATATAAAAATACATTTCTTTTATATCTATGTACATGTACAGTAGAACCTCATTTATCCGGATTCTGGATAATCCAGATCAGATTTGTAGACTTTTTTTTTTTTTTATAAATTTAATGCTCACATTAGATTTTTTTAAACTATTATAACAAGAACGTAACTATAAGTTTCCCAAGTATTAGCTTTTTAGTTTGATTCAATGTGCAGTTCTTGCATAGATTGTACAATAAATTATGGTAATAAAATGCTTTTTGTTGAGTTTAAGAAAGCTTTACTGGACTTACCAATTCTTTTTTAAGAAATGATGTGAAAAGTTATTTTTGTATTTTTTAATGTCTTGTAATGTCTTGTTTTGTATTTTTTAATGTCTTTTTTAAACAATACTATGTAATTTTGTTACAAAACATAGTTTTTTATCGTAATAAATGGTAAGTCTGCTTAGTTAAGGATTTTGTTTTGCTTATTATCCGGATTGCCTATGGTCTCAGTTAGTCCAGATAAATGAGGTTTTACTGTATTAGAGATCTTTGAAGGCTCGGGCTACCTTTCCCTTTAATAAACATTGGTCTTAATACCTTTCTTTTAACTGTGGCTGGCACACTTCTAAATTTTCCTGTCTGCAAGATGTGTTAATCCCAACAGCTTATGTGTAAAGAAGTTGTATAATTTTGATAGCAGAAAAACATTTGTTTATTTTTTAACATCAATAGTACAATAATAATTTGAATTGAGATTACGGAGTTATAAATACATATTATACACAATCCTTTAAGATGATTGAAAGATGCCAGCTAAAATAAATTTCATACTTTATTTCAAATCTGTGGGCTTGACCTATGCTAACAGTATATGTATGGCTTGTTTGTATATTACTATAGATCAGACCAAGCTTTTATTTTTCAGTCCATGCTGATGTCTATATCTACCAGTGAAGGGCAAAATTTTATATATATTAGGCTATATTATTACTGTTAATCAAACTTGCAAAGAAATACTGTTTAATGTTTGACTCCTTTGATTGTAATGAATTACGTCATCTAGGTGTGATATTGGTACTGCATTATCTTCTCCATTATCTGTGAATATTTAAGAGATATTTTTATGATTGGAATTTCAGTGTATGGCTCTGATCCCATAAGCTGGTGAGTAAAAAACTATCCTGAGCCATATAAACTAAACTATACCTCTCTTCACTAAAAATGTTTCTAGTCACCATTTCTTGAATCCTGGATTAAGTTGTTATAATAAACTGCTTTGAGTTTCTTTACAGTTTTTTTCTGATTTTTCAATTATGCATATGTAATTAATTGAAGTTGCCATATCCAAAATTTGTTACCACTCAGAACCGATTCTTCAGTGTATTATGTATATATATATATATATATATATATATATATATATATATATATATATAAATAAATGTATAATTTTAATTTTTTTTTTCCCAAGGGGAGAGGGAGACATATTTGTGTATGTAAGAGTCCATACATATTCACACTGCATCATATCTAGATGTAAATGTGTTATAAATAAAATGTATATATTATTTATATGCTTAAGAAAGTTTATATGTTTTTGCAGAAATTGGAAATGTTTTGTTTTAATGGGTCAAATTTCATAATATTTCTATATAAGTATTTTTATTGTATTAAATATGTGTTTTATAATTTAAATAAACCTTGTAAAAATAACTTCTATTGTAAATTGTATTTACAGAGCTCATGCTTGGCTCACATTGACCAGGTTTTATATATATATATACTATCTACCAATAAGTATTTGGATACCTGTGATAGAAAAGAAAAACAAAATTTATTCATATTCAGTAGTTGGTAGAGACACAGCCTCAACTCACTGGGGCATGCTTTCCACAAGTCCTTGTATAACGGCTAGTGGTATTTTCTTCCACTCGGCTTGGAGAAGACATGTAAGTTCCTTCACTGATTTTGGATGGTTGTTGCGCCCGATGATTCTGTGATTCAACTCGTCCCAGAGGTTATTGATAGGGTTCAAGTCTGGGCTCTGGGCAGGCCAGTCAATTCAGTTAACCCCATTGTCACCATACCAATCCGTGGTGGACCTCGTAACATGACAGCTGGAGTTGTCATCCTGGAAGTAACATGGGTTCAACCCGTAGAACTGTCACAACATAGTAAGCACACTGTTATTCAAAATAGTACAGCACGCGTTGGCATTGAGCTAATCATGAATTGGGACGAAGGGTCCCAGTCCATACCAGGAGAAACACCCCAAGACCATAATTCCGCCTCCGCTGAACTTTACTGTAGGCATTTTGTTCTAACGTCTGCCTGGAGAATGCATTCTGGCAGGAAGCTTTCTCCAGGCAGACGCTAGACCCAGACCCTGCCATCCGAATGGTAGAGGGTGAACCTTGATTCGTCGCTCCGGAGAACCCGTTTCTACTGATCTACAGTCCACTTTACATCTGCTTTGCACCACTTTAGCTGAGCAACATGGTTGGACTTTGTGATCAAAGGCTTATGGGCATATATCGTCATTTGCATAGGTGTCCAAATACTCAATGGTAGATAGTGTGTATATATATATATATATATATATTGAACACATTTGATTGGCACCCTTGACTCCCAGTTTTGCATCCCGGGAGCCAATTTAACTCTCATTTTTTTAAGTCAAGCCTGACCTCTCTATTTAGAAGTTGACTTTTAATCAATGTGACAATATTCAAGAAAATTTTTACATATATTTAAAAAAAATAATAACATACTTACTAAAATTTAATGTGCTCCCCAAAACTAGGTCCTTATATCATGTACATACTTGGACAACAACAAAAAAAAAAGTTACAGAGAAAGTAGTCTATAAAACTTTGCCTATTTCAGATTCATAGTGCTGAATTCGCATCATCGTAAAAATATAAGTCTGCTGTACTCCAACTCACATTTTTATTTTTACCAGATCATTTTTGGATTATTAAAAAAATATGCACATTAGATTGAAGTAAGTATGGTATGTATTTTCTTCAATTATTATTTTATCATTATCATACATTGTGTAATTTCTTTTCATTTAGTTACTTGGAATTTTTCTTTTCTTGATTACTTCTTAATGTCATTAATTTATCTTGTGGAATTTGCTTTTTGTGTTTGTGATTGATCCATGTTTGATGTCAGGTCCTTCTATTATATGTGAGGTGTCTTACATTGTTTTCCAAAAATGTTTTACCTTTCTGTTGTTTAGATTGTCTTTTATTTAATAATATTTATTTTTTTTTTTCAATTTGCTTTCAATTAAAAATTGTTTTGGGGATTTTCAATATTTTAGGTGTTGGGATGTATTAATGATTTTATTCTATCAGCTGTGCTTACAGGTATATTTATACACTTTGATTCAGACCCGTGAAAAAAAAAAATGCATTTACTTAATACATTTCAGTTATGACAGGTTTAGAATCTCTCTGTGTAAATTTGTTGCATTCAAAATCATACTGTAGCTTTGAATAAAATCTTTATGCATATAGTTGTAGTATTTTTTAAAAATTGAATCCCTATTTGTGAGTATTAAATATTAAAGTTTATATATCACTATTTAAATATTTTTGATGCATCTATTTTAAATGTTCAGTATTTGATCCATATAATGATATTGCATAATTAGTTTTTTGAAATCTGATTCAAAAGAGAATTATTTCAAATCTCTTTCTGAAGACCCTATATATTCATGCCCATAGGTAAGTAAAATTATTTTCATCTACCTTACACTCTTACCTGAATTTCCCTTTTGGTCACAGTTTTTGAAAAAGAAAGGGGTAATGTATGAACCCTAAGAGAGTGGCCCCTTCCAAAAAATTATCAAAAATTGCTCTGGCATATTACCCTTTAAGCAGGTTGCTGTCATTGATAAAAAATAAAATTTTTTTCTTTTAATCTGTCTTTAGTTTGGGCTGTCTGAAACTTACTATGTCATTTTTGTATAAAAATACACTAAAGACTGATTTTGCCACAGTCATGTACACTTAAAAAATTACTATCTCGCTGCAGAATCCAATGCCAATCCTGGTTAACAAACAGTTATGCTTATCAAGTATGTCACAGGGCCATGCTATTTATCTTTCAGAATAACCCTCCATTTCCCATGTCTGAGAGATCAAGAGAGGGTCCTGATTACTGATCTTAACCCTCAACGTTTGGCTGTCATTGCTGCCATCAATCACAAGTACAGTTATTTTAAACACACATTGAAAAATTAACCACCCACTGTTTGTGACTCAGTGTGTAAACTGTCTGCATTTCATCTAAGTTGGGGACCCCCGACGCCCCCCCAAGGCATGACTGTTGACTGTGGTATAAACCTGACTGTTTATACCACAGAACATATTTGACATGCCTAAACAACCAAATTTCTTTAGCATTAAAATAGATTATATTGGTAATTTTTGATATCTTAAATATTGAACTTAATAGAGGAAAAATAAAAAAATTTGTTTCAAATTTTATCATGATTCCAAACTGTTATTAGTACTATTGGATCCAAAAGAAAAATTATCAGCAGTCCATAGATCTTATTAGATATATGTTTAAGAGAGTTTCAATTGAAAGCATTCCCTTCTCATTTCTGCACGTGTGATACTTTGTAACTGGCTGGGAGACACCTGATTTTGGAAAATATTAGGCTAGGTTAAAATATTTCTAATGTATTTTGTGACTTGCGTAACAACCTACATTATTCTCACGCTCCCTAAAAACCTTGTTAATGTAAACAGTGAAAGTTTTCTTCTTTGTTATTGGAAAGAGGGATGAAATAAATTTGCATTATATGATGTCTTCTCTCGGCTAAATGGCATAAACAACCTTTAATTTATCAATTATAGCATCATTCTGCCAAATGATGCTATAATTGACCAATTTTCTAATTAGTTCTTAAATAGTTTTGTATGTTGTTATTTGTAACCGTATCTCAGTCTATTCCGTATTATAACGCATGTTGCGAACATTGTGATATGTTCTCAGGCTGCAGCAACATTAGTTGCTTATGTATGTCAGTACCTTTTAATATTAATTTTGACCAAACTGGTCACCATGTTTTAAGTTCAATAAACTGTTTTTGTATCGAGTTAAACCTGCTTGTTTTCATTTTTCAAACTGCTAATACCACTGTGTTACCAAATCCTCAAATTTCAGACTAAAGTTTTTCAGGAAGAATATTTTTCCTAGCGTTGCTCAATGCTCCTACAATATAATGCGATTTGAATTTTTTATATTTTTTCTGCTGTATGATGTTTCAATCCGTGTAATCTAACTTTAAAGTAGGCCTTTATTTATTTATTTTTAAAGTAATATTTGATTCATTTATTTTTTTCCCTCCCCAACATTTCAAAAAAATAATTATATTACACCTTCCATAAAAAGATTTACTTAAACTTCTATTTTTTTTTTTAAATGATTAATTTCTTCTTTACACGACCCATCTATGCTATTAAAAAACGAGGCGTCAGTTTTAATCATGATCATTTGTAATGTTTAGCAAGTAAATTGCTTTGTGCAGGCCCGGACTGGCTGGGTCGGCGATCGCCGAGGACACCCGATACAAGAGGATCCCGAAGGGGCCTCAAAACAGTGGTTTATACTTGAGGCTCCGAAGGTCCCCCCCCCCCCCCCCCAAAAAAAAAAAAAAAATAATAATAATAATAATAAAAATAATAATAAATAAATAAATAAAAATAATAGTTTGTATTTTTTATTACTCAGGTACATCTTTAACTATACTACTTTATAATTAGTTGCACTAGAGTTATTTTACTTCTCCCTGGGAAGTTTACACGTGTACAGTCAATTTTAAGCTGTTGTTAAAACGCCATTTAATGTTTACTCTTAGCACAGCAGTGAGGCAGAACAATCAGTCTGCATACGTATTGCCACCGGCGTGTGGCGACTTGTCGCTAGTGAAGGAAAGCGACTGACGCATCGCTGTTTTTACAAAATTCAAACGAACTTTTTGTTGAATTGTAACAATTGTTTTGAAAAACTGTTAAGAAAAAAACAGGTTGGCGAAATGAAGAAACTGAAAGTCAAGACTCGGTATCCCAATCTAGTCTGTTTTCTGTTCTGTTGTAACAAAAACGCAAACAAATACGAGTAAATTAATTTTATCGCAATTTTTCTTTTTAATCTCGGAACGGAAAAATGAGAAATTTTTAAAAATTACATATATAACCAATTAATATTCTTTCACGTTTTAAGTCAGAAATAAAAATAGTTTTATATATTAAGCAGAAATACATAAAGCAGAAAATATTTTTTGTTGAAATGTTTTACCTAGATTCCAGATACTGTTGGGAAACAAAGTTCTTTTCTCTCCTTACGGCATGTGTGCGCACACATGTTAATTATGATGTCATCCTTTTTTCTACCTGTGCGGTAACGGTCTGTGAGCGAGAGAAGAAAGAGAATAATGTTCACTGTAAGACGCTTCTGTGTTATAGTCTGTGAAAATGTATCTAGTCCTATTAAATGTTTTGCTACTACTATGCTGCTATTTTTACTCTGTGTGACTAAATTCCCATAATGGGTTATGGGCCCAGGCAGCAGCTATAATCACTGCGTTATTAGTAGCATAATCATTTTATTTCGACGTACTTCCGTTCGAAGAATTTTTAAGCCAAAAGAAGCTGTGCTAACCCTAATATTTGATTTCTGATTTCTAAGCTGTGAAAATCTTCGTGAACAAAATGTCGCAACTAAGTACGATCGAAAAACTAGGAAAGGACAATTTTGATTCCTGGAAGCTGCAAATTGTAGCTGTTTTAATAAAAAAAAAACGACCTCTGGGAATATGTGATCGGAAAAGAAACTAAACCAGAATCTGGTACACCAAATGAAAAGAAGTGGATTCAACATGATCAAAAAGCTCGTGCTGACATTATATTATCTATACATCCAAGTGAATTGAGTTATGTGAAACACTGGGCAACTTCAAATGAAGTATGGAACAAATTGAAAGAAGTTTATGAATCAAAAGGACCGGCGAAGAAGGCTTCATTATTAAAATCTGTTATTCCGAAAAATGAGAGAAAACGAAAGTATGAGTGAGCATATAAATATTTTCTTCGAAATTGTTGACAAGCGACCAAATGGACATTGATGTCTCTGTTGATCTACTTTCGATTCTACTTCTTTACAGTATCCCTGAAAACTATGAAAATTTTAGATTTGCAATCGAAGCACGAGATGAGTTACCGAAGTCTGACGCTCTCAAAATTAAACTCCTAGAAGAATGGGAAGCAAGAAAAGGAAAGGGATGTCCTGAATCCCAAAGTGCTTACTACAGTACAGAAACAAAAAGAAATATTCAAGAATAGAAGAAAAATGACAAATATCGGTCATATCCGAATAGGAATAACCTTTCTGAAAGAAGTTATAGAAATTTCGAGTGCAATTACTGTCTCAAGCCTGATCACAAGGCCTCCGAATGCAGAAAGAAAATAATCTGACAGAAAAGCTGCTTCAAATAAAGGAAATCGCAGTTCCGTGATGGCTACAAGTTATGGTGATGAAACTACAATGGCCTGCAAAGAAAATATTCAACGAGCATCATCCTGGTGCTTAGATAATGGATCAACGTCCCACATGTGTTATGATAAACATTTATTCACAGAATTTCATCCTCAAGAAAATTCGAGAATTCAACTCGCTGTGGATAAAAGTGCTGAAGTCATCGGCATCGGAAAAATCCTTATAACAGTACCTACTGACAACGGTAAGACATATCTTACTTTAAACAATATGCTGTGCGTTCCTGGGTTAAAATGTAATTTAATATCAATCTCCAAGGCGCTGCAAACAACAGTTCTGTAATTTTTAAAGAAAGGTATGCTAAAATTTTTAACCCGAACGGTTCTACTCTTGTGAAATCTATCAGAAGAGGTGATCTTTACTATATAGAACCCTTCATCGAAACAGCTGCTGTTGCCAAGGTAAGTGTTGCGTCACAGTTGTACGTAGATTGTCTCCCGCTAGGGGAGAATTTTGTTATTGTTTTATGTAATGAATGTGGCGTGTGTGTTCGTCAATTAAAGATGTGTCTGTCTTCAGTAGAATTGAATATTCATTTATTGTCTTCTGTGTAAATAAATAAGAACCCTACAGGTCTTTGTGATCATTTTAGATAGCCAGAGTAGCATCACCGATGAAAAGGAAGGTGAGTGAAAATCATCTTTACTTTATTTGCTTTCTGTTCTAATAGTAAGTGACTTTCAAAAATGGCATTTTAAATTAGGACATTTAAATGAAAGTGATTTGAAAAAATTAAAATCTGAAAATATGGTACGAAATTTAAATTTTAATGATTATGAATCATTGAAAGATTGTAAGATTTGTATTGAAGGCAAACAATCAGTCAGACCATTTCCCAAAGTATCAAAATATGAAAGTGCTGATTTATTAAACCTTATTCACTCTGATTTATGCGGCCCTATGCCTGTACCATCTTATGCTGGTTCGCGGTATTTTATAACTTTTATTGATGACAAATCGCGTTATGTCGAAGTTAGTTTTTTAAAAACTAAAGACGAAGTTAAAAACGCGTTTATAAAGTTCAAAGCTGTCGTAGAAAATCGTTTGGATAAAAAAATGAAAGCGCTGAGAACAGACAGTGGTCTAGAATACCTAGGGGAAGAATTTAATAAACATCTTGAACAATGCGGAATTGGGCAAGAAAAATCAAGTCCCATGACGCCCCAACAAAATGCCTGAGCGGAGCGAATGAACAGGACTTTGGCTGAAATGGCCAGATGTTTATTACTACAATCTAATTTGCCGCAAACATTTTGGGCAGAAGCGATAAATTGCGCTGCTTATATTCGAAAGAGGTGTCCATCTAGAAGTTTAACTGAAAATAAAACTTCTTTTGAATTATTTCTTGGCATCAAGCCAACTGTTTCTCATCTTAAAGTATTCGGACAAAAATGTTTTGTATTAAATAAGAGATCAAAAGGCAAGTTTGATCCTAGATCGGCTGAACATATATTTGTAGGATATTGCAATCAAACTATAGGTTATCGCCTGTGGAATAAAAATTCTAGAAAAATTGTTATAAGCCGCGAAGTTTGTTTTATCGATGAGTTCGAAAGCAATCTACCAAACAGCAAAGAAATAGAGCTAATTTTTCCATTTGAAGATTCTTCTAGTTCAAATCAAGATGAAAAAAAGAAAGTTACGCATGATTCACACTCGCCTGCGCGAGAAATATTTTTGAATGAGGGGGAAACAAATTTTCCGACTCACCTGCAGTTGGCAGAGCGCCAGGTCGACCCAAAATATTACGTGATGGTAATAGAGGAAGGCCTTGTAAACAATATCACGCAAAAGAAGAAGAAAAACCCAGGCAATTTTACATTTTTCGTCTACGGATAACAACCCATCTGTTAGCGAGGCAATGTCGAGTCCCTTTAAAGAAGAATGGCTGGAAGCTATGAAAAGTGAATATAATTCACCAGTAAATGAAAATGCATGGAAATTAGTAGAAAAACCAAAGCATGAAAATATTATTGGTTGTAAATGGGCATTAAAAACAAAATATAAACAAGATGGAACTATCGAAAAATTTAAAGCTGGGTTAGTAGCCAAAGGCTGTTCACAGAAACCGACAATTGATTATGAAGAAAACTTTTCTCCTGTTGCCAGATTAAACTCAATTAGAACTGCAATCGCGTATGCAATTCAAAATGGTTTCACAGCATATCAATTAGATTTTATAATGGCATATGTAAATGGTGATTTGAATGAAGAAATCTATATGGAATTGCCAGAAGGTTTCGAGAATGAATCTAATACTGATAAAGACTGTTTTTTTTTAAAAGATCACTTTACGGTTTAAAAGAATCTGGTCGACAATAGTTTAAGAAATTGGATGAAAAATTAAAACAAAGGAAATTTGATTCTTTAAATTCTGATAAATGTGTTTACATTTCAAAATCATCAATTGAAGGAATTATTATCGTGTATGTAGATGATTTGATAATTCTTACTAAAAATCAACGCGATTATAAATGCATTAGGGATGAATTATCCAACTCATTTTAAATGAAAGATATGGGTCATTTGCATTATTGCTTAGGCATAGAATTTATGCAAAACAGGGATAAAATCGTGATTACTCAGAAAAAGTATATTGAAGATATTCTGTGCAAATTTAAAATGCAATTTTCAAAAGCAGTGTCTATAATAATGTAAAACTCACTAAAGATATGTGTCCTAAAACTGAGGAAGAAAAATCCGAAATGAAAAACATACCTTATCGTCAACTAATAGGATCGTTAATGTATTTATCAGTAGCAACTAGACCAGACATCACACACGCTGTGAACTATTTAAGCCAGTTCAACAGCAATCCAGGAAAACCTCACTGGTTAGCAGCCAAAAGAATTTTAAGATTCCAAATTACAAGGTCTGTGTTTTCATCGTAATCCAGAACCTTTAACTCGATATGTTGATGCTGACTGAGCATCAGACGTTAATGACAGAAAGTCCTTTACCGGTTATAATTTTAAGTACGCCAGTGGTGCTATATCTTGGGAGTCAAGAAAGCAACGAACTGTTGCGTTATCGACAACCGAGGCCGAATATATGGCCTTAACAGAGGCTTCTCAGGAAAGTCTACACTTAAGACGATTCTTAGATGAACTTTCACCCGGAACAGTAACAGCTCTTACTATTTGTAAATTTTGTCCCGCGTCCCGGGAAACTTTGATACGGTACGGCAAACGTCCCGTTTTTCTCTGAAACGAGAAATTTACCGTATACGAGTTGGGCGTCTACAATTGTTGACAAGTCGTCTGTATGCGCCCGCATTCATCACTAATTGGCGGAAAGCGAAAGTCACAACGACAACAGTCTGAGTCTAGTGCTAAATACGAATGCAGATTCGTGTGTGAACGTGTTGTGATAGATAGTGGCATTTGCACTATGTGTTTGTTATAAAACTAATCCCTGAATATGAACAGTGCTTATGGTAAACGTTCAAAATCCAATAGTGATGAACCGAAAAAAAGGTTATGTATTTTTAGGGATGAAGGACGAAGATTGACTCACGCCTAGTCCCGACACCAATAAGGCACGCAGTAACTATTGTAATAAGGATTTTTCAGTTGCCCATGGAGGTCGGAGGGACGTAACTGAACATGCTCAGGGTATATGCTTTAGTAGAGTTAGCTACTGTATTTCGCACAGTAAAACACATGTCATACAATTCAATGGACTGTGGGAACAAGCTCATTCAAAAACTTTTTTGACTCAAAAGTCGCCCCAAAGATTTTCTGCGCACATTATATTATGTACATTGTATAATAACTAAATTTCAAATTTTACATACACGTTCCTAACACTTTATAAAGGCACTAAGGAGCTTGTTCACATAGGAGTCGGAGAGTTAAAAGAAAGATGACGTTGAGACGAAAATAAACCAATCATAGGCGTTAAAAATTTCGTTGCTAATCGTTTGGAGGTTTGTCATTGGTTAAATATATTTCAATACTTTAACGCTCCGCTACCGGACTCCTATGTGAACAGGCCCTTACTTAGTTGTAGTAAACTAATAAAGTAATAATTACAAGATAAAAAGAACTGTTTATATACCGTGTTTTTAAATTTTCTGTTGAATCATATAAACTTGACAATTCTATGTATTAATAAATCCACTAAAAAAACTTTTAAAAAGTAAAAAAACGCCAATCTTCAAAATAAAAGTTATGGCTAAAAGATGGTGTGGTATCAAATATCCAAGCTTATTAAGTTATGGTACTTCCTAATGGTATTTCCTAATCACGAATTTTTCACATCTGAGTGAAGTGGTTAAGCATGACTTGTTGATAGAAACCCTTCTTCCCTAGCCCAAACTCATCATAACCTGTTTCTGAAAATATTTAAAACTGAAGTTTTAAATATTTATACATGCCATTAAAATGCAATTAAAATTTGGTAAATTAAAAATTTAATTTCTTCTTCGTCTTCTGGGGCACTACAGCCTACTGCTGGCCAAGGCTATTCCAATAAAATTTAAATAAAATTAATAAAATTTAATTTAGTGAGTGGTAAATACGACTGACCCCTCGATCCAACATGGCAACTCATCTCCGAAGAGTTGATTCGGTTGGGACCGTTCTAAACGAGTTGGTTATTGACTCATAACTTCCCAACTAAACATCCTAGCTTTTTTTTATTATTGGAACATATTTTTAACGCATCAAATCTGTGATTAACTACTGACTAACAAGTGATTAACATTTATTTCGTTTTTTAAAATTCTTAATTATTACATTATCACATTAATGTAAAGAGGTATGTTTACTACTACTGTACAATAAATAAATTTTGAGTTTTAATCACAAAGATGTATTGTTTGTCTAAATTGATAACATTTATTCCCAGAAACCGAAGATCGAATTTCACCTCCTTCAGAGTCTTCATCTACTCCTGGCACCTTGTCTTGTGGATATGAGAGGGAAGGAACTACGCCTGTATGCAATCAGTCCATTTTTGATCGTCCATCAGAAACGTAGTCTTCTCTCGGCAGTGATTTATCAAGAAAGAACTAATTCAAGCCCTGACACAGAAAATGATGTTGACGAAACCCACCAAAAGACACTTGATGCGGTTACCCAACAGCTTAGATGTTCCATCTGCCCCAACGAAAATGACCCTATCGGAATTAAAAAAGCTTTTATGGAGAAGCTTCCAATTCAAGTTAGTGAAGGAAAAGTGTTCCATTCTGATATAACTTCACAAGTTTTATTTTACGTCATATTCTACAAGCCAACAACTTTACATTATTGACTCTCTTTTTAATGTATTATCTTTCTTTTAGCATAATATCTTTATTTATGTATGGCAACATCATATATACGTTTTCAGTTTTTTTTAAAATTAGATATAATAAATAAAAATGTTAAACATTGCTTCACGTATCTTGTGATGAATATTATTATCGAATTGAATTTTCTATTACAAGGTAAAATTTAAGGAACAGATGTATTACACACACCTCTCTTAAAGGCAAATTTTTTTTTGACGCCAAATACTCGTCAAAAAAATTTTGTCGCCAACTTGTCGCCAAAACAGGCCTACGCGGACATTTTACACTTAAAATACACTTAAAATAATACACAAAATATCAATAACAACTCAAATATAAAAATAAATTCAAAACAAACTTACCAATGGCAATAATAAACGGTACTTTTCCGTTATAAGTACTACACTTGGCACATTTTTAATCTTGGCGACGCACAGATACAACACATCGTATTGGCGAATGAAATCACTCAAAATAACTCCGGATGTTACTCAAACGTTGCCTGCTCATCTTTAGGTAAATTCCATGTTTTAAAATCTATTACGTAAAAATATGGTCCGATTTTCTGACGGATTCTAAATTCATTATAAACTAAAATAAGCGTATTAAATTACGGCATTCCATGAAGTCTCGTTATCTCCATGACCACGAAAATAATCTTCCTCATATTGTCTCGTGATCCTTGATTCTCGAGATATGTATACTTCAATATTGTAATTTAACAATCATTAGTGTGATTATATCGCGTTACCTTTCTCTCGTTGCAGCGATTTTTGAAAATGCGCCAAATTGGTGTGAAAACGATTGTAGTACTTATAACGAAAAAGTACCTAATAAACTTTCAAAAACATGTCACAAAACCACAACAGCTACTTTAAAACATACACGAATATATCTAAAAACGGCTGTATTAAAATTCAAAACCTAAACAGAAATGCTCAACCGCTACTTTAAAACACGCAAAAATATCTAAAAACAGCTGTATTAAACTTCAAAACCTCAGCAGAAATACTCAACCACTTATTTAAAACATACGCAAATATATCTAAAAACGGCTATATTAAAATTCAAAACCTAAACAGAAATGCTCAACCGCTACTTTAAAACATACGCAAAATATATCAAAAAACGAAGACATTAAACTTCCAAAAACATTACACATATCCGCAACATCTATTTAAAACATACGCAGATATATCAAAAAACGAAGACATTAAACTTCCAAAAACATTACAGAAATCCTAAACCGCTACTATGAAACGCTAACAAAAATATCGAACACCGGTATATTAAACTTCGAAAAACACTACACAATACCACAACACCTATTCAGGGTTGCAACAAAAAACAAACATCACGCCAAATCGGATGGCTGCCAGACCAAAAAAAAAAATTGCTAAAAATAAAAAAAATCGCCAAACATAAAAAAAAATCGCCAAATTGAAAAAGGTGCGTGAAACACATCTGTACCAAATTTAAGGCTTGAGCACGCAACATCTGGCGTCCGCGACAGGACATTTAAATATGGATGAATCTAAAGCTGAAAGAGCTGAGCGAACTGTTCTTAGATCTGCATTTACAAAACAGAGTAATCTGTTAGAAGCTCTGCTAGATAAAAAAGGATATGAAGATTCAGAGGTAAATGCTAAATTTCTAATTATTCAGTATAAAATTGAACAGTTAAGAGAATTAGATAAAAATATTTTCTATATAATGTTGGAAGTTACGAGTGAAGCAGATTTAGAAAAAGAAATTTCAGTACGCGATGAATATGAAGAGAGATTTTTAAAATTAAAATTGTCTATTGAAAAGAATAATCGCGATAAAGTTGATAAATTGATGAATGTTGTTAATGAAACCCCAAGATACAAACTACCTAAAATTGAACTTAAGAAGTATAACGGGGAATTAATGGAATAGCTTGGGTTCTGGAGCCAATTTTCAAAAATACATGAAGATACAAGCTTGGTTACAGAGGACAAATTTCAATATTTGATACAATCGACTCAAGAAGGTTCGAAGGCAAGGGAAGTTGTGCAAAGTTTCCCATCGACAGCTCAAAATTATCCAAAAGTGATCGAGAGTATGAAGGAACGTCTCGGTCAGGAGGATATGTTGGTCGAGGTGTATATTAGAGAACTTTTGAAATTAGTTATCAAAAATGCAGCCTTTACCAATTCATGATGTATATGACAAATTAGAATCTGCTATGCGAGCACTTGAATCACTAGGTATAACAACAGAAAAATGTGCTCCATTATTGTATCCACTGGGGAAAGTAGTTTATCTGAAGATATTTTGCGAACTTACAGAAGAAATGTGAATGCAGATCCTTAGAAAAACTTATGAAATTCATCAAAACTGAAGTCGACGCCGAGCAGGGGATTTCCATGGCAATGGATGGTTTCGGGCTTGCCAAAAAGGACTTCAGGCCTCGAACCAATAGATTATCAAAAAATGAAGAGATGGCGATTGCTTCGGAACTCTTGGTTCACACTGAAACAAGGTTAGTCTGCATTTTTTGTTCAAAAGCCCATCTTAGTTCTGACTGTTTCATTGCTCAAAAAATGTCGTTTGATGATAAACAACAGACATTGAGAGCTAAAAGGGCATTTTTTTCATGTTTAAAGGTCGGTCATAATACAAACGGTGCCGAATTAGGCTCAAATGTGTAATATGTAGTAAGCATAATGTCCCACTTATGTGTCCGGTACTCTGAAAAGAATGGAAAAACTAAAGAAACTTGTTTTAATGAGATAAAACCGGAGCAAAATCTTTCCTCGTTGGCTAGTTTTGACAAGGGTCCCATAGTGTTTTTACAAACGTTGAAGATCATTGCTGGGAGACCAGTCCGGAGGAGACCTGTTCGAGCTCTCGTTGATACAGGAGCCCAAAGGTCATATATTCTTAAAGAAACAGCCACGGAATTGGGTTGTACATCATTAAGACAAGAAGTTATAACTCATTCCCTTTTCGGTGGACTTAAGACTTCGCAGATAAACCATTCCTGTTATAATGTTAAATTGGGAAATCTTGATAGCAATTATATTGAAAATTTTGAAATTTTGGATCAGCCCATAATTTGCGGAAATGTCAGTTCCGTAAAAAGAGGTCCCTGGATGGAAGAAACTAGATGTCTTAATGTTCATATCACTGATACTGATGATCCACCAGGACCTATTGAAATCTTGATCGGAGCTGATCTCGCAGCTAAACTGTTCACAGGAAGACAAATTTATCTTGCGGACTTCTTGCGATTGAAACTCGTTTAGGTTGGACATTAATGGGTCAGGTTCCTTTTAACGGTGAAGCTGAGAACTTGGCAATGACTGTGACTTCATTATTTATCCAAGAAGCTTCTATCACGGATCTATGGAACCTTGATGTTATTGGAATTACATATTCCGCTAAGGTAAAATCTAAAAAAGAAGAAGATTTTCAAACGAAAATGAATTTTTTAAATTCTATATCAGTAACCAAAGAGGGTCGTTATGAAGTTATGCTTCCATGGAAAGAAGAACATCTGCCTTTACCCTCTTATAAAGAATTAGCTCTGAAAAGATTAGAAAAGATAATAAAAAGGCTTCATTCCGAAAACCTTTACGATGAATATGGTAATACGTTGACGGAATGGCAAAAATTAGGCTTTATTGAAGAATTACCACCTGCAGATAAAGAATCAACAGTACATTATCTCCCGCACAGACCGGTAATAAAACATTACGGAACCACAAGGATAAAGAGACGAAGAGGATACCGATAAAACCTCTTCTCGTGTGACTAGAAGTGGTCGGACTATTAAACTACCTAAAAAACTGGACTTGTGATATGTGAAATATTAGATTTTATGAAGATTTTTGTTGAGATGTCCTCTGACATCCCAAGGTGGGAGGATGTTCCATTCTGATATAACTTCACAAGTTTTATTTTACGTCATATTCTACAAGCCAGCGACTTTACATTATTGACTGACTCTCTGTTTGATGTATTATCTTTCTTTTAGCATAATATCTTTATTTATGTATGGCAACATCATATATACGTTTTCAGTTTTTTGGAATTAGATATAATAAATGAGGGAACAGATTTCTTAGACGCACCGGCCTTGGCGACAAGTTGGCGCCAAAAAATTTTGACGCCAACTTGGCGCGAAAATTTGGCATCAAAAGTTTTTGGCGCCAACATAACGAAACATTGGAGTCAAAACTTTATGACGCCAACTTTTGCCTACTCCGCACACCTATTAGGCCTAAAATCCACAATGTAAACAAAACATCAATAACGACAAAAAAAATAACAAATAAATTAAAAACAAACTTACCATTGATGGATTAAACTTCCAAAAACATAGCAGGAATTCCAGGCGGTAATTAAAAGACGTCACTAATATATCTTCTGCTGACTGTATCTAACTTCCAAAAACATTACAGACATTCCCAGCCGATAATTTATAAACTTCAACAATATATCTTCCACTGGCGGCATTAAACTTCCAAAAGCATGACACAAATCCCCCGCCGGTAGTTTATAGCAATAAACGCAAATTCTCCATACACAAACAAATTACACACCTACTTCCCATAAATTGCAAATTAAAAGACAGCCTAAATTCAATCATGTCACTCATATTACCTCAAACTACACTCTAAAAGACAAAAAACAACATTTCACTTGAAAGGGTAAAAACACATAAATCTAAATTCGGGAAAAGGAAATAACCGCTAGCTGCATTAAACTTCCAAAACCGTTACAGAAATCCTCACCTAACTTCAGTGAGCAAATAAATATCCTCAATAACAAAATAACAATAACACAAATGTCAAAAAAACCACAGCTGCAATAACAAAAACCAACAAACAAAATACAAAAAATTAGTCTGCACTTTTAACTAAAATTTTAAACTGTTCCCAATTAACCTCTCGGACTATTTCAATAAATTTATTAAAAGGGTCTTCACCTTTCTCAGCGAGCAAATGATAAAACATGTATAAAGCTAAATAAAACTTAAAATCATCCTGACGGTTGTGAGTAGGTAAAGTACTTTTAACATGGCGCCAGGTGTTCTCTATGGTATTAGTATGGCATCTAGATTTAGGGTCAACAAAATGAATACTGTGATTTACTGACAAATGTTTAAATTCTTCCTCACCAATATCTTTATAGGAAGACCAGCCATCTGAATATATTGTAGTTCCGGACAAAATCCATTCTTTAATACAACTAATTAAAGTTTCTTTACTACGGTCACCTACCGCCACTAAAAACAATCTTCCGGAATCTCTTTCGACACCCCCAAAAACCCACTGCCCCTCCACTGGATGACCTCGGTGATATTTCCTTTTCCCGAATTTAGATTCGTCAATTTCCACAATCTTCCCTTCACTACCAATTCTCTCAGAATTACTACAAATAAAATCTAAAATCGATTCATTAATAAACTGCCTCCAATCGGCCAAAGCGCAATTACCAAACTTCCATTCTTTCTGTATATCAGAAGTTTTGCGTTTATTTAAAATTTCAAAAGTTAAAATAAATATTTCCTCCACAGTCAATTTGCTTGCGGAAAACCATGAACCAAAACGAATGCTTTTTTGAGAACCACACTCTCCCCCCCCCCCCCCCCCTCTTATTTCGACAGACCCAAACATACCCATCAGAAACATTCTTCTTCTTCCTCAAATCCATTTTCACATCACATTTACTACAAAATAATTCAGGTTTTAAAAACCTCACTTCCCATAAAAATTCAAAAAACAACATACGATCAGCATGTATAAAACCATGAACAAGTGACTGATTCACCACCTATTCCGTAAATCTATCGCAAGAATAACGCCCTCTAACATTGCCCAAAATCCTACCCTGATATTTGCTAACAACCTCCTTCACGCTCAACATAGCCGCCATCATAAATCTCAAGAATTCGAAATCCAAATATTATCAAACTATCAAAGTAATCGAACCTTAGCAGAATTGGAGTTTAGTTGAGGAGTCCCTTGGCCTGTCGGCTTTATCTCCTGTAAGCAAGATAAATCTAATCACGGTGGGAATGCTCAGTAGTTAAAATTTTAAGAGGAAGTAAGTATTAAGAAAAGAATTACGCGTGAGAGAAAACAACTAAAAAGTTAATTTTAAGAGAGAAAATTAATTACAAGTAAGTTTGATAAGGACGGCGCATTACAAGTACATTTCCACAATCTTCCCTTCACCACCAATTCTCTCAGAATTACTACAAAGCATTTGACGGTACGGTAAAGTACAAACATTTGACGGTATTGTACGGTACATTTGACAAGGACGGCGCTTACACATGAGAGAAAAAAAAATAAGATTTAAGTAGAGAACTAGCTGTACCCGTTCACACGTTGCTGTGTTTGAACAAAAAGGCAGTTTTGATACCTCAAACATAATTTATTAATGATCAAATATATACAATACATCAAAATGAAAATTAACAATAAAATTATCCCTACATATATGTCATTTGAATATAACATATGTACAAAACATAGATATACATAGTTGATGGTAGAATAAACATGCTTCTTCACTTGTGATATTAAACAATATTGCAAACGAATTTCAATTGAACAATAATTTTGTGATTATTAAATATCATCATGAAATGAATGATATTTGATGATTGATGGTGAACTTTATCTTAGTCGTGCTTGTAAATATAAAACATTTTTTGTTTTCCTATCTGGTGCAAGAACAAATAAATTTGATGGTTTTCCAACTCGTGAACACCCAACGTACAGCTGTCCATGTGAGAAGCATGGATTTATCAAATTTAATCCACATACTTGCAATGATTGTCCCTGTGCTTTGTTAATGGTCATTGCAAAGGCTAGTCGTACAGGAAACTGTAGACGTTTGAATTCAAATGGAGTATCCGTTGGTATCATGGGAATGCGTGGTAGTAGTACATGTTCCCCTTGGTGTTTTCCATTTAAAATGGTTGCCTCAATTATGTTATTCATTAATTTTTTTACTGATAGCCTAGTCCCATTGCATAGTCACGGTGGATTTATATTTCGTAGAAGGATGATTGGGGAACCAATTTTCAAAGATAAAATATGCGGTGGCATTCCTGGTAGATCCAATGAATTTAAAAATTCTATTGGATAATTAACTGATTCATCGTAATTGACAACAGTATCTATGGATTTATATGTTGTTTCTTCGTCAGGTATTTCATTTTGAATTGTGCAGTTTATTAAATTCACATCAATGTTTTTGGCTGCCAATATAGCACGCTCACTAACCCATTGATTATTTTTATAATTCTGCGATAAATTTGGAAAAACTTTGGCAATCAATTCATCAGTGGATTTTACAACGTGACAAAAGTTTTCTGGTAATGTAATACAGTGTGTGGATTCGTCCATTTCCATTTTACAATTCCCAATATCTAACAATTGTTTTGCAAATCGTTCAGAAGATTCATCTTGTTGTAATTGAACACGCATATTGGTCTTTAAAGAAATTTTCTCCACATACCGCCATAACACTGATGATTTGAGACATGCATTCAATTCATCTGCAGGTGTTGAACGTGGTATAACTGGTAGAGTTTGTCGAAAATCACCAGCTAGCAAAATGAGTGCACCACCAAAGAGCTGCTCATTTCCTCTCAAATCTTTTAATGTGCAATTGAGTGCTTCCAATGATTTCTTGTGTGCCATGGTGCATTCATCCCATATTATAAGCTGACATGATCTTTGTTAGGAAAAGGTAACTATAAAATATTTCCCCAGCACTTAGAGATAAAACTTCAATATACTAAATGTCTATATCGACCTGATATATGCAGGCAAACAAAGAAACCCCAAAAATGACACACTCTTTACTGCTCAAAACAAAGAATCAACCCATACTGGAAAACGAAATCATTTTCAGACTTACCTGGGTAGTTCAGCAGTACTTTAAACGGCAACGACACATTAATCTAACTCAAATAAAAGAAGATACATCATCATAATATATCCTTTATAAAAACATAAAAATTGACGCGCCGTACATAGCGAAACTTACAGAGCGCTTTCTGCGTAGTAACAGATTCTCTGCAAAAAAAGAGCTGTGACCTCATTTTCGCACAGCAAGCAAAATATACAAAATATCAAAAAAAGGGATATAAACAAGCGGTTCTATTATAGGACACCTAACGCCATCTAGGGCCATTAGTGTCCTGTAAAGTTCTTCTGTTTCACAACACTCCCACCTTTTTGATTTGTAGAGGAATAAATCAAAAATTAAATTATGGAGGCCTTGGTACACGATCACACTTCCAGTGGGTATAGTTTGCGTACAGGGCGAATCAGTATACTATTTTTGGTCTTGACTTTGACCACTCTGGTGCGGCCATCTCTGCCGGTACAAAGTTCTTGAACTCGAGCGACTGGCCTCTGAATCCTTTTAAGGTTCTCCGAACCTATTAACACTATGTCTCCGACATTTATTTCACAGTCCTTTTGTCCATGTTTCTGCACTAGCTGTCCAAGATACTCCTTGCGAAACCTACTGCGGAACTGTTCCCGAAGTTCTTGACAAAAACGCTGTCGAACTAGGAGTTTGCTTTTGTCTATAAAATCTAAGTCAGCTGTACCGGATTCTTTAATGTCCTGTAGAAACATTGATGGTGTCAACGGCAGAAGGTCTTCAGAGTCATTGGAAATATAAGTGAGGGGTCGACAGTTTATTACTGCTTCAACATCACAAATAATAGTGAGCAACTCCTCATAATTTACTGATGCTTGTCCCAAGACTCTCGCGATCAGATTCTTGGTGGAACGAATTAATCGCTCCCACCATCCGCCCCACCACGCAGCAGTTGGAGGAATGAATTTCCATTTGATTGGGTTTAACGTTTCTTGAGAAACTACCTTTTCCCAATCAACTTTTCTCAGTACCGTCGAAGTTCCGATAAAGTTCGTGCCATTATCTGAATAAATGACAGACGGTCGGCCTCTTCGCGCTATGAATCTACGCAAAGCTTGGATAAAACATTCCGTACTTATGGACGTCACAAGTTCCAGATGCACGCACCTGTAAACGGCGCATGTAAATAAAACTACCCAGGCTTTTGATTTAGATCGGATAATCAGAGGGCCGCATAAATCGATACCGGTAATTTCAAATGTAGATGCGTCTCGAATTCTGTCTAATGGCAATTGAATGGGTACTGTTGTCATATGTTTTGCTGAAAATCTCTTACATCGTACACATTTCTTGACAACTGATCTTATTGTGCGTCTGGCGGCAATTATCCAAAATTCCTCTCGGATTATGACAGTAAGAGTTTGTATTCCAGCATGGGAATTTCTTAAATGATATTCTCTTATCAAACATTCAACAATATGATGCTTAGAAGGTAGCAAAATAGGGTATCTGAAAGAATAATTATCGTCCCGTTCGACAATTTTTGTCTTTACTCTCCTTAGGCCACTCTGATCTTTCTGCGTTAAAATGCCATGGATTACGTCTCCAGCCTCCGGAAAACTCTCCATCTGAAGCAGCAAAAGAAGTGTGTTTTTAGCTTCCTGCACATCGAAAGCTGACAGGGAAGGTTCTTTATTCACCATTTGCCTTTGGCAATTTTTGATGAATCTTTTTACCCAACTTAAAACTCTTACCATTTTTGAAAATTTGGAGAATCTCTCAAACCATTTAGTTTCTTCAGGAATTACTGATACATTTATATTTACATTTAAATTTATTCCTTTCCTACACTCAGAAAAAACTAAAGTCTCATCGGGTTTAACATCTAGTTTTGGCCAATTATCTCTAGGCTCTTTTAGCCAAATAGGTCCTTTCCACCAACCAAGCTCAGAAAACTGAAGAGGGGAACAACCTCGGGAAGGCAAGTCAGCCGGGTTTGATTGACCCGGGACATATGACCACTGATTTACATTTGTGACAGAACAAATTTCCCCAACTCGGTTGCCCACAAACGTCCCCCATATATCATTTCTTTTGATCCAAGATAAGGCTGTGGTGGAATCGGTCCAAAAATGTTTCGGAATGTCATTTAGTGAAAGCGCTTCCGTCACATATTTGGAAAGGCGCACACCCAAGACACACGCCAGAAGTTCTAGGCGAGGAATGGTAATTCTCTTTAGGGGTGCGACTCTAGATTTAGCCGCTACAAAATTAACGAATATTTCTCTGTTGTGTTCACACCTCAGAAAAATTACTCTGGCATAGGCCTGTTGGCTGGCATCACAAAACACATGTAATGACCAAGAACTTTTATCACCGAACCTTATTCGCCGCGGTATTTTCAAGTTAGATAGAATTTTCAAATTACTATGCCACTTTAAAAATTTTGTTTTCATATTCTCTGGTAACGAAGTATCCCAGTCCGCTTTTATCGCCCAAATTTCCTGGAGTAATAGCTTTGCTGGCAATAAAACAGGTGTTAAAAAACCTAGCGGGTCAAAAATGGTCTGTGTTACAGACAGGACTTCTCTTTTAGACAAACTTTTTGAAAGTGATGCAGTTTTAATGTCAATAGAAAGGTTATCTTCTTCTCTGTCCCAAATAACCCCTAACACTGGCACGGGATCCTTTAATGGGGATTCTGTATTCAAATCTATCGGTATGAAACCAACATCCTTCTCTACTGGACCAAAGATCCACATACGCAAATCCATTTTTGCTTCGGCTAGAATTTCAGTAGAACATTTTATAAAATCCACGAGCTCTTTCTCGTTATCTACCGAAGTTACACAATTATCGACATAAAAAGACCTATCTAATTTCTGGGTGATAAACTTTTGTTCTGTTGGTACTTGTGACAAATGAAACGCAATAACTCCCCCCAATAAGAACGGGCTGGATGTCACTCCAAAAACTACCCTGGTATGGCGAAATACCTTAAAGACATCCTCTTTCTCCCACCATAAAAATCTCAAAAAATCCCTATCTTCTTTTCTCAACTCTATCTGTAAAAATGCACGCCTAATATCAGAGGTCACCCCAATGCATTTTTCTCTAAACCTCAGTAAAATTGAAGGGATTTCTTCAATCAAGTTTGGTCCTTTAAATAAACAATCATTAAGGGAGGGTGATCTGTTAACTTTACACGACGCATCAAAAACAGGTCTTATTTTAGTCGTGCTACTATCTGCTTTGAACACGGGGTGATGTGGAAGGTAGTGACCCTTCGAATTAAGTTCAGCCTCTGGCACTACTTCAATTACACCCTCATCTATCCATTCTTTAAAAACCTTATCGTAATCCTCATATTTGTTCAGAGACTTAAGTCTTCGTGTTACACTGAACAATCTTTTTTCAGCAACATGGCGATTTGATGGCAACTCTACATTATACCCTAACCAAGGTAAACCCACACAATAGCGACCGTCTTCGTTTCTTGTGAGGGAATTCAAAAATTGTTCGCGGGCAATTTCTTCCTCGGCAGTTTTCGTTAAGTTCTGCTGAGCATCTAATATTCCGATCGTCTCTAAATTCCATAGATCGGAAATTTTAAAGTCCCGGACTGCTAAACTACACAACAATGATGCACTTCGTTCTTTAGAAGTAGAAAATTCATCATATGCACCACAAACGACCCAACCTAATTTTGTACAAACCGCAGTTAATCCTCCATTTAATTGCTTTACAAGTCCCGTGAGAATTTTTCCATAAATATCACTGCCAATGAGCATCTCGATTTTAGGACAATCTGATCCTACATCAGACAACCAAATTTTGTTACGCTTTAACTCTTTTAATATTGGACCTCTCGATACACGCGGTATATCCCCACAAATTACATCCTGATCTAAAAAGTCAAACTCTAAATCTGGATATTTCTGCTGACTCGAGGAACACAACTTTACTCGATATTTATTGTGCAGTTTTGGGTCGGTTCTAGCACCCCCAAATAAAGTATGAGCTACTGTTTCCTTAGATACTATTGGTAAACCTAACTCCACTGCCAATGACCCCAAAATATAAGATTTCTGGGACCCACAATCTAAGAGTACTCTAACGTTTCTTGTCTTATTGACTCCCGCGACTGTTACCTGCAACGTCATTAATGCAACTTCCGCGGTACACATTTGTCTGGCAGTAGCTGTTTGTATGTTTTCTATTACTGGCTTCTCTGTTGAAAATTCACCTCTAGTATGCATTTCCGGACAAAGAGAAATTAAATGCGCTTTACCACAAGCATAGCAACGAACAAATTGTTTACAGACTCTTGCGAGATGGTTGGGTTCTAAACATTTTAAACAAAACCTTTTCTCTTTAATTTTAGAAATCTTTTCATCAAGAGTCATAAAACGTGAATCGTAACAATTTTTACTATCATGTGCTTTACTACAAAATATACAACAACGATCTTTAGTTGTAAGGAAACCTGAGGCAGTAGGAATATTTGCTGGTTTCTTAAATTTAAACTTACCCTTAATTTCACCCCTTGCTCTATCATGATGTTCCTCTTTATGATTAACACTATCAAACCCACTACGTGCCAGTTTTAATCTTTCCTCACCCTCCACTTCAGCTTTTAAAAATTTCATCAAATTTGTGAGGCGAGAAACGTCGGTTCCTTCAGGCTGGTTAAAGAGCGAACTCCTCTGCCATGCCTTTAAAACTTCTTCCGTAAGGCTCGATTCCACCATCGGATACAGCCACGATGTGTTATCTATTGATTTCAAACCTAAAGATTCTAAAGCCCTCAACTGAGCTTCAATTTTATCATAAAGTTTATCAAGGGGCAATTTATCTTTGCTATCTGCCTTAACATTAGAAATAATTAATTTAATTAATTCCCTTACATAAACTTCAATTAATAACTCACTTTTCCCGAAACGCTCTTTAAGAGCAGTAACAGCCTTATCATAATTTTCTGAAGTCACCGGATAACTTTCAATGAACTCTTTAGCCCGCGATCCCGACTTCATACTCTGAACCAAATAAGAAAATTTGTCACTGTCATGCAAATCAGGATCATTGTGGATCTTTTCAAACTGGGACCAAAAGGGAAGCCAATTAAGCAATTCACCGTCAAACTTCTTAAGTTCAATTTTCGGAAGTTTATATGCTTTAATTTTATGACACGATATGTTAGAACCATCCTGTGACCTAGTCTCGAAACCCGTTTTCTCAGGAATTTCTAATTTCTCATTTACTTGACGGGTCAGAGGGATAAAACCATCTGAATATAATTCGCGGGTTTCAATTTCAGTTGAGACTTCCTTTTCCGCAGCCTTCCCCTCTATCATCAAGTCAAGAATTTGGTCGTCTAGTTCTTTTAATTCTACATGCAAATTCTGCAATTTAGTAAACTTATCTTTTATTAAACCTAAGTCAATGTCCTCTTTAACAAGTTCTGATTTCAAAACATTGACTGTCTTTGTAAAAGAAGCGCGCAAAGCCTTCCGTTTAAGTATTAAAGTTTCCATTATCAAAAACTAACTCTACACTTGATAAGATAATTCAAATATTAATTTGAGCAGTTAAAACCGAAAGAGTCCTGTCGCGGACGCCACTTAAATGTTAGGAAAAGGTAACTATAAAATATTTCCCCAGCACTTAGAGATAAAACTTCAATATACTAAATGTCTATATCGACCTGATATATGCAGGCAAACAAAGAAACCCAAAAAATGACACACTCTTTACTGCTCAAAACAAAGAATCAACCCATACTGGAAAACGAAATCATTTTCAGACTTACCTGGGTAGTTCAGCAGTACTTTAAACGGCAACGACACATTAATCTAACTCAAATAAAAGAAGATACATCATCATAATATATCCTTTATAAAAACATAAAAATTGACGCGCCGTACATAGCGAAACTTACAGAGCGCTTTCTGCGTAGTAACAGATTCTCTGCAAAAAAAGAGCTGTGACCTCATTTTCGCACAGCAAGCAAAATATACAAAATATCAAAAAAAGGGATATAAACAAGCGGTTCTATTATAGGACACCTAACGCCATCTAGGGCCATTAGTGTCCTGTAAAGTTCTTCTGTTTCACAACAATCTTAGTACTTTTCCCATACCAGAATCTTTGCTAATATTACATGTTGGAGTTTCAATTACCTGCATATTTAATGGCAATTTCAATGCTGAATGTGCTGTTCGACCACCGTCCAAAAGAGTTGCTGCAATAGCAGATGATGCAATAGCAAGTGCAATATTATTTTGTGATCTTATAGTTGCCAGAATAATTGAAATAAGAAAAGTTTTGCCAGTGACCACAACTCTTGTTAGATATTGCATTTATAATTGTGTCATATGCTGTTCGTTGTTCTAATACCAATTTCGGCAGATTAATCGGAACAAATGTTTGTAATTCATTAACATCGAAGTGCGTTTCTCGTTGTATATCACGATCGAAAATGTCATTACCAGATCTATTTGGAGCAATCATTCCCAATTCTGTCAGTGATTTGTTGGCTATTGTCAAACATACATTCTCAATTAAAATCAATGCTTCATTGTATATATTTGATGTAAATTGAATGTTGAGATTAGCATTTATTCTACGCATGCGATGTAAAATGTCTTCACTCATATAGTCTTTATATTTTTCCCAAAGATCCTTTGGATTAGCCGGAAAATATGTAGTTAGTATGATGGAAAATAGTGTACGTATCTGCTGTGGTTGAGCTGTATTAGAAGCATCAGCGAGTGAAATATCCCAATGAGCATCGTTTTCTAAGAGACTTAATTTCTGGCAAGCCTCACGAAATGTAGCACACACGTGGCCATTGACTGTTTTTAATTCTTGGAAAGATGTTGGTCCACGAACATTGATTAATAATAATCTTAGGTAAAAGCATTCTGCGTTATTTGGATGTACAGTGTACAGACGACCCAATGCATCCGTGGAATATAAATTTAGGTGTCCTTGTACTGCTCTACCTTGTTTACGACGCTGAAATTTTCTTGTTGATGTATTTCACGTAAAATAAGTTGGTACTTCAGAGTACAGTAGTGTCCTTGCAAAGGTATCATTTCTACATAATGTGAAAAATTCAGTTAATGTTATTGGCGGTGGTGACATTGCTCTTGCACGTACATTTTCTGATGTAAAATACACACGCTGTCCATTTTCAAGATGTACTGCTAAATGAACAACCGTTGGATATCGCTCATGAATGGAAAATGATAAAATACGCCATACAACCTCATTGCTACTTATGTAGCGTCCCAGTTGATATTGGGTGACTTCATCGTTAGAAGCAGTTGTATTTTCCACTGCATACACTGCCATATCGCTTCCTTTGTTCACATATTTGCAAATATATTTTATAGCTTTCACTGAATTGCAGTACTCAACATTTATGTGTGCGTTATACGTTTTTAGTAGTAATGGAGAATATGGTACTACCCAACGATTATCAACATCAATAGTATTATTGAGTACTTTTAGTTTAATGGATTTTCCACCATCTTCAGTAGATCGTCGTCGATAGAGTGGATATCCATCATTGCCTGTAATAGTTTCAGCAAGTAAGTCTCTAGGATACCGCTTTGTGCACTTTCCATCTGACATGCATGGTGAATTATTATTTAGTGAGCCACATGGACCATGAATCATATTTTACGAAACAATATCGTGCAAGTCTTTATCAATTTCAATGTCTGGTATTTCTGCACAGATGATTTCATCAATTCTGTTTGGTGTTATCTTTTCCATCATCCATATTAAAATATGCGCATGTGATAAACCTCTTTTTTGCCATTCAATGGAATACATCTAACAGCGCGTCTCTCCAAATACATGGTGTTTGACAATAAAATCTATTAAAGATTTTAATTTTTGTTTAAATACACGTGCAGAAATATCATGGCGATCTGATGGTGATTGTCCAGTTAATAAAAGCTGCTTTATTTCATCCCATGCTGGGTTGCATGCAAATGTGATGAAAAAATCTTGACGACCATATGCACGAACATACGTCATTACATCTTGTGCATATTCATGCATGTGTCTTGGGCTGCCTGTAAATGTGGATGGTAAAATGACCATTTTTCCCAATTCACTGAGATTGCCATCATTTACAACTGTATCACGTAAATGGATGTACTTTTCAGAACGCAATTTGACTTGATTTAGTTGTATGTAGAGGAGTCTTTCACTTACTATTTTTGCATACATGTCAACAATGTATTGATGAAATAATTGTCTACATTTCAATATATGATTATCAGCATTCTCACGAATCATCGTTCGATATGCATAATAATTCATAGCACTGACCTTTTTGTTAATGTCCACATTAGTTGTAGGATTTCTCATATTAATATTAAAATGATATCCATCCTCTCCTTGCCAAAATAGAATGGGATATTGTAAAGCATCATATGAACGATGCGTTTCTGATACTTTCTGGACGTCACCATTTCTACGATGAAGAATTATATCGCGAGAATTAAATTCTTCACCAACTATGACAATTGCCACTTCATCGATCGTTGGTGCGTTGAATTGTCTTCGATGTTGACCAATAGGTGTTTTATCTGCCTTTATTATTACTTTGTAATCGTCAGATGGCATTTGTTCAATGGCGGTTTTAAATAATTTAATTAATTCATTATGTTGTTCAAACAAATTTTGTAATTCAGCGAAAATCTCTCGTTTAGTACTCATATTCAGTTGACACCGTCTGTTGATTTGTTCGTCAGTATTTCCCATAAAATATGTCTGAAGATATTTGTGATCAGCATTTGGCAAGGGTAGTAGTGATCCAGCATGGTGATAAATTTGCCCTTGTACTTTAAATGTTGGCATATAATTTGCGCTAACGATATTCGTTGCTCCGAACGATGTCATTTGGAAGCATGAATTGTACTTGCGTATATTTTTCAAAAAATTTTTTGATTGACTTGTTTCACCTGATACTAAAGTTAATAATGGTTCAGGTGGTGAACGCAAGTCTGGTAACTTTACTTTTCCACCTGCACAGCACATACCTGGTGTTTCATTTTTAAATTTTTGAGCACCACAATACGTACACTTTTTATCCATTTTTCAAATAATTACACTTGGATGAAGACTGTAATTGTAAAGGGGATTGTAATTGAAACCACATAAATTCAAATCAGTATGTATCGTTCGTCTTGTCTGTGTCCTGCGAATTCGATTCCTTTGCTGCCTTGCTTGCCTCTGTTCACTCGTTTCTAATGATCGAGCAAGAGCAATGTGAACTCGATCTCTTTCTTGCCTTGCTTGCTCTCGTTTCACTCGTTCACTCGTTTCTAATGATCGAGCAAGAGCAGTGTGATCTCGATCTCTTTCTTGCCTAGTTTTTCTCTGCTCACTTGTTTCTGAAGCTCGTTCTTCTCTTCTCCTCTTTGCTTGATTTGTAGATCGACCAATGGAACTTCGCTTTGGTGGCATAATTGAGGGGTTAAATAAAACGTATTTCCAATATTTTTATTTATTCACGTATTAATAATTTATTCTCGTATTAATAATTGCAAAAGTTTTTTTAACATCTTAAAAAACAACCTACAAACGTATTCCATCCTATAAAAAATAATAGAAGTTGCCATCTTCAGTCATTGTAAAGTAGGAATAATGATATCACGCGATATTGATAATGCGAAGCGATATTGATAACGCGATATTGATAATGCGATATACCCGATAATGATATTGTAAAGTATTAATATGATATCACGCGAATAATACAAAATATAATATCACACATGCAAACAATCTCAGGTGCAGGAATCTAGCAAATATTACATTACGTCATACTGCTAGGCTGAATTTCAAACATCATTACTAATCAAATGTTATTTTGATATTTTGGGGATATTTGTTCGGGAGCACCTAGAACCCAAACTCTGATTTTTAAAAAAAATTTCAAAAACCTTCCTAGGGATATACCTAATAATTTCCCAAATTTTCACGGCGATTGGATGTATGGTTTTTGAATCTATCGAGTACAGACAGACAGACACACATTCATTTATATATATATATATATAGATTAAGATACACGGAAATAAAAATAATAGTAAAACAAGAGTACGACCAACAACAGAACAACGATTAAATACCCATTCAAACTGGGTTGCCAGACAAAATCCATGGCTTCGATGCCAAAACACAAAATCGCCAAGCTTTCAACGCGGTGCGTCTGAGAAATCTGTACCGAATGAATTTCCGACGTTTGTTTACTACGGCGTGTAATCAATTTGTAGAGTTGAATACAGAACCCGAAATCGAAAGTAAGCAAATTCTTATCCTTTATAATAAAATACTTGACAAATCTAACTGTTTGTTTGATACGGATACTGAACTAAGTGCTTATCTTGAATATTCAGATGAAGAGATTGATTTAATTGAGTCGTATAAGGATCGGTTCACTGAAATCAAGACTGTATGGGATTTATGGGTACAAGTATGATATCTCCCCCCAAGAGATTTCTCGCCAAATCTGGCGCCCTTTGTTTTGGTTGTTGTGTTGCCGGTTTTTACTTTGGCCGGTTTTTAATGCCAAGGACTTGGGTAGCGTTTTGGGGTCAGTTTTCCCGCATTCATGAGGATGGTCGTTTAAAAGAAGAAGATACATTTCAGTATCTACTATCCACTTTAAAACCAAAAACGGAAGCAAGAGACATAGCCAAC
Source organism: Dolomedes plantarius (assembly GCA_907164885.2). Taxonomy (NCBI): domain Eukaryota; kingdom Metazoa; phylum Arthropoda; class Arachnida; order Araneae; family Dolomedidae; genus Dolomedes; species Dolomedes plantarius. The sequence goes on along the minus strand of OU015492.1, from coordinate 185,911,034 downwards.
AGTTACCCGCCTTCCAAAGAAAATTATAACAAGGCTATTGATCACCTAAAATCTAGGTTTGGGCGAGATGACTTGCTAATAGACGTATACATCAGGGATTTATTAACTTTAGTGACTAGTCGAGCTAATGTTAAACTCAGTGCACTTTACGACCAACTGGGTACATATCTCAGAGCTTTAGAAACACTGGGTGTCACGACTGAAAATTACGCAGCAATGTTATATCCAGTCGTAGAGTCTTGCCTGCCAATGGATATTTTAAAGGCTTGGGATAGGCATAGGCTGAATCGAGAGTCGGATTCAGATTCTTCGCGGTTTCTAAATAAAGAAAAACTTCTCGAAGAACTGATGACCTTTCTAAGAAACGAAGTTGAGGGTGAAGAGCACCGAGCTTTGGCGGAATCTGGTTTCGTTCCCCAAACTAAAATTAAAAGGCAAAGTCAAGAAACACAGCCAGTTGATTTTCATTCTGCTTCGGCCCTCGTTTCGTCCTCAGGAAATGTATCCTCTAGATTACACTAAATCTTTTGTGAAAAGGGTCATAACAGTCAGGACTGTGGGAAAACTGTACATATGTCGTTAGAGGAGAAAAAGGCTGCAGTAATGAAGAAAAATGCTGTTTGGTATGTCTGAAAGTTGGCCATGTGGAAAAAACATGCCTCTGTGAGATGTATTGTCTGTGCCAGAAGACATTATGCATTGCTGCGCCCAGAATTAAGTACGAAAGAGCATTCCAAGAAAGATGAAAATACGAGCTCTTTATTTTCTACAGAATCATCCCCAAATATCATATATTTGAAACCTCTAATGGTCTGTATACGCAATAAAGGTAGAAAACAATTCATAAGAGCATTGTTGGATGACGGATCTCACCGATCCTACATTGAAGAAGACCTGGCAAAGGAGCTCAGACTTTCTCCTTCTGGAAAAGAGGTGTTGTCACAAGGACTTTTCGGTGGAGGGCAAACACTAGAAGCAGATCATGGCCGTTACGATATCAACCTAGAAAGTCTAAATGGGAAATTTTCTTGCCAAGTATCTGTTCTAGATCAACCTACAATATGTACGACCCTGCCTAGAGTTAAAGATCCGGAGCTGATATCTGAGCTCGCTGATCACGGAATTTACCTGACTGACATAGGGCCCTGAGAACCTCCTATACGTATGTTGCTTGGGGCCGATATACTGCGAAAAATACTGACAGGTAAAATACAAATTTTAAGATCTGGAATTTCAGCAATCGAGACAAGATTTGGATTGAGCGTTTTGGTTACTCAGAAAAGAAGAGCTACAATCAATATGATATCTTTCAGTCTTCAGAATTTTGAAATGCCTAAATTATGGGAGTTAGAAACATTAGGAATAACAGATCCTCTGGAAAAAAATATTCACATCTATTAGACGAAGAAACACTTAGGGCCTGTTCACATAGGAGTCCGTTGCGTTGCGTTAAGGAAAATATGACGTTGAGACGAAAATAAACCAATCATAGGCGTTAAAAATTTCATTGCTAATCGTTTGGAGGCCTATGATTGGTTTATTTTCGTCTAAACGTCATCTTTTCCTTAACGCAACGCAACGGACTCCTATGTGAACAGGCCCTTACTCATTTCCAAGAAACTGTTAGGGTTAATCCAGATCAAAGATATGAAGTCACCCTCCCATGGTTAGCTGGTCACCCTCCTCTAAGGGCCTGGACACATAGGAGTCCGTTGCGTTGCGTTAAGGAAAAGATGACGTTGAGACGAAAATAAACCAATCATAGACGTTAAAAATTTTATTGCTAATCGTTTGGAGGCATATGATTGATTGATTTTCGTCTCAACGTCATCTTTTCCTTAACGCAACGCAACGGACTCCTATGTGAACAGGCCCTTAGTAATCACTATGACTTGGCGGAGTCAAGGTTGCGGTCTATTTCAAGCGACTTAAGAGAGAAGGTATTTTTGAGTCTTACGATAATGTCTTCAGACAATGGGAAAACGAGGGAATCATCGAAAATGTGGCAAATCCAGAAATTAACGAATTCTGCCATTATCTGCCCCACAGACCGGGGATAAAACTGTCCAATCACACAACCAAAATTCGACCTATGTTCAACGCATCCATTAAAGGTCCAGGATCCACTTCCTTTCCGATTGAATGCCATAGGGGTGACTGCCGACATCAAACAAGCCTTTCTGCAGCTTAGTGTCAGCCCGCCAGATCGGGATGTTTTAAGATTTCTGTGGTGGGAGAATAGAAAATGTAACAAGATGAAAACCTACCGACACTGCCGTGTGGTATTTGAAGTTTCTTCAAGTCCTTTCTTTCTCAATGCTACCATTAGACACCACCTGAATTCCAAACAGTACCAAACTGAAGATATTGTTACATGTTTGGGAGCCAATTTGGCGTTTTATCGCCAAAGTGCGATGTTTCGGGAGTTGTGGAATTAAAACCAAGGAGTAAGTGATAAATCTGGATATTAGGTTGATTGTTGGAAAATCGTTTGGTTGTGTAGTGTGGCAACGCGGGTTTTTGTTGTACGAGATTAATAGGGTTTTAGAACAGTAATTGAGTTTAAGCGTAGTTCTTAAAGAGCTAGGTGAGCGTTTTCTTGGGAAGTTCAAGTTCTCTCGGTGTAGAGGGTTCTACGGATCTTTGGTGAAAAAAAAAGGTCGTATAAGTTTACTATTAAGTGCTATAATAATTGTATTATTGTATGTGTTCTAAAACTTGAGATTCCTGCTGTAAGAGTGGAATGTGTAGGTGCTGAGGATTGTTAATTTCAGCGAAGATTTGCAGTAATATTGTCCTCTACTGCTGTTACTTGTAAAAGAAAATTCTATGTTATCTATGTTCTGCTGTTTATATAAAATTCCTCTGTTTCTCAATTTGTGGTAACTGGCATGATTTATTTCTGTTGTATTTGAAATTCACTTGTAGATTTTATTTTTCCCCGTACCACGAAGTTGGTGCAATTTTTGGTGTCAGAAGTGGGATAATTTTAAGTGAATGCCAGTTACCCGAAAAATGGAAGAACAGCTAAAACTGATTTTAGAAAAGATTGGCGAAAGCCAGAATCGTTTAGAAGCAAAATTTGGCGAAAGCCAGAACCAGTTAAATCAGGAAATTGGCGAAAGCCAGAATTTACTCGCTAATCAGTTAGAATCGAAAATTGGCGAAAGTCAGAATTTGCTCGCCAATCAATTAAAAGAGGAAATTGGCGAAAGCAAGAAACAACTCGCCAACCAGTTAAAAGAGGAAATTGGCGAAAGCCAGAAGAAGTTGGAAACGGGACTTGGCGAAATTAGCGAGAGTCAAGAACAGCTAAAAATTACCGTAGACGAGAAATTTAATGAAATGGAAGAACGCGTCAACACTATCGAGTCGAAACTCAAAGCTACGGTCGAGACTGTTGACCAGAAAATTAGGGAAGCCATTAACAAACAAATAAACGGAGAAGAAATTCGCAGAAGAATCAGCGCCAGTTACTATACCTTGCTACTCTGACGCTAGTATTGAGGAGGCGTACCCGGTGTCGAAATCGTCCCGCCCTGCCGTAAAAGTGTCTACTTATGACGGCAAAACGTCTTGGCAGGTGTTTAAAACACAGTTTAATATGGCATCGACTGCCAATGGATGGGACATTGCAATGCAAGCATGCCAATTGGCTACTTCACTCCGTGGCGAGGCTGCCGATGTACTGCAGACCATCGCAGTAGAGAAACAACTAGATTTTGAGGCCTTGTCGAGTGCTCTCGAAATGCGCTTTGGCGAGAAATGCCGTAAAGAGTATAGCCGCTTACAGCTGAAGTCCCGCCAACAGAAATCAACAGAGACACTACAGGAACTTGCGTCAGCTATTGAGGGATTAGCTCAATTAGCTTTCCCAGAATGTCCGACGGAAGTTAGGGATAACCTAGCATTAGAATACTTTGCGGACGCCATCCGCGATCCGGAGAGTCAACGAGCACTAAGAATGGCGGACATCAAAGACTTGAAGTCAGCTTTGGTGTACGCAATGAAGTACGAGTCCGCTCAGAGGGCGACACGCCGTGACCGCCAACTAGTGAGAGGGGTGACCGCCGCAGAAAACGACCCAATAGCCGCTCGATTTGAAGAAATAGAAAAACGAATCGGTGCCTTGGCAGGGGTGAATTCAAACATGCCGCCAAGAAGAAATCCTTTGAAGTGCTGGACCTGCGGGCTTGAGGGGCATCTCAGAAGGAATTGCCTAGCACGCCAAGCTGATGAATCAAGACGCCAAGACCCAGGAAAATCAGTTCCCGGCCATCTGAATTGGCGAAGGCAGCCGGACGAGGAGAAGCCCTCTTGCAATTCTCTGAATGTGTCGTCGATGCATCACGAAGAAAACCGGCCGTTTGTTGAAGGTTTTGTAAACGGTCAACCGTGTAGCATGTTGGTTGACACCGGTTCCAACGTAACCATCGTCAGAACGGATTTAGCTCAAGAGCTTGGCGGAAAGCTACTTTTCACACCACCAAACATCACTTTGCGGACCGTGACCGGGGATAAAATTAAGATGAATGGAAAAGTTGCACTCCACATAAGCATCGGGAATAATAGCTATCGGCATACGGCATATGTTGCCGATATTGTTGACCCGATGATTCTCGGGTTTTACTTTTTAACCAGAAATAACTTCGTCATAGATTTCAATTCTAACCAAGTCATAGCCACTCAGGATAGCACCATACCCTCCATGCCAGACAATAGTAGGAGAGGTCTTTTAGCCGCCGCAACTCTTGTGAACCAGTCGAAAAATACGGTTCCCGTCAAGATTGCCGGTGCCAACGATAAAGACAAGAAAATCCAGAAAAATGAAATGTTGCCAACTTATACCCCGGTCATTGGAAAAAGTAGGAAGCGTGACCTGCCAGTCGTCGAGCGCTCCAATTTGACCGCAGATGTATTGAAGAGTGCGGAATTTATTCATCAACGAAGAAAGGAAGCAGAGAAATTCCTCAATGAATTCCAGACCGTGCTCGCCCGTGCAACAGATGTGGGCCGCACGAACTTGACGCAACACCGAATTGTCACGAAGCAAGGTCAGCGTGGTCAGCGACAGCGTCCTTTGACGAAGCAAGGTCGGCGTGGTCAGCGACAGCGTCCTTTGGCGAAGCAAGGTCAGCGTGGTCAGCGACAGAATGAGGAGGCGTTACAACGCGACAGCGACAGACCACCAGTTCCGGGAAGGAACCAAAGTTCGACTGCGGAGTCCCGTTCGCCGGGAGGGTATACTTCCCAAGCTCCAGTTCCGCTGGAGAGGTTCAATCGTCGTCGTCCAAGGAATCAACTACGTCGTTGTGTGAACTCGAGTGTCTGCAATCAGCAAAGCGAAGGTCGTGCATTACGACCGGCTCGCTCCTTACCATGGGACGTGAGTGGGTCCTGAAGAGTTTGAGGATACCCGAGCCACGGCTCGTAGGCTGTTGCTCCTAAGTAGATCCAGGCTACCCAATTTATTTATTTATTTATTATTTTTATTTTATATACTAATGTTGCAACTGTTGTTTTTATGTGTTTATTTATTTAATTTGTAATGGTATATGTGTTGTGTTTTTATGAAATTGTATTTTGTAGTAGTATTTTTAGGACCGTTGTTAGTGTAGGACTATCCGGGACGTCCAGTCTTTTGAGGAGGGGGCAATGTTACATGTTTGGGAGCCAATTTGGCGTTTTATCGCCAAAGTGCGATGTTTCGGGAGTTGTGGAATTAAAACCAAGGAGTAAGTGATAAATCTGGATATTAGGTTGATTGTTGGAAAATCGTTTGGTTGTGTAGTGTGGCAACGCGGGTTTTTGTTGTACGAGATTAATAGGGTTTTAGAACAGTAATTGAGTTTAAGCGTAGTTCTTAAAGAGCTAGGTGAGCGTTTTCTTGGGAAGTTCAAGTTCTCTCGGTGTAGAGGGTTCTACGGATCTTTGGTGAAAAAAAAAGGTCGTATAAGTTTACTATTAAGTGCTATAATAATTGTATTATTGTATGTGTTCTAAAACTTGAGATTCCTGCTGTAAGAGTGGAATGTGTAGGTGCTGAGGATTGTTAATTTCAGCGAAGATTTGCAGTAATATTGTCCTCTACTGCTGTTACTTGTAAAAGAAGATTCTATGTTATCTATGTTCTGCTGTTTATATAAATTTCCTCTGTTTCTCAATTTGTGGTAACTGGCATGATTTATTTCTGTTGTATTTGAAATTCACTTGTAGATTTTATTTTCCCCCGTACCACGAAGTTGGTACAATATGCAGAAAACTACCCAGAAATTAAGAGAAGGCTTCTACGTAGACAATTTAGCTACGAGAGTGGCTAGTGAGAAAGAACTTAATGAATTAATGTCACAAGCTAAGCAAATTATGAATGAAGGGAAATTTGATCTCCGATGTTGGGCCGCAAAGCAGGATCAAATGTTGCTGGGCCTGAAATAGAAACCCTTACGGATGAACTGTCGTGCTGTGGTCCGAAAGAATTCACTGATTCTGATGCAATTACTAAGCAAAGTTTGCTTTCCGTTGTGAATGGTGTTTATGATTCGATTGGATTTGTTTGCCCTGCATTATTATTGCCTAAATTGCTTTTGAAAGAGGCATGGAAAAGCAAAATTGATTGGGATGAGATATTACCGATTGATATACGGAAAAGATATAGAAAATGGATTAAAACTTTGCATTTAGTAGAACAGCGTAGCATTCCAAGAAGAATGTCTATGGGAAAATATGCACTAAATAGTTTACACGTATTTTCGGATGCATCTAAGGATGCTTTTGCGTGTTGTACATTTCTCAGAAGATGAGACTGGCATTTCTGTGAGATTGATCTCTGCTAAATCAAGAGTAGCTCCAATGCAAAGGGCCTCCATTCCCCGTCTAGAGTTACTAGGAGCTACGATTGGTGCACGATTGGCATCCACAATACAGTCAGCGTTACAGTTACCTCTACAACTTATTTTGTGGACTGATTCTATGGTTGTGCTGAGTTGGATTACGAAGAATGAGCCCTGGAATACCTTTGTTGGCAATCGTGTAAAAGAAATTCGGACTCTCACAGATATCAACAACTGGAGATTCGTACCCGGGGAAATGAACCCAGCAGATTTACCTTCTCGCTCCTGTAACTTTGAGAACTATTACGCAGTCGATAGGGGGGGGGGACCAGCCTGGTTACGTCAACCAGAAAACACTTGGCCTAGTGCAAAGATTACGATTCCTGAAGAAGCATTGATGGAGAGAAAGAAGCATGTTACAGCAAGCACTTCCATTGCATTTCAGAATGAAGATTTTAGCTGAAGATTGTTGTATTTCTCAAGTTATCCTAAGATTATACGAACGATTGCTTGGGTACTCTGATTCTGTCATAATGCTAAGCAGAAACTTCCAAAAATCACTTCAGATTTAACCGGTCAAGAAGTAGAAAATGCCGAAGCAGTGGCGTTACGATTAGTTCAGTCAGAATGGTAGCCTGAAAAGAAAGAAAAATATGCCAAAAGCAACAGTTCTATGATGATGGTGGTTTACTAAAGGTAAAGACATGGCTGATTCTCTGTGATGATGCAGAAGATTTTTTTACCTCCAATTGTTTTGCCAGATCATCCTATAATAAGGCGACTGATTGAACACAATCATAAGATATTGCGACATAGTGGAGTGCAAACAACACTATCATATTTGCGGCAACGATTTTGGATTCCCCAAGGCCGAAGAGTAGTTCGTGAAGTCCTTCGTGCTTGCATACAGTGCAAGCGTTACTCTTCTAAGAAAGTGATTCCAGAAACGTCTCCATTACCCATTGATATAATTAATCGAGTGGCTGCGTTTCAAGTGACGGGTGCTGATTTAGCAGGACCTCTTTATCTGCGAGGAGGTACAAAATCATGGATCGTCCTGTTTACCTGTGGAGACTACCGAGCAATCCATTTAGAGTTGGTGACTTCTCTCTCAACAGACGCATTTATCCAAGCGATGAGGCGGTATTTTGCGAGAAGAGGGAGAGCATCAATTATGTATACAGACAACGGTACCAATTTTAGCGGGACAGCTCGAGCTTTAAAAGCACTTGACTGGAAGAAAATAGAGACAGAAAGTGCGTTGCTCCAAATCAAATGGCATTTCAATCCTCCAGCTTCACCATGGTATGGTGGATGGTGGGAGCGTATGGCCAGATCCGTGAAAGAGCTACTTAGGAGAATCCTTGGACGAGCTTGTCTGAATTATGAAGAGATGGTCACTTTACTTTGTGACATCGAATGTACAATTAACAATCTTCCTTTAACATACCTATCGGATGACCCGAATGAGTTAAAGCCTTTATCACCATCTCATTTTATCCAAGATATACGAGAAGGGGATACTACAGACCTAGATATTGTCGATTCAAAATATTTGCTAAAACGGGCTCGATATCTACAGTCATTAAGAGAAAGGTTGAGACAACGATTTAAAGAAGAATATCTCGGAGAGCTTGTTCGAAATCCACATTTAACTGTAAAGAGGAATAAGTTAGCACCGGGAGATATAGTGTTGATCGGTTCAGACAATCTGAAAAGAATTCACTGGCCGATTGCCAGAGTTCTTGAACTCATTCCGGGCAAAGATACAATTCAGAGAGTAGCAAAATTAAGAGTCGCTAATGGCAATTTAATTCGACCGCTTCAACGTCTCTACCCTCTAGAGTTGCATCAAGATGAAGTGGATATCAGATCAACTTCTACTAAGGCTCAAAAGGATCAACTTCCTAGTGTTGATATCAGTCCAGACGATGTGTGTCTTGATATTAAAGAGAAGGACAAAACCATGAAAAGAGGAAGAGTTGTGAAACTCCCAGCTAGATATTGTGTCACTTAAAACTTTTAGTTAAAGGAACTCTCTTAATGAACATTAGTAACTTTGCTTATATCGTAATGTATATTTGAAATTTTTTATAAGTGTATTTATATTGTTGTTTTATTAGTTAATTGTTTAATTTTAATTTGAATATGAGAAAAGGAAAAAGAATGTAATTTTATTGTAATATTTACTCGAATTACTACGCTTGTAAGAAGTTTTGTATTTTTTGTTTGATTATAAGCCATATAATCAAAGGTGGGAGTATATTACGACTCCATGGTTACGACGAGATTATGTTACTATTTATAAGTTGGTGTGTGGCAACACAGTTAGAGGGCGAGTTTTTTTTAATTTAGTTTCGAGCATGAAGCTACAGAAGGAGGGAAATCTTCAATGGGGAATTCTTCGAAAAATGGACCAATTATGGTCGCTCACCGGCAGATGGCGCGACATGTCAGAAAAGGACGGATTTTTCATTGCGTTGTATGGCCGTGCGGTTTTTAAATCATTTAAAAAACTTTTAAATACACACACACACACACACACACACACATATATATATATATATATATATATATATATATATATATATATATATATATATGTGTGTGTGTGTGTGTGTGTGTGTGTGTGTGCGCGCATGTATATATATATATATATATATATGTATATATGTGTATATATATATATATATATATATATGTATATATATTTATATATGTATATATATATATATGTGTATATATATATATATATATATATAAGTTGCAAATGCTGAATTAGTACAAAATGAATAAGAAGATTGGTATACATTATCCACGGCGCCAAGCTGCTCGCAAAAATGTACCATATAAGAGATATAAATCTATACTTATATATAAAGAGAGAGCGATTTTGTACGTGGAGGGTAATCTCCAGAACCACTGCAGCTATTTGAAAAATTCTTTCACTGTTTGAAAGGTACATTATTCCAGATGGACATAGGCTATATATTATGTATATCTGATCAGTAGAAATAAAGTTAGGGGCTTAATCCTAACAATCTCCATTGTTACCGCTACTGTCCTCTACCGCTTTTAGTGCCTAAGTCTTCAACGATCCTTAGCGTGGTGCTATAGCGGTGGGCTTCTATTCTGACGATAGTGGTTCGAACCTAGCCGTTCTCCGGCACGCCTTTTTCTTTTAAAAAATCTATACTTATATATAAAGAGAGAGCGATTTTGTACGTGGAGGGTAATCTCCAGAACCACTGCACCTACTTGAAAAATTCTTTCACTGTTTGAAAGGTACATTATTCCAGATGGACATAAGCTATATATTATGTATATCTGATCATCTATACTTATATATAAAGAGAGAGCGATTTTGTACGTGGAGGGTAATCTCCAGAACCACTGCACCTATTTAAAAATTATTTCACTGTTTGAAAGGTACATTATTCCAGATGGACATAGGCTATATATTATATATATCTGATCATCTATACTTATATATAAAGAGAGAGAGATTTGTACGTGGAGGGTAATCTCCAGAACCACTGCACCTAATTGAAAAATTATTTCACTGTTTGAAAGGTACATTATTTCAGATGGACATAGGCTATATATTATGAATATCTGATCATCTATCTATATATATAAAACCGTTCCGTAACTGATTCATTCACTGACTGACATACAACGCACAGACCAAACCGCTGGACCTAAAGGGCTGAAATTTTGCATGGCGATTCTTCTTATAGTGTAGGGGTGCACTAAGAAAGATTTTTCAAAAATTCTTCTTAGATTTTTTAAAATTAAATTTTTAAGCTGTTTTTTAACTTTTTTTACGCTTGCATTTAAAATAATGCTTTGAGGGTTATAAAATTTATATCACGAGAAAGATCATGAAAATTCCTTTAACATGAAATTTTTTTCGAATCTTTACCTCCATTTCCTGATTTTTGGTGAATTTTTAAAGATTATTTTTTAGAATTTAATTTATTAAATGTTGATCACGTGATTTCTTTTTCCGGTACTTTAAATAAATTTATCGTCACGTGCATAACAACTTTTTTTTTTAAATTTCCAATGGCAAGGCAAAATACCAATACATATAAAAAGATAAAATGACAGTACAAAGATAAAAACATGTACATGAGATGGCTAAACTGAAAACAGGGTATAAGACCGAAGTCATTGCCTTACAAGTTCTCTTGCTTCCCAATACCTTGAGAACACAGTGTGCCCGCTGAGGGCCCCACATCGAAGCAAGTGGTCCCCGCCCATCTCTTCTCCAGTATCACAAAGTGGACAAAAAGTCGTGGCGGAAAGGCCTATACGTTGTAGGTGAGCAGAGAGACAATCATGGCCCGTAGATAAACGGAAGGCCGTTTATTACGCCTTATAACAACTAAATAAACAAAAAATATTTTTGGTACTCGCGGAAAATCCAGTCGACCATTTTCGTCAAATGAAGGCAATGGTGCCAAGAGGCTATTTTTAGCCAATAATGGTAAAACCTACCACACGTGATTCAAAGTTACATTCATAAGAGTTTCTAGCTCTAGCAGTAAAGCTGTCGCTGTTTTAAGTTTTATTGTAGCTCTGCGTTGTAAAAAATATTTAAAATTTGGGATTTACCAACTACAGAACAAGAAGCAGTAGAATTCTTTCAAAGGTATGGCATCTTACCGTCATCCAAAAATGCGTCAGTGGCCACGATATGGCGCTTTATTTAAAAACACAGATTCAATGGCGTTGTAATATTAAGATTTGTCAGAAGCGAATATCCATTCGGAAAGAAACATGGTTCGAGAGTTCAACCATTTCATTTGTGACTGCCCTAAGATTTATTTACAGCTGGTGCAGAGAATTGACTACTTTTGAATGGGGAAAAGAAGAATTAGAATTGAGTGACAAAACTGTTATCGATTGGAATAATTACTTATGAGAAGTTGGTACACACACTCTTTTAACAAGGCCAAAGAAAAAAATCGGAGGGGACGACCTCATTGTCGAAATTGATGAGAGCCTTTTCTCAAGGCGCAAAACGAATGCAGGGAGAATAATCCTTGAGGAATGGTTGTTTGGAGGCATTTGCAAAGAGACCAACGAGTGTTTTATCGTAATAGTTTCAGATAGGAAGACGATAAAAGATAACATCGAAGAAGATTCTACAATAGACTCATGGAAAACTTATAAAACCGACGAAATAAGAGCTGCTAATTTCGAACATTTCAAAGTTAATAAGTATAACTTTGTAGATCCGGATACCGGCGTACATACACAAAACATTGAGTGATTGTGGGATTCGGCCAAGTGATGGAACAAAATCAAGCGCAACACCACTTAGATTCTTATAGGGCTGAATTCATGTGGCATCGTCTTCACAAAGAAGAAGACATATTTATTTCTATTTTGCGCTAATTTCAGATTTTATGCCGTCAAAATGATTGGTGGCGGAAGCGGCCGGGAGGTTTGGCGGATTTGCGCCAACTTTTATGGTCGACTGGATTTTCCGTAAGTACCATATTTTTTTTCCTTGCTAATGCGGCAGACGATTGGACATTTTCCAAAAAAATATTAAAATACAGTAAAAGAAATGTTCTACAAACTGTACTATATTAACTGTACTATATTCTTTAGTATCCTTTATATTAGATTTAATTTTAATATTTTCTTCTACATTATTTTGTCTATAAAATTATCCTTTACTATTTTCTTATAAATATATATATATATATATATATATATATATATATATACCGGGTGGCCATAATTAAACTGACAGTGCTCACAGTGTTCTGTAGCGCGATCTATTTGCGAGAATGACGCCACATTTTGTAGGAAGATTAAACAAGACGGGGGACGAAGGATTCCGCGAAAAAATAAATTAGATCCAAAAGTCACCGCTAGGGGAATATTTGGCGCTGTGTAATAGAAGAATGGACCTACGATAAATTCCGCTGTGAACCCACATCAAACAGTTACCTTTGGTGAATGTAAGGGAATTTCTGTGACTGCATGTGGTGATTTGCCATCCCAAATTCGGCAGTTCTGGGTATTCACAGTTCCATGCAGGTAAAAGTGGGCCTCGTCTCCCCATATGATTTTCCACTGCCAAGCATCATCCACCTCCATTCTGGCAAGAAAGGTGAGAGCAAAAGTCAATCGCTTATTATGGTCGGGGTACAGTAACTCCTGTACACGGCTGATCTTGTACGGATAGAAGTTGATAATCTTTCGTAAGGTTTTCCATACCGTACTGTAAGGCATATCCATATTCCGAGCTAATCCACGAGCGCTAGAGGTGGCAGCAATATTGTCTGGTCCTCTGTCGACAATCGCCGTGGCAACTGCTTCGATTGTATCCTGTGGTACAGGTTTTCGTCCTCTGCCGGACTGAACCTTCAGAGAACCTGTTTTCTCAAACGTCGCAACCATTGCTTTTAGCCCATTAACTGACACATGACCGTGACATTTACGCATTTTTTTGTGCGTTCTAAAAGCACGAAGAGCGGCTGACGCGTTGCACTGGTTGAGGTAAAAGAATTTGACCAGTAACGCACGCTCGACTAAAGAGGAAACATTGCACATAAACTTTCAATCCGATTGATTCGAAACGTAACACATTGCCTTTTAAAACCCAAGCAGCTGGAACTGTGCCAATGGATGTAACGTGAAATTTGAATAAAGAACTTCTTCTTCTGCTCAGCGTACGTGATATTGCAGATCACGAGACTTTATCGGTGTTTATGTAGATTTTACGCTTTTTTAAAAGTGTTGCCATATTGCACTTGAACTAAATAAGAAAATGTGCATAATAAAAGGTAATTTTATTCCGTATTAATTTGCATTTGTTAACACTCTATTTTCTATTACACAGCGCCAAATATTCCCCTAGCGGTGACTTTTGGAACTAATTTATTTTTTAGCGGAATCCTTCGTCCCCCGTCTTGTTTAATCTTCCTACAAAATGTGGCGTCATTCTCGCAAATAGATCGGGCTACAGAACACTGTGAGCACTGTCAGTTTAATTATGGCCACCCGGTATATATATATATATATATATATTTGGCATGAATTGCATACATTGACCGTTGTACTAATTTGAATGTACTCCGTAGCGAAGTACGGGTTTTCAGCTAGTATATATATTGCTAGATATATATACTAGCTGAAATATATATATTTCAGCTGGAATATATATATTTCAGCTAGTATATATTTCAGCTAGATATTGTTGTTCACATCGATGACTTTAGAATTTAATCTTTTACATCTAATTAAATAGTTTAATATAATGTTACGTTTTATATTTTTATGTATATTACTATCCCAAGATGTTATACGGACTGTCTCAAATGCAAAAACATCTCGCTTATCATATATACTGTAAATCAAGTTATTCCGATCATCGATGTATAAACATATATCGAGAAAAACTATTCCTTCCTTTTCATCACTCTTAGTCTCCACTAGTTCCAAATTATCAGGATAAAAACTCATACTAAGTGGTCCGCAGCAGTTCTGACGTGCTATCATTAAATACAATTAGAATATCATCTACATAGCGAAAAAAATGTATTTTATTCAAGAGAATTACTCTACATTCATATGAGTGCAAATAGATGTTGGCAAGCGCTGATGAACAGCCTCCACCCATAGGGATACCCCACACTTGTTTATAATAATCCGTGCCATTATATAATACAGTCTCATTCAAAACGAGATCCAGTAGGGCCCGATATTTACAGTACGTAATATATCTCTTTAAGTCATATTTTTCATACATAACGATGAGGATATTATATAGGTCCTTTATATCGATAGAATTAAATAAGACATCGATGTGAACAACAATATCGATATATACATGAAAAGAGCACGTGATAGGGGATATCCTAGTGTATTTCTGAAGGATATATTGACTAAATTTTTTAGTGCTTATAACTGTGACTGGAATGGGAATAAAATGGCTTTAACTGGTGTAGGGTGAGTGTGTTGTCTATATTGTTCGTTGTCTTGGGTAATGTGCCTTCTTTTGGCTTTTTAGATCTTTTACTGTGAGGATGGTTGCCTTTTTGGCAGTTATGTTTTCTTGTTCTATTTTTTTATTATTGATTTAACTTCACAAGTACGGTTTTGTGCATTGCAGCGACCTCCGGGAGTGTTGCCTGGGAGTAAAAACATGTTCTAACCGGAGTAGGGGGTCACAACTCCCCCGGTCTTTAACTGCAATGCCTTCATAATCTGTTGTTATTGGATATTCTACCTGCTCTTGCTTTCAGCTCAGCTCCATGCAGTTTTGATTTTTCATTCCGTATCCTATTTATACTGTATTTATATCTCTTATATATATATATATATATATATATATATATGTGTGTGTGTGTGTGTGTGTGTGTGTGTGTGTGTGTGTGTGTGTGTGTACACTAGCTGAATACCCGTGCTTCGCTACGGGGTACATTTTAGGATAATTACAATGAAAAAGTAATGAAATTGCTTTTTAGAGGATTTTCTTATGAACAATATTTTTTGTTTCTTCCTTGGGCGGAACTAATATTACCAGGCTCGTCCTCGAACTTACGCATGAGCAAGCTACGTAAAACTGACCGTGGGAGAAACAATTTTCTCGTAAATGTACGTCATCATATTTTAAAGTTTGGCCTTGGGACTTATTTATCGTCATGGCGAAGCATATTTTGAGAGGAAATTACAGTTTTATATATAGATTTGAATTAATATTCATAAAACATACTAATTTGAACTAAATTTTAAAAAATTTCCATCTCAATTAGTCTAGTGGTTAAATTTTATCTTTTACTGTATTTTAATATTTTCTTTGTCAATTAATTTCGTTGTTATGCACGTGACGCAAAATTAATTTAAAGTATCACGAAAAGAAATCTCGTGATCAGCATTTAATAAATTAAATTCAAAACTTTCCTAACGATTACTGTTTTAGAAGCTAATGTTCTGCTAATTTCCAGTAAAAGCTAAAATCATTTGAAAACCACACACCAGTGTTCCTCTCACACTATAAACCCCTAAAAGAATGCAAGAATAAAACGTTTAAAAAATATAAATCTATTAATTTAAATAATTAAACACATACAAATGTATAAATTACACAAAAGTTTACTTAAATTCTTTAATCTGTCTACATCTCCAGTATAGAAATATTTTCGGGGCATTTTCAGAACATTGTATATTTCACTTTTGAAAACACGCATTAAATGAGCATCATCTCAATGAGAAATTTCTGAAATGAGCATGGCAATGAAGATCGTGTGTTTACAAACAACAGCAGTAACCGAAATGTGTTAAAATATAAATTTTAAGAGTATTATGGTAGTGAGTTGTGTATATAAATAAAAACTTTCCAAACGATTACTGTTTTGAAAGCTAATGTTCTGCTAATTTCCAGTAAAAGCTAAAATCATTTGAAAACCACACACCAGTGTTCCACTCACACGCAACACTATAAAACTGAATTACAGTACTCTACGTTTATGTGGGCATTGAAAATTGTGGTTAGTAGAGGGCAATACGGGACAATCCACGCATTGTCTATAGACACTTGCTATCTTTGGCTATAATTTGATTGGTAATATCTGCCTCATATGCCGTATGTTTCTAAACGCCATTCCCATTTGAACCACAGCCTAATTCCTTTAAAATGAAACAAAATTAGTAACTCCAGTTAACCATGTACTCCACTACTGCTACAGGGGCATCAAAATGTGAGAATACAGAGTTTAAATCAGCCAAAAATTGCAATTATGTCGGACAACTGACTGAAGTGGTGTCATCTTTGGCTATTATTTGATCTGTAATATCTGCCTCATATGCCGTATGTTTCTAAACGCCATTCCCATATGAACCACAGCCTAATTCCTTTAAAATGGAACAAAATGAGTAACTCCAGTTAACCATGTAATCCACTACTGCTACAGAGGCATCAAAATGTGAGAAAACAGAGTTTAAATCAGCCAAAACTGCAATTATGGTGTACATATGACACCTAACTTCTCCAAAAATCTTGGCCTTTGTGATGAGACTCATAAGTGATTTTTGTTTATGATGAAACACTCTTGCTAACAAATCATGACGATCCTGTGGTTTTTGTCCAACTATTCTTGGCTGTTGTTGTCTGATTTCTTCCAGTCTCGCTTCTCTTTCCGGGGTAAAGATTCGGAAAATCATTCGGAAAAAGCTAAAAAGTAAACAAAGCCAAATCAATTTAAAAACTAAATACAGTATAAATAACGTAGAAAAAATAACAGTATAAATAACACAGTATGAATAAAAAGTACAGGCTGCGACTAGATATGCTCAGGCCAATAATACAAAAAAAAATTTAAATCGTAGTAAGCAATGAAAAACATTTTACACACTTCAATAATAGCAAAACAAAACATGATGGTAAAATAGAAAGGAAAGTTAAAACAGAAGTAAGAAGTTAAATTCTAAAAATATAAATGAGGTATAAATCAGCTATCGATTCTAATTTATGAATCATTTTTCAGGACATGAAAAAATTACTGTATGTAAAAAAGATTAACCTTACCTCCATTAATTTCAACACTTCTTGACCTGTGGCTTGTCCAATCATGTGAAATATAATTCTTGACAATAAATCTTGTTAACCTAAACTGTTATTTGTGTTTTTTGAATTTAAAAAAGTTATGTTCTCAAAATAGGACAATTAAGAAAAATATATCATCGAGAAAAAATAAATCATGCTACTAAAGAAAGTCATACCACAAATTTCTATAAAATTAATGTGCAACTATATTTGACATACAAAATAATGCATATGTAATACATTGCTAACATGTTTTAACATCAAAAATTTCCACAATCAAAAGCTAAAATTAGTTTAAAATATTAGCTTTAGGATTTTGTGCAGAATGATAGGTGTTTTAGCTAAATTTCATTAAAAATTACTTCAAATTGATCAATTTATTAAAAATGTATGCTATTTACAGGTAAGTTTTTGTTTCTTTTTTATTTTTAAGTGCTATTTTAGCATAAAAGACCAAAAAAAAAACTTTACAAAATTATTTTTTCTCAAAGCTAAACACAAACATAATCAAAGCTAAACACAAATATAATTAGCAGTTGTTTTAAAACACCCCTGGTAAACATTGTTAAGTTTCGAAGTATTAGAATGATAATAAAAAATATTCCAGAGTTTCAGACAGAAGCATAAAAAGAAAGATTACGCAAAAAAGTAACTAATTAAACAAAAATTGACAGAATACAGAAAAGTGAACACCGGCAAAAGTAAATAAAACGTTTCCTTGTACGCATGCGCAGTTCTTATGAATGATTGATTCCAACGCCTAGAGTACCGCGTTGAAAGAACCACATAAAATTTGTGTTGAAATTTTATGTGGTTCTTTAAAATTCGATTAAAAATCGAAATTTTAAGATAGAGACTTGAAATGAGGTATATATGAATGAGAAAGCATTCATCTTCCAGATGATGTAAATATTTTTTTTGTAAGATAAAAACTCGAAGAGCATCGACCGTAGATCCTCAAAAGCGAGTAAATTTCTCGAAAAAGTGGGTTTAATATTTTGATGAAAATATTAGTCTGTTTTAAATTATTTTTAAACAAATGAGGTCTTGTTTGAAGGAGAAATGTCTGTAGTCTTAGATTGTAAAAAGATCAAAATTCTACGATCATTTTTTGCCGAGATAACGTAATCTGAAGTCAAAAAAACATAAAATATCCCACAAAACATAAAATAAAAAATTTTCTAGAATAAAATTTAAAATTCGGGCTTCAAGGTGCACCTTCCCATAGTCTGCATTACCAGTGTGCCAAATTTCAGGGCTGTAAGTTTCACAGATTAGAATGGAAACACTAAAAAACAACGAATCAAGGTATCTAAATTTTGTGGCTACGTATCCCACGTCATGCAAACAGTCGCAGCCAGAAGAAATATTCTCCCCCCCCCCACCGGCTAGAAATTTCGTTCTGTCCACCGCTCCACGAATGGGTGAAAAATTCTTTCTTCGAGACTACTGCATTTGAAATTTGTGTTGACGCATCGTTCTTTAAAATTCAATTAAAAATCGAAAATTTAAGATAGAGACTTGAAATGAGGTTTATATGAATCAGAAAGCTTTCATCTTCCAGATGATGTAAATATTTTCTTTGTAAGATAAAAACTCGAAGAGCATCGACCGTAGATCCTCAAAAGTGCTTAAATTTCTCGAAAAAGTGGGTTTAATATTTTTATGAAAATATTAGTCTGTTTTAAATTATTTTTAAACAAATGAGGTCTTGTTTGAAGGAGAAATGTCTGTAGTCTTAGATTGTAAAAAGATAAAAATTCTACGATCATTTCTTGCCGAGATATCGTAATCTGAAGTTAAAAAAACATAAAATATCCCACAAAACATAAAATAAAAAATTTTCTAGAATAAAATTTAAAATTCGGGCTTCGAGGTGCACCTTCCCATAGTCTGCACTACCCGTGTGCCAAATTTCACGGCTGTAAGTTTCACAGATTCACCTGGGGGCCGCATACACACGCAAACACTTGCTTTTATTAATAAGATATATATATATATATATATATATATATATATATATATATATATATATATATATATATATATATATATATACGTGTGTGTGTGTGTGTGTGTGTATGTATATACACTGAAGTGCCACTGAATTAGGGATAGGAAAGCCTATGCAAATTGTGTAGCGCTGCGCATCCTGTATGCGCAAGTGAGGGCGCTGTGGTAACTGCATATATAGCGCGTACTGTGGTTGTTCTGAATTAGTTGTTGGAATTGCCAGTATGGGTAAACTGCCTGATTTAGACGCCTTCGATAGCGGACAAATCGTAGGTGCGCGACGCATGGGCCATTCAATTTCCGAAATCGTCAGACAGCTAGGATTTTCAAGGTCGACAGTGTCAAGAGTATACCAAGAATACATGGATGGTGGAAAAAAACTAGCGATCGGGCAAACTGCAAAGGACAATTAGCCTTGACAGTGCGTGGTGAGAGACGGCTCAGGCGTATTGTACGTAGCCAGCGAAGCCAAACATTAGCTCAAATTACCACCCAGTTTAATGACGGTGCCAGTCGTACAGTCAGTAAACGGACTGTACAACGCTCGCTTCACCGTATGGGTTTCGGGAGCCGTCGACCTACGAGAGTACCATTGCTCTATACTCGCCATCGGGCTGCACGTCTTGCCTGGGCAAGAGAGCACTGAGACTGGAGTGTAGAGGACTGGAAACGAGTAGCATGGAGTGATGAGTCTCGATTCCGACTACTTAACGCCGACGGGAGGCTGAGAATATGGCGTCAGGCTCATGAAGCCATGGATCCTGCATGCCTGGCTGGAACTGTACAAGGGCATGGTGGCTCAATCATGGTCTGGGGTGTTTTTTCGTGGCACAGTTTGGGATCTTTGGTGTGTGTACCAACCTCCCTCAATGCAATTCGGTACGTAGAGTTACTGGGTGATCACCTCCATCCGTTTATGCTGTTCTGTTATCCGCACGGTAATGGAGTTTTTCAGCAAGACAACTGTACCTCTCACAAGTCTCGGTTGGCTACTGGATGGTTGGATGAGCAATCCTCTTACTTCTCTGTCATGAATTTGCCACCTAGAAGCCCAGACTTAAATCCTATTGAGCATCTTTGGGATGTTTTGGAACAAGGCGTGAAAGGCCATCACACACCACCAAAGAACCTTACTGAATTATGGACAGCTTTAGCCAATATTTGGCAATACATTCCCGAAGAACGTTTCCAGAAACTTGTTGAATCTATGCCTCGTCGTGTGGCAGCCGTTATTTAGGCCAGAGGAGGCCCAACTAGTTACTAGGTAGGTATCCCTAATTCAGTGGCACTTCAGTGTATATATATGTATATATATATATATATATGTATGTATATATATGTATATATATATAAATGTAGATATGTATATATATGTGTATATTATATATATATATATATATAGTATATATATGTATATGCATATATATACACTCATGGACAAAAAAATTAGCTCACCAAGAAATAATTGCGGGATCGTCACGAAACTTGCAATGAAGGTACATATCGGGAAGATATACAAATGATTAGAAATGCAGCGTGATTGCGCATTACGTATAGCCGGTAGAGGGCGTTGAACATCGTACTCTGTGGAGTATAAAACAGGTAACCAAAGCTTGTTTGAGTGTGCTGAATCATTTACAAAGGATGAGCTGAGATAGACATGCCATTACGCCGTGTTCGAAGACATTATAAGCAGTTGTCGCAGTTTGAGAGGGGGAGAATCGTCGGGATGATGGAAGCTGGGTGGTCAGCTAGGCGAGTAGCTCGTCAATTAAACCGCTCTGATTGTGTTGTGAGGAGGTGTTGGGACCAGTGGACCCGAGAGATGTCATGTACACGAAGACCAGGCTCAGGACGCCCTCGACAGACCAGTCGTCGAGAAGACCGCCACATCGTAAGAAATGCACGCGTACAGCCAACTGCTTCATCGGCCGCCATCCAGGCATAGGTAGCACCTTCACTAGGGGCCTCTGTGTCTTCTCGAACCATACGAAGGCGCCTGGCTGAAGGACAGTTGGTATCGCGGCGCCCATTACGTGTGCTGCCCTTGACGCCCACCCATCGACGCCTCCGTTTGGAGTTTTGCCGCGCACGAGGAAACTGGACTGCAGCGGAATGGAACCAGGTCGTCTTTAGCGATGAATCCAGATTCAATATCGGCAGTGATGACAATCGTGTTCGTGTGTGGAGAGTCCGTGGTGAACGCTTCAATCCTGCCTTTGCTGTACAGCAACACATCGCTCCCACAGCTGGTGTGATGGTATGGGGTGCCATTGCCTACAATACACGGTCACCCCTAGTATTGTTCCGTGGCACCATGACAGCCCAGCGGTATGTTCATGAAATCCTGCAACCACATGTGTTGCCACTCATGCAACGGCTCCCAGGAGCCATTTTTCAACAAGACAATGCTCGGCCTCATACGGCAAGGGTGTCACAAGACTGTCTCCGCACTGTTACTACCCTTCCTTGGCCTGCCCGATCCTCAGATTTGTCTCAAATCGAGTATATCTGGGATCATTTGGGACGACGAGTTGGGCATCCCACGAGTTTGAACGAACTAGAGGCAAGGTTAAAGCAAATATGGAACGAAATGTCTCAAGACATCATACAGAACTTGTATGACTCAATGCACGATCGTATCGCATCGTGCATTCGCGCTAGACGGGGTCCAACGGAGTATTAACTCTTCCGTTCTTTTGCCTTTTTCTCTGAAATAAATTATCCTTTTTCTTTTATTTTCTTATCATTTACTTATATCAAAGTAGTCATTACGTATGTAAAATTTCGTTTCATTTTGACTACTCCTTCTTGGTGCGCTAATTTTTTTGTCCATGAGTGTATATATATATATATATATATG